>JAZAYU010000119.1:752734-1116434 GCA_038501625.1 Corbicula japonica | reverse complement strand
TTCCGACAAAACCTGTCTGGCAGATACTGATTTCAACGGTATCCTCGCTGTTGTTATCAATAACAACCGATTTCAGTCGAAAATGTCGGTTAATTTGGGTTTGGAACCTAATATCTGCACAAAGGTATGTACGTGTTTATTTTTATTTAATCAAAGATTATATTGTTGCATTTGATAATTCTAACTATGTACATTTAGAGAAACACAATATAAATAAGTTCATTTATTATAAGTTATTTGAAAATTTTGTGATAAAAATACTTTTATTTTGTTTAAAAAAAAGTAGAATGATAATAGTCATTAAAGAACTATAGACAAAAAAGCAAAATAGGCATGTGCTTGTTTATTTTATATATACTTTTTAAAGCATACGTTGACTGTGAAATTTTGAAAAAAAAATAAAGTTGATAAAATTGATATTATAAGAAATAATGTTTCAGTTACTGTCATTTGTGTGTGAATGACATTGATATTGTTTAACATTAACATCAAGTAACAGTGGTTCTAAAATGTTTGCTGTAGGCTCGAGTTGTTGGTCGTGAAATCCGTCATACGGCGAATCATTTACTCAGTGACCAGGATCTTATAAAATACATTGACGACCTCATTTCCCTGCTGTCTGATCCTGCCTATCTTGCTGCTGATGTGAAAGCTAATGATGCGGTCGGCAAGTTAAAACAGGTATTAAACTTGTGCTTTCAACTTGGCTTGATATAAAACAAAGATTTGATAGATATAATAACATTTTTGCAAAACAAATATAAAAAACAACTTATAAATTTTTACGACACAGTCGAAACCCTAGATAAGTAATTATACATGATGGCTATTTATCATAGAAATGAAGTTTGCATTAGGGTTTAAGATACATTTGTGATTTTGTCTTAAAGAAATAGAGCTGCTGTGAACATATTCATACACAAACGTGAAATTTGTTAATATTTGTAATTTGAAAGCTAAAATTTGTCTTTCAGTTGAAGACAAACACACTGACAATACATGCCGCTGATATCACGGACGTGTTGAATGAAAGTATCAAAACTACGTTCGACGATCAGCAAAAAGTATTATTACGTGACATCCAAGAACATTTTAGAAAACATGAAAACGCTTCAGTCGAAGTAATTGATAGAAAAATACAAGATTATGTTGACAAACAGCTCGATGAGCTTAAGGCACAGACCGACAAAGGGAAGGACGAACTTAATGCAGAAAAAGAGAAAGGACAAAACGAACTCAAATTACAAAGCAAAACGAGAAAAGATGAACTTCAGGCACAGTTAGAACAGGGAAAGGGTGACCTGAATTCAAAAGTTGAAAAAGGAAAGGTTGAGCTCAGTTATCAAACCGAACAGGGGAAAGATGAACTGAACTCAAAAATTGAAAAAGGTAAGCTAGACCTTAGTGCTAAAACCGAACAGATGATGGATGAACTGAATTTAAAAGTTGAAAAAGGCGAGGGGGAACTCAGTACTCAAACCGAACAGGGAAAAGCTGAACTTAGTACAAAAGTTGAACAAGGCAAAGTTGAACTCAGAGCTAAAACCGAACAGGGATTGGATGAACTGCATGCACAAACCAGACAGGGCGCAGCTGAACTAAAGGTACAAACCTCAGACGGTAAAGATGAACTCAGTTCACACATCGCGATGGGGAAACATGAAGTCGAGGCAAAAACTAGTCAAGGGAAAGAGGAGATAGAGGCCCATGGACAACAAGTGTTAGAGAATATTAGTAGGTCTGCTGTGCTCAAAACAGTGAATAACGACGACTCGTTATTGCAAGGTATGAGGGCTTGATATTTCTTAAAACGTTTGTATGTAATTACTGAACACGTGTTAGCTATGTATGCCCCCATAACCTAAACGTTTTTTAGAACTTCTTGTTTGTCCAGGTTGATATAAGATTTTTCGAAAACTTGCCGCACATACTCAATCTGTCGCTTTTTGCTCAAAACTGCAATGAATACTCGTCGCGCCGTTATAAGACAACCAATTAAGTTTGTCGACTTCAAGATGCTGCCGTTCCCACTACCGAAATGATAACGTTTCTGTTTGTTGAACATTTCGACGTCCCTAGTCCGATCGTGCTATTTCCGTTGCCTCGGAAAGAGATGTCGCCCAATTTATATACCCGGCCATTTTGCTATATATGTTACATACATCCACTCTTGCAAAAATGTCATCATCTGTTTTTAGTATGGGCGTGGCCTGACGTCATTAGCATATCGGGAGGTATAGTCATAATATACACAAATGTTCTATCCAATGAAAATGTAGCACAATTCTCCTCGTCTAGAGCCGGGTTTCTGACCCGACCCTAAAAGGTCACAAAACAAGCTCTAGATCTGGTAAACGATTCAGCTCCATATACTTTCGGGAGATAAAGCCGTTCTAAAAATAGACGTCATTCTAAAAATAACATGGTGATGTCATTCTTAATATTCCAACAAAGCTATCGCACATGCGCACTACTTCCAATATGGCTTCAGCACCTTATTCAAAATGAATATGAGCTACAAAACTGCGCATCTTCAGGCCACACTTTTTTATTTTGAGTTTTATTTTGAGGTTGGTGCACCCTAGAACCTGGTTTAAACCCCCAGTGACAATTTGATTTGCCACTGACTGTTCCAAGGCGGTAACCCCTCGGGTTCTCATTTTTGTAAATTGTTAGTGGTGTCTCTTTTGAAACTGATCATTTTATTAGCCATGCTTTCTCCCTCTCTTCTTCTTGACGGTGTGGGGAGGCTGTTTTTCTGAATGTGGCGATTCCTTATATGCATATTTCACATTTTTACGAGAATTTCCTTTAAAAAATGAGTACGGTAGGTCGACAAAGGGATAACGATGAGACTGTCATTTATAATGAACTTTCAAACCTATTTTTTCAAGTTTGCTTTTATTAAGATTACATTGTACCTCTTACTACTGACAAAAACAATACTTTACAGGATACAAATTTGTAAATAGGCTTATTTTAACATTTTGTATGCTGCAATTGTGTGATTGAGGCTTCTGTCCATGTATACAGCCACCACAGATAATTTTCAAGGCTTATCTCATCTGTCGCAGCTTTTCCCCTCAACACAATATTTTGGTAAAGCAATCTTTTCACTTTTAAATAAAAAAATAACTTATTTACACAAGAATATAAGCACAAATTCGCATTCATACGTCCTTAAGGTTTTAGAACTGTAATATTTCCGCCAAACATCGACTTATGCCGTCACTAATTCATTTTTTCCGAACGCCGATTCGTACGTTTTCGGTTGATACTATTTTCCGTAAAAGGAGTATACTCTTTAAGTTTTTTTCCGCGATTATGACGTCATTAATAACTAAATCAAATAATAACAAAGTGCGGATATAAAATTGATGTAAAGTAAACAAATATTTTCATAACAAATACTCAAAATATGTGTATAGACGAACAACACTCAGTAATGAATAAAGTTTATATGAAGTTGCCCTGTTTGATCAATCCTCCGTGGTGTAATGGTAACGCTCAGGACTGTTGTTTTTGACGGACCCGGTTCAATTCTCAGGAGAGGAACGTTTTTTTTCCTTTTTCTTCTTTTTTTCCCTTTTTCTTCTTTTTTTTTAAATATTGTGAGGAAAATGTTGGAGAAAATAGTATAATCAATAGGTTTAAAATTCGGGAATAAGTGTTATTATTCTTCATCTTCATTTAGTAGCCATGAAAACAGAAATATTATAATGATATAATTACAAAATACTGACTCTTTTATTATACAGCAAAAGAATTTACAATATGAAACTAAAATGATTATGGAATCTGTACTTTTATTTAGGAAAATGTTGCTATTTTATTGTTTCTATAATTGAACAGTAATTTTGTGATTCTTGTCTTATAAAACAAATTTTATGTGTTTGCACGATGATTTTTTCCTTTAAAAGAATGCTTTGGTTGCTATAGTTACCGTTGCCAAAAATACTTTTTTGAGGTTAAATTTGCGTATTTCTTGTTTTTCAAAAAATTTGAGAGGGTATAAAAAATCACCATTCCTAAACCAAGCCCTTTGGTTTTTGTGGTTTTTAACCGTTTGGTCTGGGCCATAGGTACCTATTTTGTAGGCCAATAAAATGAAAACGAAGATGGTGAGGTGCTCTTTTTTTTAATAGAGTTATTTCACATTGTTACCTCCCCTTAGCGCTCTCTAAAATTGAAGAGCATATTTAGTCGATAAATGCACGCGAGGGGGCATCGTTTACTATTGTTAATATGACTAAGTGATTATAAAATTAAGAAAATGTTGATGTATCATTTCAAATTTATAAATAAGTAAGTTCAGACAAACAACGAAGAATAAAAAAAACGTTATGATCATTTACAAGCACATCAAGAAAGTTTATGCGCATTTTAAACATTGTTTATCGCGGTATTTTCAGGACGCGAGTATCCAACGGATTTGTTTGGGTTTTTTTTTTATGAAAATACACACGTGAATTGTGTTTACTAAAAATAAATCTGTATAATTGACAATTCAGACGAACATTATCGGACATTTTACCGTTTTACGGCATGTTTTTGTAACGCTATAATTTATAGTGGAATGAGACATAATTATATTCTTATGTAGCTCGTCGGCGACTAGGTTGATATGTGTTTTGCGTGTTTTGCTTTTGAGAAAAAATATTACGTATTTACATAATAGGATGATTCCAGCTACAACCCGAGAAATCGTTAAATTGATTGAACCAAACGAATATTGCCGGACGGCAGGCCAACCAAAACCTATTTTTAAAAAATCCAGAGAGTTTTGTTGGTTTTTTTTTTAATAAAAACTATTTTGATGTTGAAGTTCGTAATTGTTGTCGCTGATGGTTTTGAAATATAATATTTTCATTTCTGTTTAAAATCAAAATGACCATGGACCAAAACAAATGAACGGGACTGCGATATTCAGGTCCGAGTTTAGTTTTATGACACTTACCCGGTAGCTGTTGTGTACATGTGTGCCCGAGGCAGCGTGTCACTATCACGTAATCTCTCAATAAACAGGAAATTTTGGAGCCGTGACCAAGACCAAGTTTCTTAATATTAATTAATATAATTGTAAAACCCATTCTAAATTCAGTAAAATTTATGTTTCATTAATTATCCTTATCAATATTTTTAAATCCTGAGATTTTGCCTGAAAAGAACCTTACGGTCCGGAGATTTCAGATAAAATCCTGAGATTTTGGAGGTCTGCGGACATTTTATCTTCTTTCTACATCATTCCCGTAACACGTAGATATTCATGAAATGCGACTTAAACTAATGTCTATTGACTATGGCTGACGATTTTATACATAAAAAAAGATGTTTATAATAACATGAATAACTTAATAAGCTTAACGGGCGTTGAATACAACGACGATACATTGCTGAATTCATCCGTTTACCTGCAATTTAGAGAGATCATGTAACATAAAATATATTTCTTGAAGTAAACGCATTTTGTCAGAAAAACTCGATACGCTTATATATGTGTCTGTGGAAAATATACAGTAACGTGTAATCCACAATGTATTTGTTTTCGTATAAGACTTCCCGATTCAAAGTGGCAACCACGTCTTTGATAGTTTTACGCTTTTCACAGTCAAATCTTGCCGACCAGACGTTTTAAGCCTATTATATTCGGAAATTCTAAAAATCGAATTTATTATGCTTTATCATAATTATTATTATAATTTATCATTAGCTTTAAGACGACAACGTGATCATGTCTGTTCATTCTGTTAGCAATGTGCACAGTTAAAATGCCCCCTCACTTGTCGGTTTAGGATAAAACCAATATTTTCCGCACCTAACGTGGCGTACGACGCATGCGCACAACAATGTGAAAGACCTCTATTATTTGATTCTATACACATTGCAGATAATATTAATGTATAACACAATTATTTTACTGCATTACACATGCACAAAAATCACAGATAAAAACTTGCTTAATTTTTGCAGCTCGGAAAAATGTGCATTTCCGAAGATGGGGTACACTTTAAACAAGTCAATTTATAAAGTGTTAGAAATAAATTCTAAACATAATGCTTGTTTTTTCCTGTTCAGATATGATGTCCTTAAACAATTAGCCTTTATTTTACAAAATTTTACAAGGTTTCAAAGAAATAGAGATGAATTTAGCTTCTAGTATGTTTGATTTTACAGCCCATTTTCCGAAACAGAGGGTCCCCTTTTAAAATACTAAATTTCTCGAGTTACGTACGGTAAATGTTTTTTTTTAAACTCGTGTTTAGATGTCTAAATGGATGTACATGTACTTGGAAATGAAAACAACAAAATCCCATTCTGCAAAAGTGCATATATTACAAAATCTTAATGACTAAGTGCTGTCGATCTCAGTCTTGTCTGCCGAAAATGCGCCGTCACAGGAACCAGATATAGTTTTTTTAAAACGTTTTCATCGGTGATGTAGCGGCTTAAAGTTGAACCAATGGTTTCATCATTTCTTGCTTTCAAGTAATTTTTTTCGGCCCCGAAAATGAGCCTCAAAACGTTGCTTCAAAAACCTTAACTGCGCCATAGGGGCGGGGCGGCCATAATAAAAGTGAAAGGTTTACGTGGATAGTTTTTAAAATAATAGAATTTAATTGTGTAAAAGAAAGCAGTCAGCACAATTCGGAAAGCTTCTGATTCCATCGTTTGATTCGTACTCATTCACTTTCGCTTTTGTGTAGGTGTAAGTACCAAATGGGTACATCGGAATAAACAAAATCGGAAATCAATATTTTTTTCAATAATTATATAAATTAGAAAAAATACGGTCGGGGTTTTTTGTGAGACGAAAAATATAAAAGGTCTGGCCTCAGACACCGAAATGTATAGGCCCTACACATGATATAAGCATTGAGATTTTTCAAAATCGTGTGTTAAAATATAACTTTTATTAGAAAAACAAAGTCACACTACAATTTTATCGTTGATTTTCGACTAACACGTGAATGGATGTACAGCATGTTTTATAGATGACGCTGTCCTTGAAAAACACAGGTTGATCTAACCCCTGCGTTAAAACAAATGGACAAATCCTTGTGTTTATGCAAGTACTGACAACTAGTTGTTTTGAGCTTTACAATTTAAAAACGATACCAACCCTTACCAAAAAACATTTGAATGTTATTCATAGACATTAGAATAATAAATCAAGTTTGTACGAAAGAAATTAAATAACATTCGGTGAAAGAATACGTATTTTAGTGCGCTAAACTTTCGAAGTACAAGGCATCACAGAAAATTTATCAACACGCCTCCTGAAAGAGGTAGCTTTGTCCGGAACATTGGAATCAGTTACATGTATCATTGCAAAGACATTTTGAAACTGGGAACATAACTGAACTGATTTGTTTACATGTAATCTGTCTACTTGTTGCTGAGATGCGATCAGTTCAAAATTAATCCAAGTGAGTGAGCCCTGGCGGCTATTCTGAGGTGACCAGCGACATCATCGATTTTTGTGCACAAATCGACTTTTCATTAATAAGAATTAGTTTCAATGAGAAATTCATAGGAAATACATTTATCATTTATCATAATTTCTCGAAAAATTTCCACACGATCAAAATTTTATAAATTACTAACACGCTGCTGCAGCTGTTTTAGTTGTTTTTTTTTTTCATAATTTAAATAAAAACTGTTAATGAATAATGTGTCTATTAGAATAACATGTAAACAATCTCACTAAAGTCAGATCTAACAAAATGTTAGATCTGATGACGGCCCGTAGATACCGTACATAAGCTTTAGCGGTTTTTCTCGATTTCTATTTTTAGAAATTATCAACACAGGAAGCATGATATACAGCGCTCGCAAAATGATCTGAAGATGCAATTACATTAGAAATAATTGCAATACTACATAAACACAAAAAAAATCAGCAAAATATGTCTTACGCAGGCTCTCAACACTTTTTATGGTTTAATATAGAATGTTTACTTTCACTTTCGCGATTTTGTAGGCGACAATCTGATTGGTTCAAAAAAGTTTGTGATAAAAGCACGTTTTAGCTACTCGTCGTCAGATCCTTATAGCGTAGCGGTTTTCAGGATATGATTTTAATCAGATAGACATGTAAATAAATGTATTCTGAAATAAAATCGAATAAATATGACATCATTGCGACTACTTGATGACGTCTTCAGTTCCGTAGTATTTTCAAAAGATATTTATTCAGGGCGATTGAGGAGATAAGTGACGTAATAGCAAAGTGACGTCAATATTACATTATCGTGAACGTATGGCATGTATTGATGAATACAGTGCAAGGCCTTGCCCAGAAAGATGTTAAGGCATCCTGGCATCCAATGCGTGACATGCTTGTTCGTGCAAAATATTTTCACATGGTTGATGGGGTGCATCTTACAAATACATTAGTACAGCAGATGCTTAACAATATCAGAGAAACGCTTGAAATTGTCGAGAACGTTTCGTAATTTGACATGTTTAGTGACCTTGTTTATTGAATTTTAAAGCATCCCGGCCAGGATTTATGGCATACCGGCGCATTATAAGCATCCCGCAAATGTTACTTGAGAAATTAAGGCATCCCGGCGCCGGTATGCCAAAATTGCCTGGGGAAAGCCCTGAATTACAGTTTGTGTCATGGTTGAAAACAGTTTTCGCATTGTATATTGTTACATAAGTAAACTGTCGTTGATCTTTACACATATAAACATATGAGTTCATTTATTCAGATAATTTTGTGCAAGAAAATTAAAAGTTGTAAATTGGGGACCAGCTAGTAGCCTATCATACAACACATACATCGGTACTTGACCTGTCCTCTCAACAATGCGTTCTGTAGAAAGAATACGTAGGCCTAAATCAAATAAGTGATCACTTCGAACTGTTTAAACAGCGACTTCTATCTTTTGAATTGCAAACAAACCTTAAAACGTTTTAATTTTAAAAATTATTAGACATTTTATAAGTTAAGGAAAATCAGTTTATAATGTCGTACAGTTATAACATTAAAATTTTACTTTCTTAATTTTGTCGAAATAAGCAAACTTATTGCAGCCTGGGTAAGGAATGGCTGGCCAAGTGTCATCGCAGTAAACTAAGATTGGACATCGTTCTCAAATCTCAGACTTTTGATTGGTTCATTAAGAGCCTCGTTTCATTTTCAATCAATCAAAAGCTAAAGATTTGATAATGGCCTCTCCGGTCAATGTTTGATGATCTTGAGATACAATTTCAGTAAATTCCGATCTTTGAATACCGCCTTGTTGGTTATTCTTTAATATTTTATCTTCACTTAACTGATTTTCTAACTACACCGATCATAAAATATTAATTTCTCCGCATGAAATCGGAATACACTGTTCAAATTTAAAACACATTAAGATGCATTATTTTTTACATCTTTTTATAAAATTGCCATTAAAATTCCGCTATGCGTTCATACAGCAAGGACATTTGATCGAGGTGAGTCTAAAATCAAGTCACAAAATCGACCCCAGCTTTGGAACGAGGATAAACTGAAACCGACTAAAACTGCTGAATCATCTTCTGTGTAACAGCTAAGCTGTAACGAGGATAAACTGAAACCGACTAAACCTTCTGAACCATCTTCTGTGTAACAGCTAAGCTGTAACGAGGATAAACTGAAAAAGACTAAACCTTCTGAACCATCTTCTGTGTAACAGCTAAGCTGTAACGAGGATAAACTGAAACCGACTAAACCTTCTGAACCATCTTCTGTGTAACAGCTAAGCTGTAACGAGGATAAACTGAAACCGACTAAACCTTCTGAACCATCTTCTGTGTAACAGCTAAGCTGTAACGAGGATAAACTGAAACCGACTAAACCTTCTGAACCATCTTCTGTGTAACAGCTAAGCTGTAACGAGGATAAACTGAAACCGACTAAACCTTCTGAACCATCTTCTGTGTAACAGCTAAGCTGTAACGAGGATAAACTGAAACCGACTAAACCTTCTGAACCATCTTCTGTGTAACAGCTAAGCTGTAACGAGGATAAACTGAAACCGACTAAACCTTCTGAACCATCTTCTGTGTAACAGCTAAGCTGTAACGAGGATAAACTGAAACCGACTAAACCTTCTGAACCATCTTCTGTGTAACAGCTAAGCTGTAACGAGGATAAACTGAAACCGACTAAACCTGCTGAACCATCTTCTGTGTAACAGCTAAGCTGTAACGAGGATAAACTGAAACCGACTAAAACTGCTGAACCATCTTCTGTGTAACTGCTAAGCTGTAACGAATATAAACTGAAACCGACTAAAACTGCTGAACCATCTTCTGTGTAACAGCTAAGCTATTGCATTATTCCAGAATTGCATAGATTTGTTCAACATTTCGTAAGAATCCAAATTAAAATGCGAAGACATGGAATTTCGTTAACAGAGATTTCTGAAAATTTTGTGACTTGTTTTATCCCCTACCTTTAATTATTGTCTGTGATCCAAACGGATGTAGACAATTTTATGATTATAGTTCGTAAACAGATGTGAAAATGATCCATCTTATTATGTTCCAAGTTTGAAGAGTATACTCCGAATCCACGGTGAGAAATTAAACTAAAAAGATCGATGTTAGTTAGAACATTGGTTGAGTATAGTTTTTTACGATATATCTGTGCCAACCATGGAAATGCTACACACAATACAAGCATGTACGGTATCTCAGAGTTTTATTCTTTCGTACTCGGTAGAGAGCGCAAATACTGTGGTAGGCTATCATTTTATTTCGCGATGGTTTAATGTTCGCGTATTCCTCTCTTTAACAAGAGCGCGAAAGCATAGCCTTGAATATTTAGTCTTGTTAGAATAATACAATTGCGCGAATATATGCCCGCGCGAAAATGCCATTTATGTTTTTTGTGCGAAATTTTATCCCGCGAAATTAAATGATACCACAGTATGTAAATTGATGTCAACCATAGGCTGTGTAATATCGCTCCAAAGAAAACAAATGATAAATTGGTTTCGTGTCCGGGTAAGGAAACAGCACTAAAACATTGAAGTATACATACTTTTTTTCTACTTGGTTCTGAATATTGCAAATCAATGAGAGAACAGTGTAAACCCTGATAGAACAGCAAGAATGTGAAATTTGATCTACTAGTAGGTCTACCCATCTGTGGCAGTATTGTATTCTCGAGTGCTTTATCAGTAAAGTGATGCGGCATTTGTACATTAATGTTTTGTAAACTTTGAAACTAAATTTATGCCAAATAATTAGAACTCCTGTAAGACATGCTGAAAATGCCTAAATATGTTTTATCAAAATTGAGAATATCTTGTGAATATTTTAACTATAGAAATAAAATTATCTAATCTCAATTTTTATACCAAATATTTAAGCATTAAGTAAAGCAGTTAATGAACCAAGTGCACACTTTCTTTTGGAATAGAGTATACATTAACTGTAAATGTGTTCGACAGGAGCGGCGCAAATGATATTTAATGCTGTAATAGTTTATTAAATTTAAAAAATTAACTGTTTTGGAATGTTTGGACTGGTCTCGATGCCTCTTGCTTACGATTCGTTAGGTGCTTCACGTCTAAGACTATTATCGAAACCCCAGTCTTTGTGTTGGTTAGATGCATCAGATCTCAGACCGGTCTCGAAACTCTAGCATGTGTTTTGGTTAGTTGCATCAGTTCTCAGCCCAGTCTCGAAACTCCAGCTTGTGGTTTAGTTAGTAAATCTCAGACCGGTCTCGAAACTCCAGCTTGATTGGTTAGTTGCTTCAGATTAATGACATGTTACGAAACTCCAGCTTGTGATTAGTTAGTTGCTTCGCATCGGGTCGGTGACCAGTCTCGAAACTACATCTTGTGATTGGTTAGTTGCTTCAGATCTCAGACCAGTCTCGACATTCAAGCTTGTGATTGGTTAGTGGCTTCAGACCGGTGACCAGTACCGAAACTCCATCTTGTGATTAATTAGTTGTTTCAGATCTCTCAGACCAGTCTCGAAACTCCAGCTTGTGGATGGTGAGTTGCTTCATATCGGAAACCAGTCTCGAAACTCTAGCTTTCGATTGGTTACATGTTATCGGAGACCCGTTCCAAAGTCAAACTTGTATTTCATAATAGTAAGTTATTTCCGTTCGGAGACCGTTCTTAGAACTCCAGCCATGGAATGGTTAGTTTCTACAGATCCGAGAACAGGCCCTAGTATCTCGAAACATCTTATGCTCGAAGACCGGATTCTTTAGACCGGAGACCTGGCTAGAAAATGCCACCTTGTGATTGGTTACTTTCTTTAGACCGGAGACCATGCTCGAAAGTCCAGCTTGTTATTAAGTAGATACTTTAGACCGGAGACCAAGCTCGAAACTCCGCCTAGTGATTGATTAATTACTTTAGACCGGAGACCAGGCTCGAAATTCCAGCTTATAATTGGTTAGTTACATAAGACCAGAGGCCACGTTGTGATATGTTAGTTGTTTCACTTCGAATATCAACCATGAAACTCAAGCTTGTGTTTCAAATGTCTGGTTAGTTGCTTCAAATCGGGTTGTTCTAAAGAACAACTATATGTCTTACTCAATTAACTTTTTTATAGTAATCGATCCCGAAAAGGGGAAAATATTGTAATATAAATGGGAATAAAACTGAATTGTTATTTTCTCAACTTTTAAAATTCACAAATCCTCACCTCAAATCGAAACATCGTAAAATGTATGTATTGATCAATCTATTTAAACTCGAGAGATATTATTAACTAATTGTTTAAAGTTTTCCGTTTAATTATATTATTAGAGGACAGAGTAGACTTAAACACATGTTCTAACACTGATCGTTTTCAACAAGAATATGTTCTATTTATGAAACACGCATTCATAAAACTGATTTTGATTTGATGTCAATATTAAAAAGTAACAGGATGAATCTCTTAAGTAGTGGGGAGGGGGCCTCCCCCAGTAAAAATCAAGAAGAAAAGCCTATGTGGGGGTTAAGCCGTCCATTCTGCAGCATGCTTATGGTCACGAATTTTACAGAAGAGGATATGACTAGCGATGTCAGATGTTAAACTAATTCTATACTGTGTTGTAAATAATGGGGAAACCAAACTTTCAAACAAAGTTCAACAACATAGGATTTTCAACCAAGTTGATTAAATATTCATTTCGCTGCAGCAGAAAAAATATCTGAGTGGGTGAACACACTTAAGTTACCCAGTGATTTTAACCCAGGCCCATTGTAACCTATATTATTTTTATACTTTGTTTCAAAAATGTTTTTTACCTTTAATGTTTTAGATAATGGTTTTTGGTTGTAACTGTTGCATAAATACACAACTCTTGTTTTAAAAAAAGATTTATGTTTTCTTTAGCTATATGACCAAACAGTTAATGTTTATATCTACACTACACTAGCCAAAAGTTTTAAGTGCACACTTGATAAATGTTAATGTTTCCAATAATTTGATTGAATCTTTCAAAATAGTTTAAATTACAATGAAGAAGAATCAATATTCTATTAAAGCACACCAAACAGTTTAAGTCCGCCTAACCAGATTAAATAATATTTATATTTTAGCTCTTGTTCTCAGAAAGCAATTCTCAAAATAATTAGCATTGCATCGGTTATCATTTGTGATCGTTTTCTCATCTCTGTATAATTTAATGCAAATATAAAGTTAAATACTGTAGTTTTCCATTCCATTGCACTGAAATAGCTTTCTGTAGCTTTGTAATGGCCTGCTGGGCACGATGAGCCAACACACTCAACTTTATTTTATCCATAACGTATTTACAGGATTTCAAGGAGAAAATTCACTTGTTTACAAAATGTTTTGTGCCAAACGTTTTTGAATTGTCTAGCAGTCTGGGATGATGGATAATGCATAAATAGCGTATGCCGACGTGGATGACGTCAAACATTTGCACGGTTTTCAAAAAATTATTTTTGTTTGATCATTATTAACATTAAGTCAAACTTTCATTCAATTTAAATAAGTTTACTTAAAGTTTATGATATTTAAAATTGAAAAGTGTGCACTTAGAACTTTTGACCAGTGTAGATCTCTAACTTGTCTAACCAGCTGGAAAATATTTTCTTTTTGTATACACTGATTAGAGGCCGAGATCGCGAAAACAAGATGCATGGTCGCGAAACAACAATGCGAGATCGCGAAACAACGATGCGAGAGCGCAATATTAATATCGCACTCTCATATCGTAATTTTGCGATATCGCATCGCGTTTTCGCGTTTTCATTGTCTCGCTGTCCTGACTACACCATTACTCTAGTATGCTCACGACGACGTCATCTTTTGCGATGTTGTCATTGTTTACCATAACGGATGTTTCTGGCGGCCATCACATAATTTTGAAGACTTATGTGGTGTTTACACAAGAATATAGTGCGATCTCTTTCTATGTTTACACTTGGCATTAAGAGCGATCGCGATCGAACAAATCTAACCTTGATCTTTTTTTTTAGTTCTATTCAGTTTGAATGGTTCTAAACACGTAAACATAACATAATATGTTTAACAATTGTTCCATCATACCTCAATGGCATTTAATGCGAGAGGTTCAATATTTATTCATCTGATTATCTGATTATCACCACACTAGCTCGGAACATGGTATTTTAATATTGGGTTAATCAGGATAAGTTGAGTGTGCTCTGCATCACGATACCACCACCAGAGCTATAACTGGAAAGAAAAACTCAGACTCTGTTATATAAAAACTAAAACTGGAGAACAGTTACAAAATGTATATCAGATCACGGCAATCCGACTTGTTCTAGCGCGAAATAAGCAAAAATTAAACCACGCGAAATAAAATGATATAACAGTACTATTTACCGGATATTTTGACTTGCATAGTTACGTTAGCTATAATATAGTCCCATGTAATTTAATAAGAGAAAATGAACTTTTATTTAAAAAAAAACTAAACAACTTTGCAAGAAGCTATAAACATGTTCTTATAATATGTAATATACGTCACCAAACTTGATACATGTAGCGAGGCGGGTGATTTTGGACAAAGTAATTAGTAGATAGTCAGGTTGCACAACTCAATAAGGACATTCCAAAGTTTTTTCGTCAATTTTGTGAATGTTCGTAGACAAGTGACACCTTTTTAGTTGATTCTGAACTGTTTAAGCCAAAACTGAAATTTAATCAGTAACTCTTAGGATGCTGGACAGAAGTGTGCACATACGGCATATCATTTTGTAACGATTTCTACAATGTCAGCCTAATGCGTTTGTATTAGCCGACCAAACGGCGTTCATACTCCCGCCCGCGCAATGTAAGCATCCTATCATTCCTATTGTCCACAACCAAGCACACTACCATTTGGGGGCGGTGAGGTGGGGGAGGAGAATTGTTCAGTGGTTAAATTTGATGCCGTCCGGCTATGCTGGTTTGTGTAGTTCTTTACCGGCTTCGAATGGAGTGTTGTACGGTAATTAAGGCGAGTTTTGCGTGCTGTGGTTTCATTTTATTTCGCATGGGTTTAATTTTCGCGTATTTCTCGTTATTGCGCGAGTTCAAATGTTTTAATAAGGAGTAAAAATATAAAGAAAACTTAAATTGCGCCAATTTATGTCGGCTCCAAATTGTAATTTTTGACTTCCGTGAAAAAAATCGTTCCGCAAAATTAAATGATACAACAGTAAATTCTTTGTTTTACAGATCTTAAAGAAGACATCATCACTTACTACCGAGAGCACGAGTCCGTGATACCGGCATCCCCTCTGGTCGATGAACATAATGTTCCTATTGAAGATTTATACGTCTTACCTCCCATGTGGGCTTATAAAGACTCATATTTTGGCCAGGACAAGAATAGACCAAAGGGAGATAAAACATCGGGAAATGATGGACAAGATAAGCGGAAAATTACAATTAGTGGACTATTTCTCAGTGGCGATGTTCGATATAGAAAGATATACATCACGGCGAACGCTGGATTTGGGAAGACCTCGCTGTCACAGAAACTTACCATGACCTGGTGCCAAAGTCACTTTCCTCTGACGTCACTGACAGAGAACTATGACGATGAGGAGTTAGCTGCCATGAAATACTTTGATCTTCTGTTCCTGCTTCATTTAAGGGACTATCAAGGTGAACCCAAATGTAATCTCGATGACTTGATTATGAAAATGATGTCCACAAATTTGTCTCGAAAATCTCAGTACACAAAAGAGTTCATAGAAAGAATTTTGCACGAGAAGAAATGCTTAGTCATCTTGGACGGCCTGGATGAATGGTCTCATCCAGCTCGCTGTCCAAGAAAACCCGAGGTACCGCACAACAATCACCCGGACAGCTGCACGGTGTTAACGACAACCAGAGACTGGAAGATTGGAACTGTAGGACTGTCGCCAAAAGATATAGATCGACGCGTGGAAATATCCATGCTTGATGACAAAACACGCACTGAGCTCGAGAAAAATGCGCTCGGAATACTAAATGAAAGAAATTTGAACTTAGCCGGGAAAAACATTGCCGATTTCGATCAAGAAGTCAAAAAAGTTCACATCGGGAATATTATTTACATTCCGTACATTCTGCTTCAGCTTATGTGTTTGTTCTTTGGTGGTCTTCCCATTGGTAAATCAAAATGTGAAATTTACAGTAACATTACTGAATTTACACTTAAACGTGGTCTGAAGAAAAAAGATTTACCGGATATACATGTACAGTCAAACGATAATGCTGCAGTCCCAAACTGTTTGAAACAGAACAAGAAATGTAACCTTTATTTTAACCCAATTATGAAGCTCGGGAAATTAGCATTTTGTGCCTTATTTAGCGAGAAAAAAGAATCATCTTTGATATTTGATAGGAAATATGCCAAACTGTTCATGACCAAACAAGAAATCGAGTTCTGTTTAAAAGTTGGACTGTTGTGTCAAACCAAGGACAGCAGCATAATCGCAGTAAAACGATATCATGTTTTCTTTCAGCACAAGTCTGTACAGGAATTCTTCTCTGCTATTTATATAACATCTGAATGGCAAAACGAATCTGTAAAATCAACCATTCTTAATGTTTGTTCATCTCTTTCAGGCATATTAGAAATGTCCAATGTATTTGTTTTTGTATGTGGTATTAATCCGGAAGTATATACATGTATTTCCGGTGAGCTGCAGACGATCGTTGACCTTGACGAGGTAACGCGTCGATATAGAACATACATGTATACAGGTGTTATGACCCGGTTTATTATGACGCTAGAGAACAATGGAAATCTTACCAGTCCATGCAGGTCCAGTGTTTGCAAGAAAGTGTGAGAAATGGAAATGATAGTTGTTCCATCCATCTTCACGATTACATCCTAACAGAAGAAGATTTAACAAGTTTGAAAATCATTATCAACTTTAATAAAGGTAACGTGAAATCGCTACAACTATCAGATTCAGATCAGATAACAGCGTTCATGCAGTCGCTGGATCCTATTGTGTTCACCTTCCTGGAGACATTGAGAGTAGAACGCTGTCGCAAGGAACCAGTATGGCTGGCTGACATCCTCACTGAATCAGCCCGTACATTGAAATGTCTGACACTATCAGGATATATCTCTCTGTCCGATATCAGTATAACGGCGCTCACAGGACTGACATGCTTACAATCATTGTATCTTGGTATTCACCTTCACATGACTCACAGTAACCTTAAATGTCTCTATGCTTATATCAGCCAGACCACAACACTGACACAGCTCAAGCTGGAGGGGATAGAATGCTCGGACCACGAGGGTCAGTACCGTGATTGTGACGTCACCTTGGACCTACATCGTCTTAACGAGCTGAAGATGCTGCATCTTTATCGTACCATGTAGAGAGCTACACGTGAATCCAGCATGTCTGGAGAAGCTCGAGTTCCGGCCACTTGGAGAAGATGACAGCCAGAGCCAGCGCCATATTGTGGCAAGATCTACGTGCAGCACCGGTCCTATCATCATTAACGTTATACATGATGACATCCTGCCAGGAGATGATACAAACCATTCCTACATTAACTCAGCTACAGCATCTCGAGCTTGCGTGGATCGATATGGATGACGTCATACCTATCACCTGAAATGACTCATCTAGAACGTGTGGAGCTGCAGGAAGTAACAATGTCGTCTGCTGCGTGGCAGACACTTTTCTTCAGTATCGGTCAGCTACCACGCAGTATCACCGTTAAACTCTCGTTCATTAGAATGACATCCCAGGAGTGGAGAGAACTGTTGCTCAGTGTCGGCCAGCTGCAACATCCGGTCACGGTGGAGTTATACACTGTCAAGGGACCATCCGAGAAGGATGGAGGACGATTGTGAACGTGATCAAGACAACGCCGACATTATCACTATTACAAGATTTAAGTATCGACTGGCGGGGTGCATCACTGACTCTGAAAAACAAGACTGAGTAATAAAAAAAGCAAAGCATATTTGATAAACACTTTTAATTTAATTTACAACATTAAAAAACAACACACAACGACGCGGTGTGTAATGAAGTAATTGCTGAGGAACTTTACACACTCCTCATGTATATACATGTATGTACATGTGATTTACATGTTTAGAAAAAATCAACAAATGATTTGTGAAAATATTGGAAGTTGAATAGTCAAGTTTAATTGAATTGGAAAAAATCCAAGTTCATTTGTGCATTTTCTAAATTTCTACAGTCAGTACAAGATAAATAGGAACATGTTATTTATAAATACATGTATATATAGTAAAATAATGAATCTAAATAATTTTATATATTTCTCATGTACATACATGTATATAATTATTGATCGTTTATAAAAAATATTTTACATTTTAGTGTTTTATTCCCTAGAGTATAACAGAGTAAAATTGTATATGTAAAATCGATACCGAAATAATGTACAATACGTTCTTGATAACTAGACAGTCACGTGACATACACGTTCGTTTTATACAATTAAATAGCAAATACAAAACTTTTCACATTTATTATTTTAGTATTTCCTGCTAAATTGCTTCACTGATAAAGAGTTGCACAAAGCAGTCTGTCTGTTACATTTTAGAGGTGATTAATCAGTTGTTTCTTTCATAATTACAATTATGGCTCAAATAGTTATAAAATACTATAAATTTAGTTAAATTTTAACATTGATTTACAAGTATTTATAATAAAATGAAAATATTTTTGACAGCAACGACTTTTATGTGGTGTTTCCCAACTCGATTGCACAACCATGTTACTGCTGTGGCAATGATGTTATATATGGAATACTGATTATACAAGTGTATAGATTGATTACACATGTTAATATACTCGAGCACAAAAGAAACATCTCAGCTAAGAATAAATAGAACTCATTACCTCCAAGTAAGCAGTGAATGTATAAATCTATTTATGAATCAGAAGACAAACATTTCATGGTATAATGCACACAAAAAACTGCTTTTATCATTAGTTCTAATAAAGAAAGAATGTATTAACACAGCAAGTATCCAGTCATGTTAAGCAATTTATAAAAATGTTAAAATATTATAAATGAGGCGTTTCTTTTGTGCTCGATATACATTTATATATTAATTGAACATATTGAAGTATATTGTATTTATTTTATTATATTGAGTGAACATGTATACAAAACTTGATTTTAAAATACCTTGTCTGATTTATATTAATGCATTTACCTACAGGTAAAATATATAAATAAATGGCATAAAACTTTTTGGATTTTTTACTAGTCGTCAGACTGATCTGGATCTATACTAGTCGCCCGTGGGATAAAAGCCATATTCAGTGAAGTCAAGGGACAACAGACAATAAAGTTATAACACTTTACTTGATAAAAGCCATATTCAGTGAAGTCAAGGGACAACAGACAATAAAGTTATAACACTTTACTTGATAAAAGCCATATTCAGTGAAGTCAAGGGACAACAGACAATAAAGTTATAACACTTTACTTGATAAAAGCCATATTCAGTGAAGTCAAGGGACAACACACAATAAAGTTATAACACTTTACTTGATAAAAGCCATATTCAGTGAAGTCAAGGGACAACAGACAATAAAGTAATAACACTTTACTCGATATATATCGGCTGTATTGTTTTGTGACCAGTGTAGATCTAGATCAGCTGGCACATCCATGCCGTGTGATCTGGATCAACACTGGTTGCTTCTTGGTTACAAATAACCTAATCTTAGAAATTAATCAAAGAAAAGTTTGATAAATGTGTCTGCAGTCTAATGAATGTTTAAAACAGTTTTTCTATCGACTTGATCTTGAATCAAAGAAGGTCATAAGACTTGACACTTAAAAGTTCCAAGGCCCTCCAGGTCGCCCAAATATAGAAGTGTAGACCGACGTGACACTTGTAATCCTGTGCCTGGTGGCAGAATGTTGTCCGTGTGACTGAAATACAAAATGTAGACTAGTATGTGAGAAAACGTAACACATGCCATGTTATTTCATTAGTTCTCAATGATACAAGTGTAGATGAAATATGTGACATGTTAGATCCAGATTTTAGAATGAGATGGTGAGACACCATTCAGTACTCTTAAGTCAACTAAAAGAAGACATAATAAGACATATAAAAAATCTATACTCAGTAATCAGTCACTGATATTACACAATATCAGCAATACTTATCCGTCTGTTACTGGTGAAGAAGTTTGCTCAGAGTTATTTGGCTAAGCAAAGTGGCCGTGCTGGTTCGATCCCTGGTCTAAGCTTGTTTCATTTAAGGAACTTTGAAAGCCACTTAATACAACAAATATGAAAATATTGCAGGTTCTGTTTGATTTAGCCTGTTCATGGGCGGTTATGGAAATGCATATTACTGTCCACACCGCATAGCCCCGGCTTGAGCGCAACTCAATATTTACACCAATAAACAGTACAATTTTGATATATCACACGTGCGGGTGGTTGTTGAGGAAAGGTCTGACCTAGTACAGCTTAGCAAACATTGAGAAATTACATTTAACATGAAACAGTGGTACAGCAATTTCACTTGGCCAGGTTTACAGTTATGGTCCAAATATTTACAGACTTGGTCTGAAATCAGAAATGAAGATACAGTAAAACCTCTGATAAAGACCACCCTAAAGTTAAGACCTCCTGGATAACAAGACCTCTATATCAATATTCCTTTGAATAGTTTTGCACTATTTTCTACCCCTCTATATCAAGACCACCCCACTATTAGGAACACTCTAGAGGTGGTCTAAATAGAGGGGTTTCACTGTATGTTTCAGTGTGATGTCAACATAATTTTCAACAACTCAATTTGATGCAAGTTTGCAACTAATCTTTCATCATCATTGACCAGACAGTCTGACCAAGACTGCCAAAACTGCCACAGATTACGCTTGTCAGAGATCCGAAACTTGGCCAAGTTTAGACAACTAAAGGGCCATAACTCCAGGGAGGTAGGGGAGGCAATCTGTCTGGTTACCAAATCTGTTGAGATCTATTGTCAACAAATCTAAAGCAAATCACAGTGACAGGTTTTACAAACTTCTTTAATTATAAGAATTTAAACAATCTTGTTTGATTTCTTGTATGCATTATCGATGCTTATATACAACATTGCAATAATGTGAATAAAACCTCTTACTAGTTCAGCTTTTTTCAGTATTTCATTTCAACATCTTAATATAGCCAGTGGGACATTCTGTCAGTCTTCAAAAACACAACCACCGTACCACAATCAACTCACGTCGGGCCTGAAATGTTGAAGGTATCTATTAACTTCCTTTTCTGTGCTCAAAGTAAGACAGAATAAAACATTTAGAAAATGACTACTGACGGCTTACACTGAATACAACTGTCCTGCGTCTTCAACATGTCCTATTACGTAATGTAGTATCCCCTTGTCCAAAGAAGATAAAGTCAGTTTTGTTACACTGATGCTAGATTTCTTCTCTAAAGAATCTCTGCTGGTATACAAAACTGCTCTCTGGTAAAAAAAACAACTTCTTCACCCTTTACTACACGAATACACATTTTATTAAATGGGCAATTAGTGTAGATCCAGATCAGCGGTCACATCCAGTTAGTTAGTAAGCAGCCAGCTAGTTAGTGAACAGTCAGTTAGTTAGTGAACAGTCAGTTAGTTAGTGAACAGCCAGCTAGTTAGTGAACAGTCAGTTAGTTAGTGAACAGCCAGCTAGTTAGTAAACAGCCAGTTAGTAAGTGAACAGCCAACTAGTTAGTGAACAGTCAGTTAGTTAGTGAACAGTCAGTTAGTTAGTGAACAGCCAACTAGTTAGTGAACAGTCAGTTAGTAAGTGAACAGCCAGCTAGTAAGTGAACAGTCAGTTAGTTAGTGAGCAGTCAGTTAGTTAGTGAACAGCCAGTTAGTTAGTGAACAGCCAGCTAGTTAGTAAACAGTCAGTTAGTTAGTAAACAGTCAGTTAGTTAGTGAACAGCCAGCTAGTTAGTGAACAGTCAGCTAGTTAGTGAACAGTCAGCTAGTTAGTGAACAGTCAGTTAGTTAGTGAACAGTCAGTTAGTTAGTGAACAGCCAGCTAGTTAGTGAACAGTCAGTTAGTTAGTGAACAGCCAGCTAGTTAGTAAACAGCCAGTTAGTTAGTGAACAGCCATTTAGTTAGTGAGCAGTCAGCTAGTTAGTGAGCAGAAAGCTTGTAAATGTACAGGCATCAAGTTAGTGAGTTGCCAGCTAAATAGTGAACAGTCAGTTAGTTAGTGAACAGTCAGTTAGTTAGTGAGCAGTCAGTTAGTTAGTGAACAGCCAGCTAGTTAGTGAACAGCCAGCTAGTTAGTGAACAGTCAGTTAGTGAACAGTCAGCTAGTTAGTGAACAGTCAATTAGTTAGTGAACAGCCAGGTAGTTAGTGAACAGCCAGCTAGTGAGTGAACAGTCAGTTAGTTCGTGAACAGCCAGCTAGTTAGAAAACAGCCAGTTAGTTAGTGTACAGTTATTTAGTTACTGAGCAGTCAGCTAGTTAGTGAGCAGAAAGCTTGTAAATGTACACGCATCAAGTTAGTGAGTTGCCAGCTAAATAGTGAACAGTCACTTAGTTAGTGAACAGTCAGTTAGTTAGTGAACAGTCCGTTAGTTAGTGAACAGCCAACTAGTCAGTGAACAGTCAGTTAGTTAGTGAACAGCTAGCTAGTTAATAAACAGCCACTTAGTTAGTGAACAGCCAGCTAGTTAGAAAACAGCCAGTTAGTTAGTGTACAGTTATTTAGTTACTGAGCAGTCAGTCAGCTAGTTAGTGAGCAGAAAGCTTGTAAATGTACACGCATCAAGTTAGTGAGTTGCCAGCTAAATAGTAAACAGTCACTTAGTTAGTGAACAGTCAGTTAGTTAGTGAACAGTCAGTTAGTTAGTGAACAGCCAACTAGTCAGTGAACAGTCAGTTAGTTAGTGAACACTTAGCTAGTTAGTGAACAGTCAGTTAGTTAGTTAACAGCCAGCTAGTTAGTGAACAGCCAGCCAGTAAGTGAACAGCCAGCTAGTTAGTGAACAGTCAGTTAGTTAGTGAGCAGTCAGTTAGTTAGTGAACAGCCAGCTAGTTAGTGAACAGTCAGTTAGTTAGTGAACAGCCATTTAGTTAGTGAACAGCCAGCTAGTTATTAAACAGCCAGTTAGTGAGCAGTCAATAAGTTAGTGAGTTGCCAGCTTAATAGTGAACAGTCAGTTAGTTAGTGAACAGCCAGTTAGTTAGTGAGCAGTCAGTTAGTTAGTGAACAGCCAGCTAGTTAGTGAACAGCCAGCTAGTTAGTGAACAGTCAGTTAGTTAGTGAACAGCCAGCTAGTTAGTGAACAGTCAGTTAGTTAGTGAACAGCCAGTTAGTTAGTGAACAGCCAGTTAGTTAGTGAACAGTCAGTTAGTTAGTGAACAGTCAGTTAGTTAGTGAACAGTCAGTTAGTTAGTGAACAGCCAGCTAGTTAGTGAACAGTCAGTTAGTTAGTGAACAGCCAGCTAGTGAGTGAATAGTCAGTTAGTTAGTGAGCAGTCAGTTAGTTAGTGAACAGCCAGCTAGTTAGTGAACAGTCAGTTAGTTAGTGAACAGCCAGCTAGTTAGTGAACAGTCAGTTAGTTAGTGAGCAGTCAGTTAGTTAGTGAACAGCCAGCTAGTTAGTGAACAGTCAGTTAGTTAGTGAACAGTCAGTTAGTTAGTGAACAGCCAGCTAGTTAGTGAAAAGTCAGTTAGTTAGTGAACAGCCAGCTTGTTAGTGAACAATCAGTAAGTTAGTGAACAGCCAGCTAGTTAGTGAACAATCAGTTAGTTAGTGAGCAGTCAATTAGTTAGTGAACAGCCAGTTAGTTAGTGAACAGTCAGTTAGTTAGTGAACAGCCAGCTAGTTAGTGAACAGCCAGCTAGTTAGTGAACAGTCAGTTAGTTAGTGAAAAGCCAGCTAGTTAGTGAACAGCCAGCTAGTTAGTTAACAGCCAGCTAGTTAGTGAACAGTCAGTAAGTGAACAGCCAGCTAGTTAGTGAACAGTCAGTTAGTTAGTGAACTGCCAGTTAGTGAGCAGCCAACTAGTTAGTGAGCAGAAAGCTAGTAAGTATACAGCCAGCAAGTTAGTGAGCCGCCAGCTAGTTAGTGAACAGCCAGTTAGTTAGTGAACAGCCAGCTAGTTAATGAACAGTCAGTTAGTTAGTTAACAGCCAGCTAGTTAGTGAACAGCCAGCCAGTAAGTGAACAGCCAGCTAGTTAGTGAACAGTCAGTTAGTTAGTGAGCAGTCAGTTAGTTAGTGAACAGCCAGGTAGTTAGTGAACAGTCAGTTAGTTAGTGAAAAGTCAGTTAGTTAGTGAACAGCCAGCTAGTTATTAAACAGCCAGTTAGTGAGCAGTCAGTAAGTTAGTGAACAGCCAGCTAGTTAGTGAACAGTCAGTTAGTTACTGAACAGCCAGCTAGTTAGTTAACAGTCAGTTAGTTAGTGAGCAGTCAGTTAGTTAGTGAACAGCCAGCTAGTTAGTGAACAATCAGTTAGTTAGTGAACAGCCAGCTAGTTAGTGAACATTCAGTTAGTTAGTGAGCAGTCAGTTAATTAGTGAACAGCCAGTTAGTTAGTGAACAGTCAGTTAGTAAGTGAACAGCCAGCTAGTTAGTGAACAGCCAGCTAGTTAGTGAACAGTCAGTTAGTTAGTGAACAGCCAGCTAGTTAGTAAACAGCCATTTAGTTAGTGAACAGCCATTTAGTTAGTGAGCAGTCAGCTAGTTAGTGAGCAGAAAGCTTGTAAATGTACACGCATCAAGTTAGTGAGTTGCCAGCTTAATAGTGAACAGTCAGTTAGTTAGTGAACAGTCAGTTAGTTAGTGAGCAGTCAGTTAGTTAGTGAACAGCCAGGTAGTTAGTGAACAGCCAGCTAGTTAGTGAACAGTCAGTTAGTTAGTGAACAGTCAGCTAGTTAGTGAACAGTCAGTTAGTTAGTGAACAGCCAGTTAGTTAGTGAACAGCCAGCTAGTGAGTGAACAGTCAGTTAGTTAGTGAACAGCCAGCTAGTTAATAAACAGCCAGTTAGTGAGCAGTCAGTAAGTTAGTGAACAGCCAGCTAGTTAGTGAACAGTCAGTTAGTTAGTGAACAGCCAGCTAGTTAGTTAACAGCCAGCTAGTTAGTGAACAGCCAATTAGTAAGTAAGCAGCGAGCTAGTTAGTGAGTAGAAAGCTGTGAAGTGTACGGCCAGCAAGTTAGTGAGCCACCAGCTAGTTATTAAATGGTTTCAGGTTCAATTTGCCAGTAGGATAGGATTTGGTAAGAGATGTTGTCTCATAAGCCTGAGAGGCTGGCATTTTAATGAAAAGGGTGAACCTTCAATAAACAATTTACTTTAATATGCATTTACCTTCCATGATGGTACAATTCAACAACCCATCTGCTAAAGTTGCGCCCATGTGTCATGATGTTTGCCAAGTCAATCTAGTTGAATTCTTTGGAAGATGTAAAAGAACATATCAAATGTGACCAAGATGGCTAAAATATATTGCAGTTCAAAAGATTCTTCTGAAGGTAATCATTGACTTACTCAAATGCAGCAGTATATTTATTTCATTTATTTATAAACCTAATGACAAATAAAGACATTAAGGTTCCAATGTAATTTGTTGAATTTAACTAATTATTTTTGTAAATTTTTTGTTTTTGTTCCGTATTTAAGAGCATACTTTTTTTCCACAAATTAAACTTTATGAGATTGTCTAGATATGTTTTAAAGAACAAATCTGACAAAATGAGCATAGAAACATTTAAGATTACCTGGTAGTATTAAAATCTGGGAATTACAGATATTTAAAACTAAAAATGACATTGTATTAAAATAGTTGAAAAAGTAACTTTGAAAACCATCGAACACAACAATTATGCAGGTTCGGTTTGATTGAGCCTAGCCCCTGGTTGAGCGTAACTCAATAATTACAAAAGTAAACAGGACCGACAGTTATTCTAAAATGCAATGAAGAACACTTTGCACAGATACCTCTAATATTTTAACTCGGGTTTTTCACATCTATAAATGCTTTCTCTTTCTCCTTTACGATGACCTCAAACACCTGAAAATGAAAAGGCTATTTTCTAACATTCGTAGTATTTAGTACTAATAGTTAATACAAGTCCAGACTAGATTCAGCAAAATTTCAAAATAAGGATTTGTTAGCCACATTATCAAGACATCCGAGCCAAAGTCTTCTTTGACACCAGAATTGTAATGGCCGACTGTCAAGCCTTAATCACTTTGACCTATTTATTAAGTTATTTCTCACCAGGATGCAAAAAGAGTCAATTCAGTTATGCAGGCTGATCTGGATCAACACCTGTTGAAAATATTATTAACCATTTACTCCATATAAAATTATATGCCTTAATAGCATGGGCAAACGGTGTAGATCCAGATCAGCTAGCAAAGCCTTGTTGTCTGATCAGGATCTAAACTGTTCATTTTTTATCTCATTAGGTAATTTCTGACAAAGATGCGACCAGTGTAGATCCAGATCATATTACACAGACGTCAATTCATCAGATTTCTCTTACTTAATCATATAAATGTTCAGTATCATGTTATGCATTTAAAACTTAAAATGAAAAGGAAATATTTTTAATCAGTGTAATATATTTAATTTGTAGACCACAAAATAATGTATTCCTTCATTACACCACCACTTGTGAAAATGCTTATAATTCAGAAGCTCTTAAAGACACATATTTTTATCTTATCACTGTAAAAAAACAAATTTCATTTATATTTTTGGCTTTACCTCTGTTCATACATGTAAGTCTCTACAATGTTGCAAGCTGGTCTCAGTGCATGACAAGACATTTTCAACATTCGTAACGATGTAGTGACAAGTGCTTAGTTAATGTCTATCATTTTCAAAATATTGCAATGTTGAACTAGGGTTACAGAATTCAGAATGAAAACCAGATCTCAAGTTTCCCATTGGTCTTTTGTGAGACTGTTCTCAATTTCAACCAATCAGATTTCTGACATCTGAGAAAGTCTTCATTCTCAGTGTTATAACCTCGGAACCCAATCTGGCTGTTTAACAAACTTGAACTAGATATTGTGCACATATTACATGTAACAGTTTTAAAGTTTCATAAAGACTGAATAGTGCGTCACTATTCCAGTTACTCTTCACAGCTTTTTAATTGCCATTCACCTAGGCGAATGCTTGCTGAGAGCTCTGTAACAGTGAGTCATTACCTGCATGTACCTTTGCTGTGAGCTCCCAAACTGTGAGTCATTACCTGCATGTACCTTGGATGTAAGCTCCATAACTGTGACAAGAAATCCAAGCAACTGTGCCAGGCAAACTTTCTTAAAGGCCGTTCTACATCATGAACAAGAATGGCTTGAGTGCTTTGTCTTTATCCATGTCCTACAAACAAAGTGAAAGACACTGTTACCACTTCTAGGATACAAGATGACTCAAATCATAAACATCAATGCTAGCAAGGAGAATATGGAAACTGAAGAACCATTACATCAATCACAACTGACTCTGATCTTTGGCATAGGTTTACAAGAGAATACACCAAATATACTGTGTTAGAGGCCATGACAATGTGATAGGGATTTAAGCAGTTTCTGATACTGAAACATTTTATTTGCCCTTATAATGAAGTGATTCAAAATAAAAAAGACAATAAAAGGGAGACAACTCCAATAAAAAGGCAAAATTTAAAGTGTCAAAGTTTGTATTTGACTTTAGTAGACCAAACAATGCTTGGGAAAAACATGCAGGTTGGTGCAACCTACAACCTGGTTTTAATCTCCAGTATTGCTTTGCTTCTGACTTTTTCAAGGCGACAAAACTTCGATTATTCTTTGCAGTAAATTGTTTCTGTTGACTGTTTTACATCTGGCGTTATTTACAGTGTTTAGTACCTTCAGGATCTTGTAAATTCTAGCCAACATCTGTTAACAGCTTCTGGTCATCTCAGATTGTGTTGTCAGGTCAACTCTGAATTTACTGAAATTTTTAATTCAATGTCAACAGGTGCATTTAAAATGGTGATAAATTTGTATGAAACCCTAACATCTACCTCATGTTCAATGATGCCTAGTTTTTTTTTGGAATAAGGGAACTCTGTAATCGACTGTTGTTTGCAAACTCATTTATGTTTCGTGAACAGCTAAGCACTGGTAATTGCTACTTTCAGAATAGTGTTTCTGTATTTAACAACCATTTAGCAATGTCTAAAACTTTAATTTTAGGGCTAGTGAAAAACTCAAAACACATTAAAAGCAGATGACCAGTTTCTTTGTTTCATAATGAATTTATATGAAAATGTTATAAACTGAGCGCCTGTATATTCGGTCAAGCTTCGCGATTTTGTTTTAGTGAAATCTGTTTCCAACTGACTGAAAGTTCATGTTTTCATCATATTTAAGTGAACAATTTTGACAACTGACTATTTCTTCAATTTTGCCATACCTTTATATCGTCGGAGATTCCAGCCACCATCTGTTCATCATATTCTGCACATTCAAGATTCATCTTGTCTGCTCATCATATTATTAGAGATCTGAAAATGATAAAGGTTTGAGTTTTGAATGTTAACATAAAAGATTTTTAACCGTCATAAATGCAATTTGAAAAGAACATTTTCTGAACAAGAATTTACTTTGTAGCACTACAGTTCCTAGTACTAACAGCTCAGTGAAAGCTACTTTCATCAACACATCATATTTAACCTAAATCAGTGGTACAACAAGGTTCAGTTGGCAAGGAGCACAGTTATGGGCCAAAATCTGGATCCATACACAAAACATAGCTTAACAGGATAATAGACCCCAAGTGATGAATCAAACGATTTGTGATCAGATATTTAAACATGTGTTTGATCGGCTGCTTTGGCTATTCATTGCTTTGGAAGTGTTATTTCACATTCAGCCTTTTTCTGTGCAAACTACCAAATGTCATACAAACATTCTCAGTGGAAAATCGATATCAATCACTTTATTTTATCTCACATTTACATGCAAACTTTTTATGGGTGGTGATGAATGACTTGAAAAATAAAAGATTTTTTCGGTAAACAAATGACTTGCATTGCAGTGAATGCTTTGATTTTGTCAGCAATAGTCTGGAATAATTAAATAATGCTCTAATGTCAAAGAATTTTATATAAAGCTAATTAATTATTGTGATAGAGTACGAGTTAATAAAGTAATAATTAACAGTTTACACGTGTACTAGTAAACTAGTGATTTTATCTGAGATACATGTACAATGGTGTAAATAAACAACAAGAGGGTCCATGGGACCCTGAGTCGCTCAGCTGCTAACATCTGTTCAATGGTTCGGACAAAAATTAAGACCACTAGAGTGCGGACAAGCTTTTTCTAAAATTTGACCTAGTGACCTAGATTTCAAGGTCACATGACCCAGTTTCAAAGTTGACTTAGATATCATTGAGATAAACATTCTGACCAAGTTTGAAGAGGTCACATCAAAATTAAGACCGCTAGAGTGCGGACAAGCTTTTTCTATAATTTGACCTAGTGACCTAAATTTCAAGGCTACATGACCCAGTTTCGAACATGACCTAGATATTATTGGGATAAACATTCTGACCAAGTTTGAAGAAGATCTGACCAAAATAACGATCACTAGAGTGCGGACAAGCTTTTTCTATAATTTGACCTAGTGACCTAGATTTCAAGGTCACATGACCCAGTTTCGAACTTGACCTAGATATCATTGGGATAAACATTCTGACCAAGTTTGAAGAAGATCGGACCAAAATTACCACCACTAGAGTGCGGACAAGCTTTTTCTATAATTTGACCTAGTGACCTAGATTTCAAGGTCACATGACCCAGTTTCGAACTAGACCTAGATATCATTGGGATTAACATTCTGACCAAGTTTAAAGAAGAACATACCAAAATTACAACCGCTAGAGTGCAGACAAGCTTTTTCTTTAATTTGACCTAGTGACCTAGATTTCAAGGTCACATGACCCAGTTACGAACTTGACCTAGATATCATTAAGATAAACATTCTGTTCAAGTTTAAAGAAGATTGCACTATAATTAAGACTGCTAGAGTGTTAACAAGCTTTTTCTACAATTTGACCCAGTGACCTAGATTTCAAGGTCATATGACCCAGTTTCGAACTTGACCTAGATATCATTGAGATAAACATTCTGACCAAGTTTGAAGAAGATCGCATCAAAATTAAGACCGCAAGAGTGCGGACAAGCTTTTTCTATAATTTGACCTAGTGACCTAAATTTCAAGGTTACATGACCCAGTTTCGAACATGGCCTAGATATTATTGGGATAAACATTCTGACCAAGTTTGAAGAAGATCTGACCAAAATAACGATCACTAGAGTGCGGACAAGCTTTTTCTATAATTTGACCTAGTGACCTCGATTTCAAGGTCACATGACCCAGTTTCAAACTTGACCTAGATATCATTGGGATAAACATTCTGACTAAGTTTGAAGAAGATCGGACCAAAATTATGACCACTAGAGTGCGGACAAGCTTTTTCTTTAATTTGACCTAGTGACCTAGTTTTAAGTGTCACATGACCCAGTTATGAACCTGACCTAGATATCATTAAGATAAACATTCTGTTTAAGTTTAAAGATGATCGCACCATAATTAAGGCTGCTAGAGTGCGGACAAGCTTTTTTTACAATTTTACCCAGTGACCTAGATTTCAAGGTCACATGACCCAGTTTCGAACTTGACCTAGATATCATTGAGATAAACATTCTGACCAAGTTTGAAGAAGATTGGACCAAAATTCCGTCCGCTAGAGTGCGGACAACAATTGTGGACGGACGGACGACGGACGAACCCCCCTCACAAAAGCTCACCCTGTCACTACGTGACAGGTGAGCTAAAAACATAAATGATTATATTTAAATGCTATTTCCCAACCATGTGTCCACTACACGACAAACTGCCTATTAATTTATTTTTCAACAAGAGCCAGTCGGAAACGACTGCACGCTCGACTATTCGAAGTCAGACATATTTAAGCACATTTTAAACTGGGCTTCATTTAAACTGGGGAGTGATTCAGGAGTTTATGACACCCAACACACACATGAACAAAAGTTTCTTAATCCAAGTTAGGAAATCAAAAAATTACACTTAATTTATTATTGTAGTTTTTTTAGAGGGTTTTGCACAACCCAGCCCATACACCCCTGATCCCACACCCATCAACCCACTATACCTGCCCACCTATAGTGATGTGGTGTGGTGTGGTGTAGTATAGTATGGTATGGTATCCTGGTTGCTGTTGTTGGTGGTATTGGTATTGTTGTTGGTGTTGGTAGTGATGGTGTTGTTGTTGGTGATGGTGGTGGTGTCGTTGTTGTTGGTGGTGTTGTTGTTATTGGTGTTGTTGTCAGTGTTGTTGTTGGTGTTGTTAGTTGTTGGTGTTGTTATTGATGCTATTGTTGGTGTTGATGTTGTTGTTGGTGGTGTTTGTGTTGTTGGTGGTGGTGTTGTTGGTGGTGGTGTTGTTGTTGGTGGTGTTGTTGACGGTGTTGTTGGTGGTGTTGTTGTTATTTGTGTTATTGTTGGTTGTGTTGTTGTTGGTGGTGGTGTTGTTGTTGTTGTTGATGGTGGTGTTGTTGTTGTTGGTGGTGGTATTGTTGTTTGTGTTATTGATGGTATTGTTAGTGTTAATGTTGTTGTTGGTGGTGTTTGTTATTGGTGATGATGTTGTTGTGGTGGTGGTAGTGTTCTTGTTGGCGGTGGTGGTGGTATGTGGTGGTGGTGGGGGGTGGTGGTGGTGTGGTGGGGGTGGTTGTGGTGTAGTGTAGTGTAGTGTAGTGTAGTGTAGTGTAGTGTAGTGTAGTGTAGTGTAGTATAGTATAGTATAGTAACCACTCAACACTTTCAACCAAAGTATGTTAACTACATCTGTTTTAAACCTTTTCTCTAGCATTACCAATGAAAAACACTAACATTGAAACTTTAACCATAATTTCTTAGTCTTAATTCTAATTTCTAAGCGAAAAAGGGCAAAAATTAAATAAAAAAGCAAGGATGAGTTATGGGCCTTTGAACATCAACCTGATGTATGATAAAATAAAGGTATACAAAGTTTTAAAGTTGTCGTTTTAATAGAATGAAAGTTATGGAATGAAAGTTATGAGGTTTCACAAGCTTGCACGCAAACTTTAACCTTAATTTCTAAGTCTAAAAAGGGCAATAATTTGATAAAAATCAAAGAAAGAGTTATGGTTCTTGGCAAACATAGTCAGGGTCGAAAAGGGGCAATAATTTGAACAAAATGGAAGTTACAGTTATGGTTCTTGGTATACCCACTCGGGATATGATAATAAACAAGTGCTGAAAGTTTCAAAGCTGTAGTATAAGTAGTATGGAAGTTATGCGTTTGTACACTAGCTTGCACGCAAACTTTAACCTGAAATTCTAAGTCGAAAAAGGGCCATAATTTGATCAAAATGAAAGTTAGAGTTATAATTCTTGGCATACACACTTGGGAGATGATGATGAACAAGTGTGCCAAGTTTCAAAGCTGTAGTATAAGTAGTATTGAAGTTATGTGTTTGTACAGTAGCTTGCACACAAACTTTAACCTTAAATTCTAAGTCGAAAAAGGGCCATAATTTGATCAAAATGAAAGTTAGAGTTATGGTTCTTGGCATACACACTCAGGACATGATGATGAACAAGTGTGCCAAGTTTCAAAGCTTTAGCTATAGTAGTTTTTAAGATATAGGTAGGTTGCTCGCAATCTTTAACCAAAGCGGGACGCCGACGCTGACGCCAGTGTGAGTAGAATAGCTAGACATATTCTTCGAATAGTCGAGCTAAAAACTGTGTGGCTATTATCTGAAAACAGCTGAGCACTGACTATCTTACCTTCAACAACTCAGTTTGAAGCTGTGATTCACAAACAGGTCTGTAACTGGTGCTCTCTGCCGCCATGGTTTTGTACAAGAGTGCCAAAACTGCAAAGAAATACACTCGTCAGGGAGTGGACAGAGCCAATTTAGTTAGGTTAAGACAATTAAAGGACCATAACTCCAGAATGATGTAGTGGTGGGGTTGAAGATTGGAGAGGAGTGGTGCAATCTTGCTGGTTCCCAAACATAGTCAAGATCTAATGCCAATAAATGTTATTGCCCATAGTAAGAATTGAACCCATACCTTACGCTGAAAGCACCTACAAATGTAACTCTGTGCACACTACCAACTGAGCTAGCTAGGACAACCACCAAAAAGGCTGCGTGGCTAATTGTGATAAACGTGGTCATCACTACATGACATTGGTAACCGATTACTTACTGATAACAGTACTGACTACATATAAACATTCCGATTAAGTTTTAGTGATTGTAGATGGTTTTCCAAAAATACAGGTAGCTGTAAAATATTTGCGGTTATTTTCATAACTCAAGAGCCAGAAGAGCAATCCAGCCGGTTATTAAATTTAACAACATATATTAAGCACTTTGTCCAAGTTTGGTTAAAATTGGTTATAAAGGTTTTAAAGAGAGTAAAGTGCTAATTTGTTCAATTATATGCCATAAACGACCGTAACTCTTCTCCCAGAAGAAATTTGGCTAATAATCAAACTAAAGGAGGATACATTTATTACATGACCACTATCATGCTGACCATGTCTGATGAAGATTGCATAAGCTTTACTTAAGTCAGAAAGCAGAAAACTTGTAAAACAGGAACATGCCAGTCGCAGGATTTCAGATAATACGTCCGGTTTCAAATGGAATATGTTATATAAACAACATGCGAGTATTGTGCACTTCTGATAAAATATATAATAGTATCAAGGACGGGTTAACCAACCTGGATAAGAGAAATTGTGTACCTTTAGACTAAAGAGGGGCCAGTTTTGCGCTGATCAAAGTGACAGGTTTTACAGACTTCTTTAATTATCCAGAATAAGATTTTAAACAATCAGTGGTACAGTAAGATGGCGGGTGCAAAAATTTGAACGGGCGAAGTGGAAGTTTTATTTTGTGTATATTTGTGTATAATTGAGACGTAATTCGATATTGGACTATTGTGGATTATTAGTGATACAAGATATACTTTGGTTGAAGTCCTTTTAAGCTTTTGGACATGGCTGGAGCTCATACAAGCACGCCAATATGTGACAATAGGACTATACCTGTGCAAAACCGGTTTATACCTTTACAACAATGGAGTACCTGTGATCAGACGCCTATTGGTAACGGCGGATATTCAACACGGTTCGTAAATAATTCGCCTCCTAACAGTAACACTGTAATATTTACCGATCAAGCCAGTAAAAATTGTGCCCGTTTCTCAACTCTTTCAATGGACGATAAACTGTCACTTATGTTTTCAAAGCTAGAAAAGTTGGATAGAAATGATGAACAGATTATACAAATGTCCTCCATTTTGAATCATACTAACTCGAGAGTGACGCGCATTGAAAGTTGTTTAGATAAACACTCTGTATACATAAAGAAATTGGCGTATCACAGCATAGATCAAGAAGCGAGGTCCCGCCGCAACAATTTGATTTTTTACGGTCTAGCCGATGTCCAAAATGAGGACACGTATCGCCTACTTAGGCAGTTCATCATCGATCACCTAGATCTTGATTTAGATGAAATTTGTGTACAAAGGGTACATAGACTGGGCTCTATTACAAGGGCGAAAAGTTTCTCGCAGGTTCCTCGTAGGCCGATAATAGCTGCTTTCAGAGATTACCAGGATACAGAAACTATCCTTGATAATGCATATAAACTTTATGGTACAAGATTTGGAATCGATCGGGATTATCCGAAAGAAATCGCCCAAGCGAGAAAATCACTATGGGAGTACCAGAAAGCTACCTGCAGTAACAGGGATAAAGTGAAAATTCTGTACCCAGCAAAACTCGCAGTGAATGGCAAGGTCGTTAAGGATGAATTTCCGGATTGGTTTGAAATTTTGAACCAGGATAGACTGGAATATTTTCGCACACCAGCCAGAAATATCCCGTCGCCAATGCAATCGGTACCTAGGCAGACCCCATCTCCAGCTAGAAACATCCCTAATCAGAGCGTATACTCGGTCGACACGGTCGAGAATGAAAACAGTGAAACAAATATTAAGCAAACTTCTATCAGATCTACTCCAAAGAATGTAAACACAAACACGTGGGCGGTTAGAAATGTGCCTAACTATGCTCCAGTGCATAACTTGTCGGAGGAGGAGTTTCCATTGTTAACGTCAGTAGGTCAAGCTAGCAATAGTTCGGGATTTCAGCGACGTGCAGACGATTTTGTACAGGTAAATGGAAATCAGCCAAGCATGAATGGTCACTAGGACGATAGGGAGAGACGGACTATACGAGCTGTTTTGTTAAACATTCAGTGTTTAATATCGAAAAACGTCAACAAATTAGAGCAAGAAGAACTGCAGAATATTTTTAGCCAAAATGATTTAGTGTTTTTGACTGAGACATGGTCAAGTGATTTAATTGATATGAATTACAATGGTTTTACCGTTTACTCGTTACATAGATCAGATAAACTAAAGGGTTCAAAAAGGTCATCGGGTGGTATTTGTTGTTATGTTAAGAATTGTATATCTGATTATGTACAGTTGTATTTATCTGACAGTGATGATATTTTGTGGTTAAAAATTTCGAAAAGTTTATTGAATATGGACAATGATTTATTTGTATGTCTTTGCTATGTTATACCACAGGGTAGCAGCCGAGAACATTTTATTGAAGAAAGTGTTTATGATAGAATATTATTACATATGGTACAAATATCAAACGAAACAGATGACAAATGCTCATTTCTGTTATTAGGGGATTTAAATAGTAGGGTCGGACATTTAAGTGATTTCGTGCCATTTGATTTTGCAGACCCTAAAGTAAATGTTTTGCCAGATGATTATATTTCAGATATTGAACTACCTAGAAAATCCCAAGATAGCCATGTAAATCAATATGGTAGATATTTAATCGATTTTTGTAGAGAGAGTCAATTAAGAATAATGAATGGGCGTGTTGGTAAAGACGCAGAAATCGGTAAATTTACTTATGTTGGTAAACTAGGTAGTAGTTTAATTGATTACGTCATTTGTAGCGAATCTCTAATTAATATGTTTTCATCATTTTATGTCGGTGATCCGAATATATTGTCGGACCATTGCGCGGTGTATTTTAGCTTATTAGGGCAAATACGTCTTACAAACAATCCAAAAAACGAAGGCGATACTGAATTACGAGATTTTAAATATGTTTGGGATAATGATAAGTTGTACGAGTACAAAACTAAATTAGAACAAGGGCTTTTCCAAATGAGTTTACAAAGTTTAATTGATACCGTTAACGGTGCATCGGACGGCACGTTTATCGACCAAAATGTTTTAGAATTTTCTTCTATAATGGGTAATGTTTGTGAGCCACTGTTTAAGAAACGCTCTGGAAAAAAGTATATTGTGAAAAATTCTACAAGTCAACAATGGTTTGATACTGATTGTCGAACGACACGGAACAAGTTTTATAATGATTTAAAAAATTACAAACGTAATAAAAATGAGGTAAACAGAATACGACTATCCAATTCGCGTTCAGAATACAAAAAAATGATAAATAAAAAGAAATATGAAAGTAGGCGAAATAATACTAAAAAGTTAGTAGATGCGCGTTTAACAAATGCTAAGCAATATTGGAAAATGTTAAAGGATTCTTCAGTTAAGGTTTCAAGTTCAAATGTAAGTGCGGATAATTTTGCGAGTTATTTTAAGGCTATTAATAATCCAGAGAATCATTTCTATCAAGCCGATGAAGACATTTTGTATTTTAATGACAGATTTTTAGATGGGGAACTTCATGTTATGTTTGCAGAATTAGACATAGAAATTACTTTAGAAGAAATAAATAAATCTATTAAGCAATTACGAAAAAATACTAGCGGTGGTGTAGATTTATATTTAAACGAGATGTTTATACATGGTGAAGAGTATTTAATACACTATTTTCACGCTCTATTCAATTCATGTTTAAAATTAGGGCATTTTCCAGAAATATGGTCAGAGGGTATTATTGTTCCTATACTCAAAGGTGGTAATGAAAATGATCCGGGGAACTATAGAGGTATTACACTTCTTAGTACATTGGGAAAACTATTCACAAGAATTCTTAACAACAGGTTAGATGAATGGGCAGAAAAATATTCAGTTTATATAGAAGCCCAATCAGGTTTCCGTAAAAGCATGAGTACAGTGGACAACATATTTATATTACATTGTTTAATTAGTAATTGTTTAAGTAACAACGACAGGCTATTCTGCACATTTGTTGATTTTCAAAAGGCCTTTGATTTTGTTGTAAGGGATATATTATGGTTTAAATTAATTAAATATGGGGTGAGGGGTAATATACTGAATGTAATAAAATCCATGTATAAGAGTGTTAAGTCAAAAGTAAAAATGAACGATGAATTAAGCTATCCTTTCACATGTAATTTAGGGGTACGTCAAGGGGAAAGTCTATCTCCTTTTTTATTTAGTATGTATCTTAATGACATAGAGGAAACATTTATTTTACATGGAGTGCAAGGTATTGAACTTGGTGATTTGAAATTATTTTTATTACTGTACGCAGACGATATTATATTGTTCGCCAAAAGTGCACAGGAATTACAAAATTCATTAAATGTTTTAGCAGATTATTGTGATAGATGGAAGTTGTCGGTAAATGTCAAGAAAACTAAAGTTATGGTTTTTCAAAAAGGTGGTAGGTTGCCACAAAATTTATCATTTAAATATAAGAATGAAGAAATAGAAATCGTAAGCAAATTCAAATATCTTGGTATTTTATTCACTTCTGGTGGGTCTTTTCATGAAACCGATAAAATGCTAGCAGGTCAAGCATTAAAGGCTATTTTTAAAATGAATAAATATTTATTTAAGTTTACAGAAATTTCACCAAAACACACACTTGATCTTTTTGATAAACTGGTAGCGCCGATTCTTAATTATTCCAGTGAAGTTTGGGGATTCAATATTGGGTCTCAAGTTGAGCGCACACATTTAGCTTTTTGCAAAAGGTTACTCGGCGTTAAGATATCAACCCAAAATGATTTTATTTATGGTGAAACCGGAAGATCAAATCTTATAAATGGAAGATACTATAGTATTATTAAGTATTGGTTAAAACTTTGCGAGTGTGGAGATAACAAATACATTAAATATGCTTATAATATATTAAAGAATTCTTTTGAAGCAAATCCTAACAAAACAAATTGGGTCTCGAAGGTCAAAATTTTATTATCTCAGTTAGGGTTTTACGAAGCTTGGCTTAATCAAGGAGTAGGGAATTCTAAATTATTTTTATTGCTAGTTAAGCAAAGATTGCGAGATAATTTTTCACAAAATTTGAATACTTCTATACATGATTCATCCAGGTCGTTGTTTTACAAAACTATTTTCAATTTTAATTATAGCGAGTACCTCAACTTTGTGAATATAAAGAAATATAGAAATGCATTATCTAGATTACGTTTGTCTTCACACAGGTTAGCTGTGGAAACCGGAAGGTGGCATAGACCGGAAAGTGTACCTTATTTTGAACGTAAATGTATTCAATGTGGGGTTTTAGAAGACGAGTTTCATTTTGTTATTGAATGCAAAATTATAAAGATATTAGAAAAAAATACATAAACAATTACTATCTGCGTCATCCAAGTTTCGTTAAATTCATACAATTGATAAATAGCGTAAATCCAGTTGAAATGAAAAACCTTGCCACTTTTACTTTCAAGGCTTTCGAGATAAGACGCAGATTGGTAACTAGCTAATGTGTTTTTTCCTAATACTTAGTCTTTCCCGCATGACAAACCTGCTTAAAGTAAATTTAAAAAAAAAAAAAAATGCTGTCTTAATAAAATAATTTTATTTATTACATTTTAAGAACGTGTCATATAGTTGTTTGAGTATTATGTAATTGAATAATAATATTTACTATTATTATGTCATATATCATCTTGCTGTACCAGTAAGTTATTACACATGTTTTGTTAATTCTGCTATGCTATGGATCTTGTCAGATTTATTTGCATAATAAACTCTTCTTCTTCTTCTCTGTTTGATTTCTTGTCTGCAGCATCGATCATTGCGTTAAAACATCTTACCAGTTCAGCTTTTTTCTGTATTTCATACCAGTATCAACATAGCCAGTGGGACATTCTGTCATCTTCAAAACACGACCTTCGTAACATAGTCATCTCATTTCGAGCCTGAAAATTTGAAGAATTCTATCAACTCTTTTGTTGAAGCATGAAATAAAACAGATTAAACCACTTAGAAAATTGCTATTGTCAGCTTATACTAACTACAGCTATCATGTGTCTTGAACATGTCCTTCTAGCATCCTTAACTAGCCCGAAGAAAATAATGCTCGTTTTGCTGTACACATGCTAGATTTCTTCCCTAGAGAATCTCTGCAGGTATACAAAACTACTCTTTGGTAAAAATAAGAACTTCTTCACCTTTTACTACATGAATACACATTTTATCACATGGGCAATCAGACCGAGTGTAGATCCAGATCAGCAGTCATATATGAGGATCAACACTGTTTGCTCATTAGTAAGAAATTACTTAATACATTTAAAGCCAAACAGTGTAGATCCAGATCAGTAGGCATTATGAGCAGGCTGTTCTGGTCACTGGTCATCCATGGGATCTGATAAAAGCCATATTCCATGAAGTAAAGTTTTAATTAACTAATAGTAATAAATATACTAAGTACCTTCCTTCCATGCAATAAAGCAAACATAAATTTATTCAACCATTCCCCCATAGAATCACCTTTATTGTGTGAGTGAACAGTGTAGATCCAGATCAGCTGGCACATCTGTGCCGTCTGATCAGGATCTACACTGTTCACTTTTTGATTCATTTTACATGTTATGACCAAAATGCGACCAGTGCTGATTCTGATCAGACGGCACAAATGTGCCAGCTGATCTGGATCTACACCAGTCACACATGCGTAAAATGTGAATATATGGAGTAAAGGGTTAACTACATACTGAATAATACAGTTTCCATCATATCCATAATCGTTCTGTACAGAACATACACCTGGTGGCTTAAAACTTGTCATAGAACTGATGCTGCAACATTCTAACAAACCTGAAAAATACAAATTATAATTATATTTAATTGAAATTAATTAGAAAGTATACGCTGTATATCACGTGGGCAACAAGTGTATTTTGTACAGTCTGATCTGGATCTACACCGTCTGCATGTCACACAACCTCATAAATTATATATGGAATGCTAAAATACATTCAAAGAAAGATAACTCTAAAATGTTTCAGCTTTGGGTAAAACCCTTATCGCACAACTGTACACGCCGATAAACATTCTTGTAAGTTTTCATGACTTTTTCTATAATACATTTGGAGATTGTGTGACACAAATTTCAAACAGACAGAAGACGGAATAATAGACTGAAATCTGCTAAGTATCAAATTATATTTGCCTAAATGTAAATCACATTTTACTTCAGATAATTGCTTGTTTGTCCCAAATACCAAACAAAGCAACATTCGTCCGCTTCTGTTCAGACACAGACATTTTCAAGGGGAATCACTGTGAGTAGTTTTTCAATAAATCGCCCTAGAAACATCACAGTTCACATAAAACTTAAAGCGGAAAGTAGTCCAATTAAAACCCAATTATGAAATGTAAACTGGGAACAGTGTGACAATGGGTCCACTTGGTTTTCTGTACTAAAATACAGGCAGTAAGTTGACACTAAAGTCCTGTGCCTTATTGCGAAAATTAGATGATCCAAGATGACAGTTAAGTTTTATTTTCGTGCTTTATTCATGAGAATTGGTCAGTTTCCAGTTAAATAAAAGTATTCGTTTGGATAATTTTAGGGATGGCAACGAATTGCAAAATTGGCATTCGAATATTTCGTTGATCAAGTATTTGAATATTATATAGTTATTTTGTTTATTTGCGATCTATTTGCTCAAAGTATGCTGGAGTTTGCTGTGCGAGTCAGTAAATCTTATAATAATGTCTTATAATAACATCAGGTGTTTCTGTTAATTTCACATCGAATTTAGCAAGTTTACGGGAAAAACAAAAAGTCCTTACACGAAATAATTTAAATTTATTTGATTTTCTGTATATGTCATTTTACAAAATTTATTATTCGAATATTAAAAAAAGTATTTGAATGTCCCGTCGGCATTCGCATATTCATTGCCATTCCTAGTTAATTTGAATAATGTTCATATACGATGTTGTTAACTTGTTTAATGGTGGACCACGTCAATATCATTAAAACCTTTTAATTTGCACAAAAAGTTGAAAACAGTACATGTATTTTTAACTACATACTGCTATTCATGAAAAACAACCTTTGATTTCTTTAACCTGCTGTCAGTGTTACCGGCATCCAATAAAAACCCCGAATAAATGAGAAAGACCTTGACATATGACAATCAGCATGGTTAACTAATTCTGGTGAGATTTTCTGTGTGGTAAAGTTGGATTTCAGTAACATCAGCTTATGTGTTATTATGTAATCTATTATGTCATTTGCCATAATACCATTTTAAGTCTGCTTTCATTTATAATCACATTTCCTATATATCCTTTATTAGCATTAATATGGTAATTAAAGCACTGCCAAGAGAAGCAACTGCTACTGTACTTAAATTAAGGCTTAGGCCTATGAAACAATATGACTCATCAATAGTACTTTAACCCTGAATGCATTATTTTGTTTTAACTGTATTATCTCATAACAAGATGATATTTAAATAGTACTGTCTGAGAAATTATGTGTATTCAGTTGAATTCAGTAATCTTTTAAGGGACTATTTCTCATTGCTGAGGAACTACTTTCCTTTGTTTCTTAGAGTAAGGATGGATAATTTGCTTTGTTACTTAAAATACTTTGTTATGCACATTTAACATTGATTTATGTATCTTATGTGTTATAAAATGTTTTAATGTTATTTGTAGTACAAATAAGTGCACAAATATGATTTAATGGATAATTGTTTAATCCAGTTAACTTTGTTTTAGATTATATTATTTTAGTGCATTTTGATTGGTTGATAATGGATTACTCCAGTGGGAGATACCATTAGTGCTATAAAACCAGAAGTTCAATTGAATTTGTCATTCTGGCCACAATTTTCTAAAATTTAACAACTAAAACTTGAAGCTTGATCCTTAAGATCATAGCTAATTAAAATGTAATTTCTAAATTCTAAAACTTAGATAATAGGGGAATTTAGGGGATATTTCTAAATTATTGTTTTATTTACATTAAAGCAGAAAAGAAGCTTTAATTTTGGCACTTAATTAAATAGATTAATTTATTTATAGACTTTTTGGAACTTTGGCTTTTTAGTAATTATTTATAACTAAATAGACCATCTTTCAACAAAGACTTTGTCTTTGTTTCTATGTTATAGACTGGGTTTTTAATCCCTTTTGGTTTTAAACTCCTGGCTATATCATTATATGAGAATTTACGGTTGTTAGATCCTGACTGTGAGCTATCCGTTGGTCAACTGTACTCTGAGCGCGTTTAAAGGTCTTTACTTAATTTCACATTATTTTTAGGCCAGAATCACTCAATTTAAGTTTAAGGTTATTTTCTTTAAGACTTGGTTGCATACATGCCATATCCCCCGGCGGGGGGGGGGGGGGGAAATCCCCCGGAATTTAGAGCCATCCCCTGCCCCCCCCCTCTCATCAGACATTGTCTAATACACCGATACGTATCTCGGACTCCTAACGGTTGTGTCAAAACGTTCCGAATTCGTCTAATTAGTGTCATCGAGAGGATTATCGATTATTTAGTGAGAATTGACACTTAACAGGATTGTTTATTGGATAATTGATTGTTTGCATAGGTAATTGTGAATGAAATCACAAGTATACCGTCTGTTATGTACAATTAGCGGACTTGTTTAAGGATTGACGGTTTTTTATGATGTCCAAAATATGTGTGTATCCGGATAATGGGACACTTTCGGATAAAAATTATTTGTCATTCGACCAACAATTACCGTTTTGGCACGTTTGCAAATATTTTTTTAATTACAAAGTAGGAAGAAATAACTAGTCAAGCCGATTCTTGCATCCTTGGAATAAAAATATAATAGCCAAGCTGCAACAATTGATATATTCAGGGACAGATCCAGATGGACTTCAGTAGTGTTGCTTGAACACAATTTTTGGGCAGCAATATTTAATTTTCATGGGGATTTTGAACAGAAAATAGAAATTGTGATGTAATTACACAAAGACCCCACCCCCCCCCCCCACCCCCCCAAAAAAACCCTTAGCTTACTTAGAAAAATGCAGACTGACTCCTGGTCTGGTTTGACTGCAGAGGCAATATGTTGAGTGTTTGAACTCAGAATTTGTAGCAAGTTAATAACCTCCAAGTCCATGTTAGTTAACTTAAATAATTGTTCTAACTGATGTTAGTCTGTGCAATGCACATCAGAGTTTGTCAGACTGTTCATATAGTGTTTATTTATATAATTTTTTATGTGCGGACACCCTGATACAAAAAACAACATAATAAAAATATTGTTTAAATAAATGAGGATAAATAATTATATTTAATAATGCATCTTAGTTTAGTTTCTAGTAAATTCTGCTTGATTAGCCGCGTTCAAAATCCCCTGGAATTATATCGGAATCCCCTGGAATTTTGAACCAAATCCCCTGGAATGCTTTACAGAAATATGGCATGTATGTGGTTGGCACTTATATAATGTAAATACTCTATATCATTTCATTTCATGTACATATGTTCATGATTTAGATTTAGTTCTTTTTACATTACAATTCATCAAAACAGACTGTTGTTTCTTTTCAATGTAGATTAAGTACAGCTTTTACATTAAAGAAAACCATGATCATTTACTGAGTTAAGTTTCCTGGCTGGGCTTATCAGTACATATTTTACAGCCGGTGTCATCCTGACAACGCATTTAAGTGTTACGGGTTCAAAACCTCCCGTACTATTTTAAAATTATTACTAATTTAAATTGACCTTACTTTAAAATACATTTAAATTCTAAATTACATAACTCTAGGTAAGGTCATCACAAAATTACGCAACGACCGTAACCCCAAAAAGTAGCTTCACCACATCTGTAAACATTCAGATTTCTCAAAGATCTTTTTGTTTGCATGGTAATGTGTAAAGTTATATATAGCTAAATGGTTTGTTCTAAATACGAATATATAAATAATGTTACTGTTTATCTGCTTGATATATTCTATAATCTATCTATAAGAAATAAGGGTACCGAACTGACGAGAACACAGCATAAATCATGGTAGGTTCTAATCAGGTGAACCGACGAGAACACAGCATAAATCATGGTAGGTTCTAATCAGGTGAACCGACGAGAACACAGCATAAATCATGGTAGGTTCTAATCAGGTGAACTGACGAGAACACAGCATAAATCATGGTAGGTTCTAATCAGGTGAACTGACGAGAACACAGCATAAATCATGGTAGGTTCTAATCAGGTGAACTGACGAGAACGCAGCATAAATCATGGTAGGTTCTAATCAGGTGAACCGACGAGAACGCATGGTAGGTTCTAATCAGGTGAACAGGGTCAGATGCCATACTTCAGAAAGGCGGTTTGTTTAGGACAGTCTTAGGGTAGTTACATGATAATTTTAAACTTTCTCACCTAAAATAATAAATCAATGTGAAAATAAAATATTGCTGCCCAAACTGCAACCCAACTGAACCTCAGGAGCCGCCCTATTGTTGTGCCCGCTTTACTGTCATCCAGTGGAATTATGGTAAGAATTATTTTATGATGGCAGCTACCTTCACAAAGTTTAATTATAGACAGCATGCAGAAAATCTCCCTCATTTGATAGAGACGTCTTAGTAATGCTGGTGCATACGATACGATAATGTCCACAAATTAATGTACACCATTTCGGATGGTTCGGATAACCCAAAATCTTTCAACAGGATTCATCCATAGGCACTTGGTTTCAACTCTTTTCAACTCTTTTTTGCAAATTCTAGAATTTCTCGTATACTAAAAAAAGACAAGGTAGCTCAGCAGCCATGTTTATCCGCAACGGAAGTGACGTACACAGGTATTAATGTACGGTATCCGTACCCATTCCGGTTTTCGCGATAAAATAGAATAGAATAGATATAGTCGGCATTCCGTCAAAATGGACACGGCGCAAAATAAATGTGTACAATACGCTGTAAAAGGGCACAATATAGTACTGGTTGGGCAAGCAGGTACTGGTAAAACACATACAATAAAAGAGTGTGTGAGAAAGCTGAAATGTGAAGGAAAACGTGTAGAATTGACATGTTATACAGGAATAGCCTGTTTGCAGTACGAGGGCTTGGGTGCAAAAACATTCCATAAATTTGCGGGTCTGGAAGATGGTCGATTTAGCAGTGAAGAATTGTTGCACTTGGTCAAGACTGATGAAAGGTTTATCGAAACAAAACAGAGAGTATTAAATACGGATGTTTTAATTGTTGACGAAGTGTCAATGCTAAGCAAAAAATGTTTTGAAAGTGTGGAGTACCTCTGTAGGTCATTAAGATGTAATGATAGTTACTTCGGTGGCATTCAAGTCATATTAACTGGTGATTTTTACCAGCTCCCACCAATTAAGGATGAGCTATATGGTGATTTGGGCTATTACTGCTTCCAAGCAAATTTTTTTCAAGACATGTTTCCTCATATTATACAATTAACCACTGTGCACAGACAGTCAGACAAAGTCCTTATTTCTGCTATAAATGAGCTAGAAAAGGGTAAACCAAGTGCGGAAACTAACACCTTTATGAATTTTTTGTCAAGGCCACTTAGTCCAGAAATGGAAATAAATGTAATTAAACTGTTTGCCAGAAATTTAGATGTAGATATCTATAATTACACACGCTTGCAGAGTGTTAACAATCCACTTAAGATTTTCATGGCTGATGACAGTGGTGATTGTTACTATTTAAATAAATTCATTGCTCCTAAGAGATTAGGTGTAAAAGTTGATGCCCCTGTCATGCTTTTGAGAAACCTAGATGGCAGACATGTGAATGGCCTGGTTGGATGTGTGACCAAAATAGATGACAACTGTATAAGAGTGCAGTTTACTTTTGATAATAAATCAGATAAAGTTGATGTATCTAAATACACCTTCACTAAGTTTGATCCAGTTACCAAAAAGTGTTTGGCTAAACGTCATCAGTTTCCACTTAAAATTGCTTATTCAATGACCATACACAAATCCCAGGGTATGGGATTACCTGCAGTTGAGATTGACTGCAAAAATGCCACAAATCCAGGGCAAATTGGGGTTGCTGTGGGTAGAGCTTTAAGCATTGATGGCCTTCGGGTTGTAAACTACAAACCTTCACTGTGCAGACAGCATCCAGCAGAGGTTTCTTCATTTTATGACAACATCAGCAAATCATTATCTTTTTTTATAGATGACCTATCATGTTGCAATAACAAAAGATGTGCATTTCCTGTAACTCCTTCAGTTAATCAAGAAACAATTGAATCAGATTCAGACAATGAATATTTTAAAAATCTTGTAGATAAAATCAATGACATTGACAATGGTACTGAATATGTAATAACCACTGATCACACATACTCAGATGGATCACATAACTTGCCTGTTGTTAGGAGTTCCCCAGAACCATGCTTACCAGATCACACTTATTCAGCACTGCACAAGGATGACAAAATTAAATCAGAAGTGTTAGATGTTTTTAGACTTGCTTTGGAAACATTCAATGAAACACCTCAAGAGTGCAAAGCAAAGTTAGCAAATGATACTATCATCAATGATATTGATTCTACCATTACCTGGTATATAACACATAAAATGAAAGTAAAAAACATTTTTCAAGAGTGTTGTGATGCAGAACCAGGAAATTTGAGAGATAAACATTTTACTTCTTTCTATACTCAGTTTCAAAAATATATTTCATCTGAAGAGTACAAAACGCATTGTGAAAAATTCAATTCTATTCAATTTTCATGTCAAATTCTTACCAGTGTAATGTTTGTAATTCAATGCAAGACATTAGAAGAGGCTGCATGTGGCACTGAAAAACAGTACACTATAACAGATATTTTTCCGGGAACTGAGTCATCTGCTGGATTGGGTAAAATAAGGTATGTAGGGGCATTCTGCATAGCAAAATGCAGGCACAAACTCTGCTCCAGTATAAAGAATCTTCTCTTTGCTCCTGAAATGGACACAGAAATAAATAAATTGAATGAGCTTATCCAGATATTAGATGGTATGATATTAACAGCATCGGACATAAAAGCAAAATCTAAATATCAGGAATCTTTAAATGAAACAGCAAGGAAACAAAATATACGAGAAGGTTTAACCAATATAAATGATGAAGTTTTTGAATTTTTTCTTAATTTGGAGAAAGAAATCAGACAATTGATGACCTACTCAACTTTACAGAAACAAAACAAGCATTTATATAAACATGTTATACAGTTTATTTCAAATAAAAGATCAATTTTAGAAATGTTTATTCAGAAATGTGTAAGTTCAAGTGAGGAGCATGCTTTAAACAGCACAGAACCTGTAGAGGTGACAATCAACCATGTCTGTAAATATCTAACATCTTTTTGTGAGCATATTTTAGAACTGTTTGAAAATATAGTACGACTGTTTGTGACTGTCATATTGTCACAATTTCGCAAGGACTACTTGCGTGTCATTCAAAGATTAAAAGGAAAAGCACTAAGAAAAAAAGTTATAGAAAAGTATGAGAAAAAGATGCAAGAAAGTATCACTTTTCAGTTTATCAAGGCAGACACATCTAAAAATAAAGCAATTTCTCACCATAAATTAAAAGCAGTAGCTTTGCAGAATGAACAATTCTATACTAGCCTTAAAAAAGATGATTTAATAATGTTACTTAAAGCTTACAATGTGGAAGGACAGAAGAGGAGCAAAAAGACTGAACTGGGTGAGAAACTTGTACATGTATTAAAGAATGAAAGTTGTGTTAGCATGTTGAACACTTCTGTTTTAGGAGAAACTTTGGAACAAGAAGCAAGTGCAGAATTATCAGTGTCTGCAGGTGATACTTCTAACATGGAAACCCAATATGTCAAATCCACTAAAGGGAAACAGCTTGTTGGAAAGAGAAAGGCCACAAAGAAGTCCACTTTGAATGAATCCTCACAGCAAACAGATACCAGTATACAAGAACCTATGGCTTCATGCTCATATAAGACACATGAGGAAGAGAAATGTAAGCCTAAAACTAGAAAAAGACAGACTGAGAAGAGATATAGTGATTCTGGTGACTGTGGTGATGCATGTGGTGTTTGTATGAATGTGTATGAAACTGATGAAGACTGGATTTGTTGTGATTCCTGTTGTACATGGTATCATAGAGATTGTATTGGTTTAGAAGATGAAGAATGGAACTACTTTTCAGACGCTGCAGCTATTTACATATGCCCAATATGTCAGTAGAAACAACTTTTTTACCAAAGGTAAATAAATACATGTACAGTCAAATCTCAATAATAAGTCCACCTGGTGGAGCTACAGTGGCTGACCAGTCTTTTTTTGCTGAGTTTTATGGTTAAATATTAATTAGAAAATGTAATTGGAACTTACTTGAAGTTCCCTGTTCTTGAAACTATGGTGTTAATAATGTTTCTCTTTTTTTTAATTCGGTGGTCTTTTATTGAGTTTTCACTGTACCATTGTTAAATAATTGTGGAATTACTTTTAATGAAAATTGTGTAAATAAGCTGGCTGGGTGACTCAATGGTTAGAGCTCAGGACAAGTAATAAACTGGGTTGTTTGTTTAATCCATGGAGACACCAAAAATTGGCATGGTCTTATGTCTGAAGCATGTGAGTAAATTATAAAGAAAAGCAGCATGCTTGTTTGGCAAAGAAATAACATACTGGTTCAACCCAGGAACTGGTTGTTAGTATAACCCTTTACTCCATAGATACACCTTGATTGCATGGGCGAACAGTGTAGATCCAGATCAGCCTGCACATCATTGCTTTCTGATCAGGATCTGCACAGCACTGTTTTTTTTGTCTGAAATTATCCAATAAATCAAAAAGTGAACAGTTGAGATCCTGATCTGGCAACACAGATTGGCTAGCTGATCTGGATCTGCACTGGTTATTCTACATGCTTAAAAAGGCATATATATGGAGGAAAGGGTTAACTTTGCTGTGTGTATTTATAAACACAGCACAGTTAACCCTTTCCTTAATTACCTTAATTATGATTTAATGATGCAAGTGCCTGTCTCTTAGGGATGTAAAACATTGCCCCATGGTTTGTATCTGCAGCATTAGATTTACTGGAAAGTGAACTTTCACCTAGTATGATGGAGTTCATTGTCCTACAGTATGTAAGATAATCAGGGTTTGAATTTGCTCCATTGTGAATCCCCCTCTGTTGTGAGAATATATTTTCAATAGGGTCACTGTTTATTCTGGCAGGTATTATTGATCCACTTGACCTTTTAAATTTCTCAAAACACATGCTGTCAAATCCTTTAATGCAGGAAACAATATCCTCTCTGGTCTGACTGGATAATAAACTTTTCTCTTTATTTGAAATGTTTGAATTTATGACACTTTTCTCCCAGTTTCTGAACCACAACAGTACATTTCTAAGCTCCATCAGTCTTGAATCCTCATAGTTTTTTAATGGCCTTTTATCTCTAAAGATTTCAACTAGCACTGATGTATTTTTCAGTAATTCAATACTGCTATTAAGATCAGCACCCTTTTCACCAATTGTTTTTTGATAAATTTCCATTAAATGAAGCATATCTTTATTCAGGACATTTTCAGCCAATTTATTTCTCATTTTAAGTTGAGAGTTGAGGTGGAAATGTTCTTCTGTCAACTGAGGATAAACTTTCAAAGTATTAGATGAAATATCCCACTGATACGCCTTGAGCCAATGATCCCAGACAATAAATTTGTCATTAAAATATAGAAGTTTTTTATTATACTGAAAATGTCCACTTTTCAAAATGTTATTTCTAATCTTCTTCATTACATGTGAATAGTCCATTATAATGCTGATTTTAGGTAAAGAACTGTCAAATATATTTTCAAATAGCATAGTTTCCATGCTGTCTGATGTGGCTTGATTCTCAGGAAGGAACATTTTCATAAAAGTCCTATTTGATTGTGCACCGTCAATGCTAATATAGGTTACATTGAAACCAAACAAACCCATCTGTTGCACTAATCTCCAGAAGGTCAGATATAGATCTCTAGAATATGCTTGTGCAGTAGGAAAATGTGCCACTGGAAATCGAAAACCAGTTTGACCAATGAAAAGAAACTGTAGCACATGAGTAGCAAGTTTAATATCATGCTTTCCAGTAAGAATATCTATGTATCTGGACTCTTCAGAGCATTCTGTAAAACCTATAAGCTGATACTCTTGCCCAATTCTTTTTAATTGTAAGTCAGGTTGTATTGACATTTCATCAATTAAAAGGCCACCTTCATAGCCCTCTTTAGGTAAGTTAATCAAACGTGCTTCATCCATCATCCACTGTAGGACATCTTTATTAATACCAGATTTTTGATCAACTTTGTTTTTGAATCGTTTGATATGAGATGCAGATGGAAGAATCAAATATCCACTTTTGGAAAGAAAGTCATAGTTTTTGGGTGATCTGCAGTACAGTGATAAACAAAGTCTAATTACTTCTGGGTTCCAACGGCGGCTTTGAGGATTGCCTTTTATATTTTGTACTTGGGATTTCATTAGAAGGGTCTGTTTCTCAGTCATGTTAATAGTTTTACAAATATCTGACCATGATTCATCACTGGTCACTGAATTGAGAATAATTTTCATGTCTTCATGATCAGACTGTCTCAGTTGTATATCTTGATTACAGTAAGAATGGTCTAACGAGGTTGGCATTGAGTGTATGTTGTTTGAAGAACCTTCAATATAATTTTCAGGCATGGTTGAAGACTCATTTGTTTTGTTGGTATTGGAGGAGCAACTCACAGTTTCTGTATCACATGTGTCATATACACTTGGTTTCCATTCAACACCCATGTACAACTTGGTAAGTTTGGACCAGAATTCCTTATTTCTAACAGATTTTATTATTGTTCCTTTGAATACGTTTTTGATTGCTCTGCCAATTTCTTGGGAGCTATATTGCCCTTTCAACTTTTTTTCAATATCTGTCAGGTAAACTGTCCCATTTTCAGATTGACATATATGTTCCTTCAACCTTAATAAAATAATACATTTACACAATTTAATGTAAAAACAGAGTCATGATAGTCAAATACAAATACTCACCTCATTCTTTGCAGATTTTAAAATAAACAAAAATATCTTATGTAATGTTAAATTTATGAATAAATGGGTTTCAAATATTTGGATTTACCCTATGAAAATGTAAAATATTAACAGTCTGTTATATTTGATAATTATGGGATTGCCACACTCCATCCAACTTTGTTCATTGATAAAAAGAAAATTATCAAAATCTCAATAATGGCACAATCCCGTTCAATGAAACATTGCACAAATGAATGTTACTTATGTCTCTTTATTTTGCAAATAGTAAGACACGTTAGAAAAGTAAAGAAAAAAAGCTAGACCTAAAAATGCCTTAAGATTCCAAGGCGGTATCCCCAAAGGTTCTCTTTGTTTATTAATTGTTTGTGGCGTCCTATTTGAATTGACATACATATATAAAACATGCGCTCTCTCTCTCTTCCTCTCTTCTTTTTCGCTGCGTGGGGAGGCTGTGTTTCTTGAGTGTGGCGATTCCTGATATGCATATGTTGCTTTTTTTAAAAATTCTATTTACATAAAATCACAAAAACTAAGCGATACAAAACATAATTTTTAATTCCCACGTGAGCGCAATGATACTGACAAGAAAATGTTGTGTACTTTTTAAAAAAAATTCAAATACTACAAGAGATATTAGTGATTGTCATCCGTTTAAAGACATTAATAACATACAGTTGTGCAAAGTTTCACTGAATGGCATTTTGCTGTTATTGAGATTTGGATAATTTTCTTTTTATCGATGAACAAAGTTGGGAGGAGTGTGGCTATCCCTTATGTTCCATATATATTCATGCAAATAGGTCCTGGCTTGTTTAGAAGTGATTACTTCTTAACAAAACACTAATTTAAAAAGTAATAACTGGTACTAATAGTTTACCATGTATCCAGATCCATCACCATTTATTTCTGTATCACCACTTTAATAGACAGAATCCCCACAAAATGTTTGGTTGTTACGCCGCTATCGCGAGAACCTGGACCGGAATGGGTACGGATATCGAACATTAATACCTGTGTACGTCACTTCCGTTGCGGATAAACATGGCTGCTGAGCTACCTTGTCTTTTTTTAGTATACGAGAAATTCTAGAATTTGCAAAAAAGAGTTGAAAAGAGTTGAAACCAAGTGCCTATGTAAAATACTTGACTTCTGCTCTTCTCCGCGCTTTTAAAAAACATTGAAGAGTCGCTACTACTACAGTAGTGCGAAAAGAAGATCTTTTCGCGAAAAGAAGAAATAACTGCGAAAAGAAGGTATATCTTTTTTATTTGTTGACCGATTTTAAAAATTCCTTTTTTAAATGAAAGATCGGGAAAAAATACTTAGGTATTCATAAATTCATCAATTTTTTTTAAGATTTATGCCGGGCGATGGTAAATTATTAAACGCGGTCTCTAATTTGAACGTCCGAAAAGAAGAAATAAATGCGAAAAGAAGGAATATCTTTTTTATTTGTTGACCGATTTTTATTTTCTAATTATATGTTGCTATATACATGTCTTTCTCGTGAATGTGTTGGATTGTATTTTGATAATAAAAAACCGCCATTGTCAAGGGTGAATTTGAACTTGAAGTCACATCGGGAGATTGAAAATTTCACTTAAATAAAAAATCAAATGAAATTACCACTCGCTGTATTATTAAATCCTCTGAATTTGACTTAAGTTGATCCTGACTACTGATACCAAAGAACAAAAGTTCATCACATAAACAGCGGATTGGAAAATAATCTCTCCTGATTCGCAAAAACAACAACAACAAATAGAACATTACTCTTAGATATGCATCACAGAAATTCGATAATAAATAAAACAATCTAAACTTATTTGAAAAAAAGGGTAAAGCCGTCATAATCTGACACTTGTAGACTAAGTTATTCAATCTAAATAATTACCAGATAAAAGTGTATGATATAATAAGCACGCATTCATTTATTTTACTCCATCAATATTAATATTCAATATAGAAAGTTGCCACCCAATGAGTAAATCATTGCTGATATTATAATGAACATGTTGTATCATATCATGATGTCCATTTGTATAATTCTGAAATTTTGTGTTATGTTTGTGACTTTAATTATTTATTTTACAAATAAAGGAAATTAAATTTATTAATATCTGCTACTCTTGACAGTTAAATTATTAACATGCTGTTAATATTTTTTACAAACCGTTCTTTCTGCAATTCATTAACCAGATCACACGGCAATTCGTCATATGCCACACTTATCATATTCACAGTATTTACTCCTGCGGGGCAAGCGCTACTTGCATCCAAGTGTTAAGCATATGGCACATGCCGGTCATCTGCTAATTATATAATCAGATTTCTAATATTTTCATTGGTTTGGTAGTATCCATACGCCCAATTAGATGATTTCAAGAACTGAAATAAATAGAACAGAACAGAACAGAACAATACTTTATTTTACACCCAGGTACATTACATACAACATGGGGTACATACATAATATGATCGGTAAATACACAATTATTACGGTTCCGGTAGACTACAAACTAATTTACAAAAAATCCGTTGATAGAAGTGATAATATTGTAATAGGAGTGATAATATTGTAATATGTCTTAACAAAATATTTAAAATATGTAAACTATAAACTTTAAGGTAGTGGAGTGGGGGAACTTGAAGGATTCAATGCTTATAACTTATTTAACAAACATGATTAATGAATTTCTAAATTAACAATCTAGTACTGGAAGTAGAAGAAATACAACATCAACAAAAAACAACAACAAAACACAAAAAGAACGAGCGTATAAACAACACTTATGACATGTGTATATTTTTACATGATTAGCTACGCGCCTGCACTTTATCTTAAGTCACAGGGTAATACTAGGCCAACGTTCATTGTACATGTTTAAAGCGTGCGTAGGGATTAGTGACATAGGTAGCTATATTTGGTCACAGGTGAGAAATTTGTATAGACGATCAGTCAATGAAATTATTGTCTGGGTCGCTAGACGACACTATTACTACAGACAGCGGATGTTGCAAGCAATAGGTAAAATTATTATTTTACAAATACGTGTACAGGCATTTAAAAAAACAAAACAAAAACAAACAACAAAAAATAACAGTCATTAAATGATGAGAGCATATTTGCACATATTTGCAGGTACATGTACGAATACAGGAATATTCAATATTACAAGTCATATGGATGAACATAAATATGTATAATATAAATTGTTATGATCTGAGTAGAATAACATATTCGTAAGTAAATGTGTATTCACAGTTTTGATATAATAACAAAATAATTGTTATTTAATAACCATAATTGTATATAATTGGTATAGCTCTAAGTTCGGGATAAATAAAATTAACACTAGAGGTTTCGTTCAGTTCTGATCAACAGCAATTACAAATATAGTAAAGCATAACATACTGTTATTTTAAGTGATTACAGAAATCATTCTAATTGCTACTTTAGTATACGCGTATAATATTATATTGTTAGCGTGCTAATAATCAAAATGACGAAGTCAGCTTGTTCCGTATGCTGGAACAATTGCAGAACGGATTGCATTCTTTGCGAGGTAAGTGATTGTTTTGTTTAATGTTTAAGTGCATGCTTTTCCATATTTAAAATATTAAAAAAAATAAGAGCCGTCTACAGTCATCATTCCTAGTTCAACGATATTTTCTTAATCAAAATCTCTCAATCGCAATTATGTCGTCCAATGAAACGTTGCCCAAAACAATGTGTTTAATGTTTCTTTATTTTGCATAGGTAAAATCATGATAAAACAGTAGGAAAAATAATTACCGGGAGATCTAATACTTCCCTAAAATGCTCAATGAACCCAAAAAATTGTTGTCAGGATCATCATACTCTAATAGGCATTTTAAAATGATAGATAGATAGATAGATAGATAGATAGATAGATAGATAGATAGATAGATAGATAGATAGATAGATAGATAGATAGATAGATAGATAGATAGATAGATAGATAGATAGATAGATAGATAGATAGATAGATAGATAGATAGATAGATAGATAGATAGATAGATAGATAGATAGATAGATAGATAGATAGATAGATAGATAGATAGATAGATAGATAGATAGATAGATAGATAGATAGATAGATAGATAGATAGATAGATAGATAGATAGATAGATAGATAGATAGATAGATAGATAGATAGATAGATAGATAGATAGATAGATAGATAGATAGATAGATAGATAGATAGATAGATAGATAGATAGATAGATAGATAGATAGATAGATAGATAGATAGATAGATAGATAGATAGATAGATAGATAGATAGATAGATAGATAGATAGATAGATAGATAGATAGATAGATAGATAGATAGATAGATAGATAGATAGATAGATAGATAGATAGATAGATAGATAGATAGATAGATAGATAGATAGATAGATAGATAGATAGATAGATAGATAGATAGATAGATAGATAGATAGATAGATAGATAGATAGATAGATAGATAGATAGATAGATAGATAGATAGATAGATAGATAGATAGATAGATAGATAGATAGATAGATAGATAGATAGATAGATAGATAGATAGATAGATAGATAGATAGATAGATAGATAGATAGATAGATAGATAGATAGATAGATAGATAGATAGATAGATAGATAGATAGATAGATAGATAGATAGATAGATAGATAGATAGATAGATAGATAGATAGATAGATAGATAGATAGATAGATAGATAGATAGATAGATAGATAGATAGATAGATAGATAGATAGATAGATAGATAGATAGATAGATAGATAGATAGATAGATAGATAGATAGATAGATAGATAGATAGATAGATAGATAGATAGATAGATAGATAGATAGATAGATAGATAGATAGATAGATAGATAGATAGATAGATAGATAGATAGATAGATAGATAGATAGATAGATAGATAGATAGATAGATAGATAGATAGATAGATAGATAGATAGATAGATAGATAGATAGATAGATAGATAGATAGATAGATAGATAGATAGATAGATAGATAGATAGATAGATAGATAGATAGATAGATAGATAGATAGATAGATAGATAGATAGATAGATAGACAGACAGACAGACAGACAGACAGACAGACAGACAGACAGACAGACAGACAGACAGACAGACAGACAGACAGACAGACAGACAGACAGACAGACAGACAGACAGACAGACAGACAGACAGACAGACAGACAGACAGACAGACAGACAGACAGACAGACAGACAGACAGACAGACAGACAGACAGACAGACAGACAGACAGACAGACAGACAGACAGACAGACAGACAGACAGACAGACAGACAGACAGACAGACAGACAGACAGACAGACAGACAGACAGACAGACAGACAGACAGACAGACAGACAGACAGACAGACAGACAGACAGACAGACAGACAGACAGACAGACAGACAGACAGACAGACAGACAGACAGACAGACAGACAGACAGACAGACAGACAGACAGACAGACAGACAGACAGACAGACAGACAGACAGACAGACAGACAGACAGACAGACAGACAGACAGACAGACAGACAGACAGACAGACAGACAGACAGACAGACAGACAGACAGACAGATCATTTATTGACGTATACATTAAAGTACATAGTCATTCCATATTAACATAATTCATACAAATACACATTGTCATGGTACATGGATACAAATGTAACAGCTTGATAATACAGTCAAATAATATTCTTTGTTATCAAAATCTAAATGGAGAATGAACAATACAGCATTTCATTTACAAACAAAATTTACAAAAATGCAGTATTTTTGTAAATGCTATGATACAGTAAACCTAATCAGAATTGTGTATAGAATACCCGTTATATTTTTAATTGTAGAAATAAATAGACGTAACAATGTTTAGTGCATGCTTGCTGACTTCGTTAATTCAATTGTTTACATGGCATTAAGAAGTTCATTTCGGTGTTTTGTAGCAAAATGTATATATTTACATAAATTGATTAATACAGATTTATTTGTTGTACTTAATAATTCAATCAGCTTATACATACTCGGTCGTCTATAGTAGAAAGGTTTAATGTAGAGTGAGCGTATATTGGAATAGCAATCACATACAAATATAAAATGAAATTCATCTTCTATATCGTTGTTATTACAAAGCTGGCATAGCCGTTCATTTCTTGGTAATCTGTTAGCACCATATCTACCAGTTTCAATTCGAAGTTTATGTGCAGATAATCTTAATCGCAATAAACAATTTCTGTATGTTTTATTATGAAGAATTTTAAGATATTCAGCCATTTCAGATGGTCTATATAAATGCACATATATATTACTTAATACTGGGCTATTTGATATATCATTTGATTGTTTTTGCAAAAAACAATCTATCACCCTTTGTTTGAAAAGTTTGACAAAATACTTAATATCATATTGAAAAGGGTTGTTCCAAACATCAGAAAACCCATACTCATTAAGTAGACCATGAACTTTAGAAGCCCAAGATTGGGTGCCTTTATCATGTAGTTGGACTGAAGCGTATACTATGGTTTTCAAAATAATGTTATCACTTGAGTAACGTTAAGCCAATATTTAATAATTTGTTCATATCGTTTGATAAATAACGGATAACGTCCTAATTCACTATAGACTGCTGCAGTGCATGTACTTTGTTTCACTCCTAATATTGATTTGCAAAATTTTAAATGTATTCTTTCTAAATCTTTGGATTTTGAAAAGCCCCATACAGCACATGAATAATTGAGAATTGAACCAACAAAAGAGTCAAATAGCTGCATCGCAATATTAGAAGTTACATAATACCTATTAATATTTTTTAATAAAACAGACATTGCTTTTAGAGCTTTACCAGTGACATATTGATTATTAAGTGTGAAAGACCCTGTGTAATTAAGAACTACACCAAGATAGTTAAAATTTTCAACAATTTCTAAAGCGTTACCATTATAATACCATTTTTCATTATTTTTTGTAGGGCCTCTATTTCTAAACACCATTATTTTAGTTTTATCCGTGTTCACCTCTAGACCCCATTTACTACAATATTCAAATAAATTATTCAAGCTAGCTTGTAAATCCTCGGGAGTGTTTGCCAAAATTGCCATATCATCTGCAAAGAGCAAAATAATTAAACACAAAGCAAATAATGAAAGACCACTATTAATATTTTCTTGAAGATAGAGTTCAACATCTTCTAAAAATAAGGAAAATAAAATTGGGGAGTTGTTGAGACCTTGTCTCAAACCGAGTGAAATATCGAAAAATTCTGTTAAAGTATTACAGTGTTTTACACATGACTTTACAGTTGAATAAATTGCTTTAAATATTCTAAGTATTTTACCATCTAAACCAAGCTTATAAAGCTTAAACCACAATGCATTCCTGTAAACGGAATCAAAAGCCTTCTTAAGATCAATAAAGGCGCAATAAAGACGTGACTTTTGTGATAAAACGTATTCAACTAAAGTATTTAATACGAAAATCGCGTCAACTGTGCTAGAACCATTTCGAAAACCAAATTGGGCGTCTGACGATATATTAAATTGATTTGACCAATTCTCGACACGTTTCGTCAGAACGCTGGTAAATAATTTTCCGAAATTGCTAATAAGCGTTATTCCTCTATAATTGTTAGTAGAGTTTTTGTTTCCTTTTTTATATATTGGAACAATATAACCATAGGACCAAGCTTTAGGAAAATAGCCGGAGTCAAAAATCTTATTGAAACAGTCAGTTATATGCCCGGTTAATATGTCCGCGGTTTCTATAAAATACTCATTTAGTAAATTATCTACAGGACACGAGGCTTTATTACGTTTCATGCGACTTATCGCTTCACGAATTTCCTCAAATGTTTTGTGTTGTTTATTTTTTGTTTGTGAATTCATGTTAATACAATTTTAGGGAAATTGAAGGTATGAAACATGTAAATAAATTATAATCGATTTGTGCAAAGTTTTATTGAACTGCAATTTCGCCATTACAGAAATGTTGGGATCTTTTTTAATTTTTTACCGATGACAGCGCAAAGACGACTGAAGACGGCCGTTAATAGAATATATATGGGATATTAAATTATTATCAAACAATAACCATAATTTGTCAATTGCGCATGTTTCACTGACTACGCGAACGTAATAAATACGATATTCCCAGTGAGGCATAAAACTAGTAATTTTACATTAGATTTTATTTTGCAAACGTTCGGCACCAGACTATCTAAAATACATATATTCGGATATTTTTAGATCGGATAATTTATTAAACACGATTTTACTGTATTTTAGTGCTTTGATAATAAAATTTAACAAGCTAAGACATACTCACAACTCATGTCCCATTTGCGACCAGTGTAGATCCAGATCACCATTCATATCCTCGCATTTTGAGTGTAGACCCAACTGCATGTTGATCAACACAAGTCGCAAATCGAACACGGAGTCACATTCTCTACAAGTGTAGATCCAGATCACATTTCACTTTCATGCATTTTAAAGTAAACATTGTAGATCCTGTTCAAACCAACATAATTATCTTGTATATCTCAGCGTACTCTAATTATTAATTATCGTCTTGCGGTGTAATTGATAACCCGTTGATAATAATGAAACATCAAAAGGCCCCACTTGTGTATTGCAAACATAGCAGCTAACTGGTTATCTTAAAAGTACAGGCCCTTATGTCCGTCCGAGCTGAGGTAATTGTAGAAGAATTAGTATTTGTTTATATTTGTAAACTATTACTACTTATTACTGCTATTGTTTTTAAAACTTTTTTTCGCTAAGTATTTCGGGTTATTTATTGCGCGCATTTATTGAATTCCTCATTTATTGGCATAAATCTTAATTAAATCTTAATTAAATATTAAAAATTGGTATCTAATGATCGTTTACTAGATCTTTTAATGTGTAAATCCGTCAATAAAAAGTCAATTATTTCTTCTTTTCGGGTGGTCAAATTAGCGAGCGCGCTAATGTGTTCATCATTTCTTGGCATACATCTTAATGAAATATAAAACGAATTCAATTTTCTATATTTTGAATGTTTAACTGATCTTTTATTTCAAATAAATTATTAAAATCCGCAAATTAATAAATTTTTGTCAAATTAGCATTTAATAATTTCTCCATTCTTCGCATAAATCTTAATTACACATAAACAAGAATTGCGATCTTATGTACGTTTACTTGATCTTTTATTTTAAAAAAATTAAATCCGTCAATAAAATACCATCATTTCAATATTGGATTAAGAATCGTAAATCAAAGCAGAACAAAAACAAAATAGGCAACTGCACCATCGTCGGGTCCCAAGCCCCGAGTGCGAAAGCAGGAGGGACTATTTTGTTTAAATATTAATATTAATGTGGGCGATTTGAGTAGGAAATAATTGCATTGACTAGGGTATAAATAAAAAAAATAAATGTCGTCCTTTCGCAGTTATTTCTTCTTTTCGGGCGGTCAAATTAGCGAACGCGTCTAATTTTAACGACATCAATCTTAACAAAATATAAAAGCCATTTAGCTTATTTTTCTTTATTTCATTTAAAAAAGAAATTTAAAAAATCGGTCAATAAAAAAGATATGCCTTCTTTTCGCATGTATTTCTTCTTTTCTTATGGTCTGATTAGCGACCGCGTTTAATGAAATACCATAAATACAGGCATATATCTTAATAAATATAGAAATAATGTTTACTTATGGATTTTTTATTATCTATCATTTCGAAATGAAATTTTTAAAATCGGCTAATAATAATAAGTAAGATATGCCTTCTTTTCGCCTGTAATTCTTCTTTTCGGGGATCAAATTAGCGACCGCGTTTAATTAATTACCATCGCCTAGCAAAAATTTGAATGAAATATTATTAAAAAATCATGTTTACTGATGGATTTTTTCTGGTCTTTCATTAAAATTTTTATTTGAATCGGTCAATAAAAAAAAATATATTCCTTCTTTTCGCATGTATTTTATCTTCTCGGGCGGTCGAATTAGCGACCGCGTTTAATAAGTTACCACCGCCCGGCATGAACCTTACTTAAATATAAAGAATTTACGTTCACTTATATATTTTTTCCTGATCTTTCATTTTAAAAAGAAATTTTTAAAATCAGTCAATAAATAAAAAAGATATTCCTTCTTTTCGCATGTATTTCTTCTTTTCAGCGACCGCATTTAATAATTTACCATCGCCCGGCATGAATCTTTCTGAAATATGATGAATTAATGAATACATATGTATTTTTTCCTGATCTTTCATTTAAAAAAAGAAATTTTTAAAATCGGTCAACAAATTAAAAAAGATATTCCTTCTTTTCGCATGTATTTCTTCTTTTTGGACATTCAAATTAGAGACCGCGTTTAATAATTTACCATCGCCCGGCATGAATCTTACTGATATATGAAGAATTTATGTTCACTGATGTATTTTTTCCTGTCTTTCATTCAAAAAAGAAATTTTTAAAATCGGTCAACAAATAAAAAAGATATTCTTTCTTTTCGCATGTATTTATTTTTTCCGGGGGTCAAATTAGCGACCGCATTTAATAATTTACAATCGCCCGGCATGAATCTTACTGAAATATGATGAATGTATAAATAACTTTGTATTTTTTCCTGATCTTTCATTTAAAAAAGAAATTTTTAAAATCGGTCAACAAATAAAAAAGATATTCTTCTTTTCGCATGTATTTCTTCTTTTCGGACGCTCAAATTAGAGATCGCATTTAATAATTTATTATCGGCCGGCATGAATTTTACTGAAATATGATGAATTAATGAATACCTATGGAATTTTTCCTGATCTTTCATTTAAAAAAAGAAATTTTTAAAATCGGTCAACAAATAAAAAAGATATTCCTTCTTTTCGCATGTATTTCTTCTTTCCGGGGGTCAAATTAGCGACCGCATTTAATAATTTACAATCGCCCGGCATGAATCTTACTGAAATATGATGAATGTATGAATAACTATGTATTTTTTCCTGATCTTTCATTTAAAAAAGAAATTTTTAAAATCGGTCAACAAATAAAAAAGATATTCCTTCTTTTCGCATGTATTTCTTCTTTTCGGACGCTCAAATTGGAGATCGCATTTAATAATTTATTATCGGCCGGCATGAATTTTACTGAAATATGATGAATTAATGAATACCTATGTAATTCTTCCTGATCTTTCATTTAAAAAAAAAATTTTTTAAATCGGTCAACAAATAAAAAAGATATTCTTTCTTTTCTCAGTTATTTCTTCTTTTCGCGAAAAGATCTTCTTTTCGCACTCTAGTAGTACCCTTGAAGAGTTATTAAGGGGACGTCAATTCAGGTCAAAACGGCCCGTGAACGCCTGACAGGTTGACTTCTGCGCTGTACATGTCCCTGCTTCAGTACATATAATTAGATAGAAGATACAAGATACAAACTTTTATTTAAAATCGATATTGTATATAAAGGTTAACATCAGCTATGCATAGCTATTGACCGACAATATTATCATGTCAGTTGTAAGCTAAGATGACACTGCATTCATTTACCGTACAAACCGAAGGAAGGAGAAGAAGAAGAATCTATTTGCAAAATGTACAACATCGGATGTCTTTTGTCCTGCTGCAGTGATTCAGACGAGGTCTTGTTTGGGACCTATACTCTGTGTCTGTGTTAACACGACCTTTGATCAAATTACAATTATATTTTAGGTAGCTTAAGTTATTATAAATTTAACGTCATGATAGATTCAGCATAAACCTCTTTTGGTTGCACGACGGTGGCAGGGGTGTAAGAGTTTATGAAAGTTTATGGGGAAATCTTTTCTTAAAAGAACCTAAAAGCTCGATTTGTTTCTTTTATCCCTGTCATCGTGTTCTTGCTGATTTTACTCCAGGTGCTCTGGTCTCGGAAAGATCATTGAGTACCCGCCCTTTGGCTTTACAATGCTATTAAATTCTTATGTTTATATGTTTTTATGCTTTTGCATGCAACATTGTTGAGCTGATGGGTGGGTTGGAGTTATTTCACCAAGACAATTTGTACTTGTTTTGTGATACGAGAACCTGTTGGGGCAAGTGTGAGGTTGGTGCACCCTAGAACCTGGTTTAAACCCCCCAGTGGCATTTTGTTTTGCCACTGACCGTTCCAAGGCGGTATCCCCAAAGGTTCTCTTGTTTATTAATTGTTTGTGGCGTCCTATTTGAATTGACATACATATATAAAACATGCGCTCTCACTATCTTCCTCTCTTCTTTTTCGCTGCGTGGGGAGGCTGTGTTTTTTGAGTGTGGCGATTCCTGATATGCATATGTTGCTTTTTTTTCTCTTAGTAAGTTTATTTGTACGATATGGCATTAATGGAAAGTGAATTGAAAATAAAAGTAAATCAATGAAGTGTCTACAGTCACGGATCCGCTTAAGAATTGATCTGTTACAGTATACTAAATCCCTGAACTGTGAGAATTGGTCTCTGTTAATTGGTACAGATTTGTATATTTCATTAATTTTCTTTGCAACACATTCTCATTTTTGTTAATATGAAATGTAAAATGTATGATTCAAATAGATGACAAATCATGCTTAGTAGCTTAATAGACCTAAATAAGCTCAATAGCGTATTTACCTGCTAATCGTGACCGACCATTTTAGATATCATCTTGTGCACCCACGCAGGCGATTCCTGATATGCATATGTTGCTTTTTTTCTCTTAGTAAGTTTATTTGTACGATATGGCATTAATGGAAAGTAAAGTGAAAATAGAAGTAAATAAATGAAGTGTCTACAGTCACGGAACCGCTTAAGAATTGATCTGTTACAGTATATTAAATCCCTGAACTGTGAGAATTGGTCTCTGTTAATTGGTACAGATTTGTATATTTCATTAATTTTCTTTGCAACACATTCTCATTTTTGTTAATATGAAATGTAAAATGTATGATTAAAATAGATGACAAATCATGCTTAGTAGCTTAATAGACCTAAATAAGCTCAATAGCGTATTTACCTGCTAAGCGTGACCGACCATTTTAGATATCATCTTGTGCACCCAGGCAGGCGATTCCTGATATGCAAATGTTGCTTTTTTTCTCTTAGTAAGTTTATTTGTACGATATGGCATTAATGGAAAGTAAAGTGAAAATAAAAGTAAATAAATGAAGTGTCTACAGTCACGGAACGGCTTAAGAATTGATCTGTTACAGTATATTAAATCCCTGAACTGTGAGAATTGGTCTCTGTTAATTGGTACAGATTTGTATATTTCATTAATTTTCTTTGCAACACATTCTCATTTTTGTTAATATGAAATGTAAAATGTATGATTAAAATAGATGACAAATCATGCTTAGTAGCTTAATAGACCTAAATAAGCTCAATAGCGTATTTACCTGCTAAGCGTGACCGACCATTTTAGATATCATCTTGTGCACCCACGTAGTCTGATCAGGGTCTATATATGATAATACTGTACAACACCCCTAAGGTCACTGAATGGACTGGCTAAATAAGGAAGAAAGGCATGTCCATTGCACAGCAACTGCAATAGCAGGTCAAGACATAAGTTTGTAGAACAGAACAAAACATTATGAAACATTATGGATATTATTCTGATAGTTCGGACCACACCGCAATCTATACTTAAAATAACACAAGAAAGAACAGTTTTGAACAAGGTGAATCCGGAGAACGGGTTAAAAAGTAACAACACGCAATATAATCACATGAGCATTTCCATTGCATTAAAATAATCGTAGAAAATAAGTCATAACATATATCCCAGACTTAGTCTAGCGTAATGCATATTAGATCGTTGGTGTGTTTTTAACAAAGGAAATTACTCCTACTTTAACTTCATCTACGAAAGATGAAATATTCCGAAAAATCTCTGCATATTTAAGACATTGAAATATTTAAACAATTACTACATATACTATTACAGTAACTAAATCAATACGGGGTTTGTTGCGCGTGCGACCAGTGTAGATACAGATCAGTCAGCGCATCCGTGCCATTTGTATGGGATCTACAATATTCGCTTTTTGATTCTATAGGTAATTTCTGACAATGTAGCAAACAGTGTAGATGTGTAGATCTTGATCAGGTGGAACGGATGTGCCGGTTGATCTAGATCTACACTGTTCTCACAATCATTCCACAGAATGCATTTTTTCCACCAGACTTGTACCATGCTCCCTGTCTTCATAAGACAATAAACGGAATACATAAGCCTCTCATACAAGTATAGTATGTTACCGATAACAAGACAGTCACGTGACAGACAATTACATTTAAATATGGTTTATCGGAATTCGATTTCAGTTTTGATATTGCCATACCGTTTTGATGTGTATAGATTTCTGTAAGTATTGAATTCGCCCAATCTACTGTAACATCATTGTTTGTTGTATAAACCAACGACCTATATAGTAAATGTGTAATATATAGGTCTTAATATATAAAAAGTTTCATGTGACTGTCTACATATCCGTTATCAGTTATAATCACCCAAACTCACCGGTATTTGTTCAATATACTGAACAATTCTCTCGAAGAATTCTGAATATATGTTCCACATGTGCAAAGTTCGGGTGGGAAAATCCGGCCCCAGAGAAGAGTTGTTGTCATAACTCGTCATAGACCAGTTTCCGCCTCAGAACAAACCGAACATACGTGACGGACATTTTCTTTCACACCGTATATTTATTACATTTTTTATTTCCAAACTTATTTTCGTATTAGCGAAAGAATCTATTTCTCATTCATGATTTTGCAAATATGTCACGGAGCGTGATTGGTCTGATACGGCGACTGGTGAAATCTGTTATTCAAGAATTCAATTACCAAACTAACATATATGTACAGCTGTGTTATATCATTGTCTCTATAATGCCAACAATGTAAACTCCAACATTTTGAAACAGCGATAAATGTCGCCTCATTAGCATCATTTATTGTATGCTTCATTTCATATGTGTCAATAAAAATGGTTTTGGTTGACTATAACTATTGAATCAAAACGTTTTAGGCTTATATAGGTCAGAACTCAAATGTTAAAAATTGGGTTTCAATATATGCGGTATTCGGCACCGTATGCATACGCATATCCCCACCCTCAGAAAACACGTATAACAATGGATCGAAGCTTGGTAAACTCGCAACTTATCATGTCAGTGAATGGGACCTATTTTACCTCTGAGGACATGACTGATGGTAGAAATTGGTTTCGAGTTGTAGAACAAATTTTTATGAAAGCAAAATACAAATTATCAATGTTTTCAACTGACCAATGCCAAAGATTGAATCAAAAGTCTATAAAATAAAAAAATATAAATTTATAAAGATATTTTATCTGAGTGATATTTTGTCTAGACGTATAGCGCACAAAAACCGTAGAGCGTTTTTGGAAATTTTAATTTAGGATAAAATATTTGGGAAAATTAAACACATACAGTATCTACCTGTTTACATTAATTGCTAACGTTCAGCTTAACCGAAATACAACACAGTCAATTTGAGTCTAACGAATCTATTCCGGCGTCAAGTTGACCGATAAGCAGGACTGGTGTGCTTCAAATTAATTTTTCATATTCCAAAGATGATAATATTACCCATTGAAGATACGCATTGTGATATGTCATATCAGACTATGAAATGTCATATTCTGGCAGGAATAGTGGGGAGGGGACAGCACTTATTTTTAAATAGATTAAGCGATTTTTAGACGGTCAAAAGAGCCTATAAAAATATGGCCAGAGAGAAACCGAAGTAATGACGTAACGGTCGTGACGTCATATTGACTTGAAAGTTGAGGTCAACCGGCTATTGACGGTCAGACAGACAGCTGGTTTTTACGGAAGCCCTGGAGGGCCACTTTTGAGTTTCGACTTATGGATATTTTACTTCTGACTTTCTATTTATGACTTTTGACTTTCGACTTGCGACTTATGACTTCTGGCAAACCCATTATACACGTGTTCTAGAAGCTGAGAGCAGCAACGTTGGTTTCAGGTATGTTTTCCAAACTTTAAACTTTTTTTATTAATTTTATTGAGATTTGTCATTGAGAAGAGGATGTCATTAGGAGGGGAGATTTATTTTTATTTTATATATGCTTATAAGGTTAGTATTTATCACAGACTGTAATTCCACAAGTAACTCTGTATGTTGTATTCAATTTTAAACTGTATATTAACAAGTAGGTCGACAGAGAATACACGTACAAAGCTGACTTTTCAATGTGATTGAGCTTCATTTTGCATTTAGCTTTTATGTCTCATTTTGTGGTATTTTCCGAAATTTTAGAAAAGAACACACGAGAACAAAATTAGATATAGAACTATTCGAGAGTAAAAATTATCTTGAGAGCATTTCAAAGTGACAAGCTTTTCGCATCTAACTTTTCATACTCAATAGTCTTTATGAAACGCAGATAATACATTTACCTATTTTATACCACAACTTTATACAGATTTATATAGAATATAAACTTGCATTTCAGAAACAACTACTGGATGAAAGATAATGAGGATGAAAACCTTGATGTCGATCTGTGTCTTCATCACTATACTGTTCGGCATTACCCAAGCTACTGCGCCGAGGCACTCCCTCTCAACATCTTTAGCAAACATAACTTTGTGGACAATGCATAGGTTACTGTACAATGTGGCGTAGGTTAATGTTGGATCACCATGTGTACGTCAAAATGGACGACGTTTTGGAAATTTTGAGAACGCTTGATCCAATTGGTGTAGAGCCGGGCAAAGCACATCGTCTTCTCCAGCGCGTATACTGCGCCAAAGCACCCAGTTTTACATGGCATATTGATGTTATGACAAAAAAACACTATATGAATTTTGTATCCGTGGTGCTGTAGATGGGTTAGGTAAAAACTTAGATGATTCGGACTTGAATAACGACCCACACGTTATTGCAATAGATGAAAAGGGAACTTTGAAGACCCTCGACCACGACAAATATGAAATATTTCAAGCTCGGTTTGATTGAGCCTGTTCATGGACAGTTATGGAAATGCTTTTTACTGCGCACGCCGCCAAGCTCCGGTTTGAGCGCAACTCAATATTTGCACCAATAAACAGCACAATTTTGATCCATCCCAAACAATCGTATGCATATGGCGGTGAACCTTTAATGCAGTATTTTCAGTTTAATACCTTTCCATGTTCAGCGGCGTATGGTCCCCAGATAAAAGAACGGGTACTTTTCAGACGCATTGAATGAACATCAAAATGCTCTCGATTACATCGCCGTGATGGTGGCACAGAAAACTTCATTTATTTACTATTGCAGTAATAATTCTGACACGATTCTACAGACCTGTTTGCTGGAGCTCGAAACATTGTAGTTGAAAAAAATCACATCTAACCAACGCATATAAAATGTGGTGTACATTACGACAAAATGGAATCCATTAGTGGATTTTTTTCAAAGACTTGCGCGATACAGTTATATTTAATGAACTAGACCCAATACAATGTGAAAATTAAAATGTTTGCTTCAATTCAATTTTTGCATTTTTTTTGCACCAGGTCTGTATGAAATATATCTAGGTTCTTTTCAGAAAAGATTTCCCCATAAACCTTCATAAACTCTTACAAGTCTGTTTTATTAGATTTAACGAGTAATTCATTCAATCAACATTATGGAATTAAAAGGGAAAAGTTATATAAAATGTTGATGCAAAAATATTTATTGATCATTGTGATTAATGCTGACTTTATGTTACGCTTTTTTGCGGTTTGGGAATTATGACTTTTCACTTATGATTTTTCACTTATGACTTTTGCCTTGTGCCTTATTACTTTTTAATTAAAGCTTTTTACTTATGACTTTTATCTTGTGACTTTTAACTTATAACTTTTGTATTTTGCTGTTACTCTTTGCTTTGGTACAAACATTACATTTTACATGTTTTAGGTTAAGGCTAAATAACAAATAATCAAAACGCAAAGAAGCACAGAAGCCGAGATTGGTATTTAAGTCATATAATGTTGGTTCATTTAGCCACTAGCCTAATAAGTGTTTAATGTTTGCTATAGAATTATCAGTATTATTCATATGTTCATGTCATAGTTGATCTGTGTCACGTGAACATTCAACATCAACTGTTAATGTGAAATAACATGTTAAGAAGTTTTAATTTCTGGGCATGTGATTGGCCGAAAAACCTAGAGCAAACACTTTTTGGAATAAATTCGTTTAAACAGATAACAAACACCAAATATTTCTAAATCTTCTAAATGCTATTTTGCATAAGAAATTTGTATCTAAAGCAACAATGTACCTGTAGAATGTACAATATATTAAACATAATAAAATGAAAAAAAGACGTTTTTCGACTTCAGTTCTGGATTCCACTGTCTGAGGCTGTCTTCCGAATGCCCCCACCTCGTCTAGATGAAATTTGTCCATATTCACTTTGACGATAATGTCTTCCTCAAATATGCAGTTTGTACATAGTATGACGGCCGCTACCTTTCTGTTTTCCCTTTCCCTGATTTCTGCATCCTAAATAAGAAAAATGTAGTAGTATTAAAAGTAGTAGTAGTAGTAGTAGTAGTAGTAGTAGTAGTAGTAGTAGTAGTAGTAGTAGTAGTAGTAGCAGCAGTTGCTGATGTTGTTGTAGAAGAAGAGGTAGTACATGTAGTAGTAGTAGTAGTAGTAGTAGTAGTAGTAGTAGTAGTAGTAGTAGGGTAGCAGCAGTAGCAGTAGTAGAAGGGATATTGCATGTTAAAGTATACTTATAACTTAGCCTTCTTTAAACAGTAGGAGTAGACCTTTTGAGGTACAATGTGTATTGAACCTATCATGATGGGCTGTGGTCCAGATAATAAGAATGGATAGAAAATCATTAGTATATTATTATTAAATTTTGCCATAACATTTCATATGTAACTAGTTTTATGTTTGTTTGTTGTTCTAACAACATTTTACATGTTCTATGCGCTGACAAGAAAAGCTGCAAATTTTGAAATTGACGTTTATATTTTTAATGACAAATAACATTTTGTACCTTGTGTTTCTCTCCACTTGGTAAAAAATTAATATATACCATCTCTTCCTTCGAATGAAACTGCAACAAATAAACAACAATGTTAGTCTAATTGGGTTTAAAATTATTTCGACCCCATATAAAAAAATGAAGCTTTGATTTATACGCTGTACGCTGTATGTCAATTTGAGATAACGAATGTAGCAATGATTCCATGTTCTAGAAATAGATAAAAAAGGATACCTAATGAAATACTATGTAATGCAAGCAAACTATGTTTTTTCTGAATTAAATAAAAAGGTCTAAATAGAAAATATACTGTTCTTGAATATGAGATAAGGTAAATGAACTTACATCGTCTAAAACGTCGTTAGAATCCGCCATTTTCCTGGGAAATGATGCGGCAAGCACGTGGGACAATTACGGAATCCATAAGTAATAAATCAAAAGTCAAAATTCATAAATCAAAAGTCAAAAGAAAGCGGTAAAATAAATCCAAAAGTCGAAAATCAAAAGTGGCCCTCCAGGGCTTCCGTAGGTTTTGGCTATGGTTTTGTATAATAATTATTAACAGAACAGTCTAAAATGTCAAATGTATTTTTGATTCATGTTCTGCGAAATTGGAAAGTACCGTATAACCCGGCGTTGAAGATATATCTCGTAATAAGTAAATCATTTGTCATATTTTAGGTTAATTAATTTGGCGCGCGTAACAGTGAAAGGTGTCGTCTGTGATAATTTTTAGAAATTTTAGTTGTTACTATATTTAGAATGAACTTACAATTACAATAATTTACAATTGCTAAACGTCTTATTCCTCGGGAACGTTAAAACGGCATTACTTTAATTTAACCCGCTCTTGTATGAAATATTTATTACATGTATTTGGAACTATAGACACAAAATTGCAGCATTAGTGCGGGCTAATAATTTTTTTATTTACTAAAATAAATTTGGTCCGCGCGACTAAAAGCGAAAGTAGGATTTCCGAAACGTCACAGAAATCGAGATCACGCATGAAGTGGTCTCTTCGTCGGTGCTTAATATAGCTTTATTATATTTAGCTTCTTAAAAGTTCGTTAACGATAATTTAACAATATCATTGAAAATCCCATCTATAAGAAAGAATTCAATCGGACCTGTTGTGTTCTGTTAGAGAGTAAATATATTGTAGTCTATATGGACAAATCTGATTTTTCAATAGTATATTCTTACTTAAGTTTACGGCTGGAGCTTTAAGTTCGAAACATTGCAGTTTGACTGTTGTTTTTTATAACTTGTTTGTGATTATATTACATATTTTGACTATAAACATGTAATCCTAATAAACGCAAATCGCATAATAAGCCTTGCCGTTTGCTCAACTTAATGACGTAATTTCAAGGAATGGCAGAGTTAGATTTATATTAATTTTTTTTTATTTCGTCTGCTCTTTAAATTGTGTTGTTTTCTTAAGAAAGATTTCATATTTTATTTTGAATTTTCTCAGCAGAATTATTAAACTATCCTTGGTTATTAAGTTGTTTTATGTCATGCTATATATTAATGAAATAACGCATGAAACATGACAGCAAAATAATAATCATGTAGGCTTTATATTTTGAAAAACTTTCATCTCAAAAACTTCAAATAACCAGACTATTCGGCTTCTAAATCTTCATTTCTAGCTCCACCGTGCCCGATCGTTACCTTGCGAAAACGGCAAAGTCGCGTCGGATCCCAGAATTTCCGGTTAGTATTTTGTTGATTTTTGTTAGAAAATTTTTGTTTTTATATACTTGTTTTCAGAGAAAACAACATAGTGAAGGGGTGATCTCTTAGGAATTGGCTATAATGCTCACTAATCGATTTCCTCCACTTTTCTATCGTTTTCTCTATCATTCGGTAAAATCTACGAAGTGTGCTGAAAAAGCCGACAGTGGGTCCCGGAGGGGGGGGGGGGGGGTGAACTCATGTTTTTAACATCTTCGCATACATGCATTCGCCTTTCCATGTATTAATCTAGTACATTGTAACTGATCTCTGCTGTATACCATACAAAACTTGTTTAACATTTCGAAAGTCTTGACTGGTAGATGGAGGTTAGTTTTGGGGTAGCGTGTTACCATAAGAGACAGATACGTTGCGGGGGTGGGAGTAGGGGGTGTGAAAAAGGGGGAGGTTCTACTGTAACTGAAGGTCTGTGGTTCGACCTATGTTCTTGAAACAATGCCTGGGGTATTTCGCCAGCAGTAAAATCTGGAAGTACACACACAGATATGCATTTGAAGGTGACGGTACGCGAATCAACAGGAAAGAAAAGGAGGACCTCTAAGTATCCCATTTAACTGCTTTAAATTTTTTGAGGTTCGTCGTTCAAATTATAAGGGGGAAGTGAGATTGGGGTGGGGCACTTGTTCTTGATGCAATACATACATTAGCCACACAAAATCAAGCTGTTTATCTAACACACGTCATGACCGAAACAGGCAGCAGTCCTGAAGTAAAACGAAATGGGTATAATGTGCACTAGACGTGGAATTGTAGTCTTGTGGAATTTAAGTTATACTATATACTGTTCTTGAAATATCTGAGATTTATATACGTCGTTTTTCTAATTTTTGTTTCAATTTTAGAGGCCCATGCAAATATCGCTTAATTTGTCCTAGTTGCGGAAAGATTTCATCTAATTGTTTAAGCAATTCTTGTACAGGTTGAAAGTGCACCTTACTTATACTGTGGTATCATTATACAATGTATATCATTTATTGTCGCATTTTTATACCTTTGAAAGTGTGGGAAATAAAACCCCACCGAGATCAAACCATCAATATCACCTTTATAGAGAACAATACAACTGCGCGAATTTAGACCCGCGCGAAAATGTCATTTAGCCTTTGTTTTATGCGCGAAATTTGATCCCGACGAAATTAAATGATACCACAGAAATTCCTGTTCCTTGAATCCCACTCTACTTCTTTGAGTATGTCTTTAAGAATAATAATTTTCATAAATCTTTGTCACATAATATAAGATGAAAATATATCGATAAGGCCTAAACATAGTTAGGGCTTTACACGCTTTAAATCACCCAAATGTTTTCCATACCCAAATGAACACCATCAAATATGGATTCAATCTTTAATGAAAACTAATTGTCTACAATAAGTAAGCAATGATTTCATAATGGTCATGCTATGGACGGGTCTGTATTAGAAAATGATTAGAAAAATCAACCTTTTCTAACAACAAACAGCAGCAAAAATAGCAGACTGTCATAAGACATGTTAACATGAGGATTCAATTTGAGGATCTTTTACAAACATGAAGCCTGACAAAAATATTTCCCCATAAATAATAACTTATTAACCCTTTACTCCATGGGATATGGTTTTATACCACGGGCAAATAGTGTAGATCCAGATCAGCCGGAACATCCGTGTAGTCCGATCAGGATCTACGCTGTTCGCTTTAGATTCATTAGGTTATTTCTGACTAAGACACGACCAGTATAGATCTAGATCAGATGGCACGGATGTACCAGCTTATCTGGATCTACATGTACACTGTTGGCACATGCGATAAAACCCGTATATATGCTGTAAAGGGTTAATGTATTCACGTTATATTTTCTTGTTTTCAGGTCATTTTTTTCTATATTGAAAAAAGAAAATTTTATAAATTAACAACTTTAATGTGTTCCTAAATATTTGAAACAGGTTTTTTTATGTCTGCAGATCTAAAAAAAAATCCTAAAATGTATACAAAAGCTAAAGAAGCTTGATTTTGTTTTTAATTTATTTATTTTATTTGTGTCTACATTCATTTTCACCACTAGGCTTTACAAATCTGAGAAATGTCTCGGATTTTACGGTAAATTTAACACGGAGCAACCAATATCGGGGAGGTGACCGATATGCGAAACAGTTATCACTCTTCCCCAGAAATGTACGAGTTTTAGCATTAGACTACATAAAACCTGTTATATAAATACAGTCAACCGTGTCTTCAAAGACCACACAGGGTAAACCCAAAATGTGGTCATTTAACGCAGGTGGTTTTTGTTCACAGGTTAAGAAGTTGTTCTTTAAATCAGCCAGTTGGACAAATAAGATTCGGTCACAATGCACAGGTGGTCATTGTTTAAAGGTAATCTTTAACAAAGGCTGGACTGTAAATGGAAAAACGAGGAAATACGTACTTATTATATTCCATTTATATGCAACACATATTTTATTTTGCCCGGCGCATAGCGGTCGTTGGATATATGAATGGTGATCGTGCGTCCGTCCGTCCTTGCTTGTGTGTGTGCGCCCGGATTTGTGTCCACTCCATATATTTTAAACCCCTTGGAAGTAATTTCAAGAAACGTCGGAAAACGTTCACCTCATCAATACGATATGCAGAACGTATGTTCCAACAGTCTACTTATCTTTCATGATTACTATAGTCTCTGTGATGATTCACTGCTGTTGTCATCATTTTCACTTTTTATCTCACATCTTATCTCCTTTAACATCTATGATTGATATGATCTGGCAACTAAAATAACGCTTCCAAAAATAACGCTTCCAAAAATAATAAAAAAAATCCCGATTTCTGAGATTTTTTAAATAAAATGACCTCACGTGACATTATTGTCATGAAATTATACACATTATATCAATTGTATAGATAGAAAATTTAAGTTTTTTAGTAATTTTCACAAAATTTTAAAAGCATTAAACATATATAAAATAATCGTTTTTAATGATATGTCAGTTTAAAGATCACGTTCTAACATCATATTCATCGAGCCTTAAACTTCACGCTGCTAACTTAACGTTGTCATGTTGACAGGCTGCTAACTTCACGCTGCCAGGCTGTTATGCTGCTAACTTCACATTGTCAGGTTGACGGACTGCTCTTCACGCTCCCGTGAGGCTGCAAACTTCACGCTGCCAGGCTGCCAACTTCACGAACATCCATCCATCGATGTTCGCAACCATGAATTAAAACAACAGATGATAAGAAAAGATTGGATAACAAAGAACGGAAGTTAAAATATACATAAACTGCTACAGCAGATCCTCTGAATGAGTTATTTACCATGATGGTGATAAGTTCACAAGTTGCGTTTGTTACTGAGCGGTTTATTTGGAAGCCATATTTATCTGAACCTTGAATAAAATAAAATAACACTATATAATATTTGACAAGCTGGAATTGTATACTTTTGATCTATTTATAACTCGATTAGATGGCGATCAGCATATGGAACTCTACTTTCTGATTGGTCAGTTGAGGATACTGGATCAGTTTTAACCAATCAGCTGCTTGGGATTGGAGACTGGTTTCTAATCTCCTATGATTTGTTCGGCATATTAAAGTTTGCAGGAATATGTTAACGAGAGTAGCGAATGGTTTCTGTATCTTAATAATGAATATTTCACTTCACCGTTAAAACAAAATAAGAATTGAAAATAAAGAAAGGCGATTAATCTCCGAAAAAGATGCATTTAAGTTGCGTTTAATATGGATTTAAACTTAACATTTCATGCAGTAAATAGACCCACTTCATTCAATCTAATCCTTTGCGTTCATTACAACATGATGATCGACGGACGAACAGCAAAACATGCCCTCGTTTTTTTCGCCTGTGGTGTTCAGTCATCGAATAAGTTGCACATATTTTCATAATATTTGTCTCATAATGACCGAAGAAAGCTTACCCTGAACAAAAACAGATCAAATGAGTTCTAACAGAAATAAACTTAAGTAATAAATGAACAGTTTAAAAACTACCATATTACATTTTGAACAAACAAAAACTACAAGTAATTTTTAAAAGGAAATGCTTTCAAAATAAAAAAAAATACAATTGTTCGGCATGATTACGGTGCGGCACGCTGTGGTCGTCACGTCTACAATCGCCATGTAACGGTCTGGTACTCGGCGTCTGACGCAGCTATAGTCGTCTTGATATCAGGCACGGTACTCTGTGATAGTCACAACTAGAGACGTCATGATAACGGCACGGAACTGGGCAGTCGCATATCTATAGCCGTCACGATAACAGCCTGGTACTCGGCGTCTGACGCAGCTATATAGTCGTCATGATATCAGGCACGGTACTCTGTTAGAGTTACAACTAGAGACGTCATGATGACGGCACGGAACTGGACGGTGGCATATCTATAGTCGTAACGATAACGGCCTGGTACTGTCGTCATTCTTATATATAATTACGAAAATAACGACTAATAATGCGGCGGAAGCCTCAGCTTTAGGCATTATTATTACGTCCTGGTGTTCAACAGTTGTCACAGCTATAGTCGGCCTGTAACATGTACGTTATGTTTCTCGGTAGTTGTAGACATATTCATTACAGCCAGTAATCAGCCAATGTCACAGTTTCATCGTTATGATAACGGCCTGGTACTCATGTATTAGTCTTCATTAATACGGACTGGTACTCTTCGATTGTCATAGCTATAGTCTTCATAAATACAGAGAGGCACTCTTTGATTGTCATAGCTATAGTCTTCATTAATACGGACTGGTACTCTTTGATTGTCATAGCTAGAGTCTTCTTCAATACGGACTGGTACTCTTCGATTGTCATAGCTATAGTCTTCATTAATACGGACTGGTACTCTTTGATTGTCATAGCTATAGTCTTCATTGATACGGACTAGTACTCTTTGATTGTCATAGCTATAGTCTTCATTAATACGGACTGGTACTCTTTGATTGTCATAGCTATAGTCTTCATTAATACGGACTGGTACTCTATGATTGTCATAGCTATAGTCTTCATTAATAAGGACTGGTACTCTTTGATTGTCATAACTATAGTCTTCATTAATACCGGCTGGTACTCTTCGATTGTCATAGCTATAGTCTTCATTAATACGGGGTGGTACTCTTCGACTGTCATGGCTATAGTCTTCATTAATACGGACTGGTACTCTTCGATTGACATAGCTATTGTCTTCATTAATACGGACTGGTACTCTTTGATTGTCTCAGCTATAATCTTCATTAATACGGACTGGTACTCTTTGATTGTCACAGCTATAGTCTTCATTAATACGGGGTGGTACTCTTTGATTGTCATAGCTATAGTCTTCATTAATACGGGGTGGTACTCTTTGATTGTCATAGCTATAGCAATAGTCTTCATTAATACGGACTGGTACACTTTGATTGTCACAGCTATAGTCTTCATTAATACGGACTGGTACTCTTTGATTGTCACAGCTATAGTCTTCATTAGTACGGGGTGGTACTCTTTGATTGTCATAGCTATAGTCTTCATTAATACGGACTGGTACACTTTGATTGTCATAGCTATAGTCTTCATTATTACGGCCCGGTACTCTTTGATTGTCATAGCTATAGTCTTCATTAATACGGACTGGTACTCTTTGATTGTCATAGCTATAGTCTTCATTAATACGGAATGGTACTCTTTGATTGTCATAGCTATAGTCTTCATTAATACGGGGTGGTACTCTTTGATTGTCATAGCTATAGTCTTCAATCTTCATTAATAAGGGGTAGTACTCTTTGATTGTCATAGCTGTAGTCTTCATTAATACGGACTAGTACTCTTTGATTGTCATAGATATAGTCAACATGATTACCACGATTACAACCTGGTACTCGGCGGTTGTCACGGGGATTGCCATCACGACACATGTAATGACCGAGTACTCTTCGATTTAGATGTAGTCGTAATGATAACTGCTTGGTACTCGGCGGTTGTTACAGCTACATACATTATAATGACGGTCTGGTACTCGGCGGTTGTTACAGCTACAAACATTATAATGACGGTCTAGTACTCGGCGGTTGTTACAGCTACATACATTATAATGACGGTCTGGTACTCGGCGGTTGTTACAGCTACATACATTATAATGACGGTCTGGTACTCGGCGGTTGTTACAGCTACACGCATTATAATGACGGTCTGGTACTCGGCGGATGTTACAGCTACATACATTATAATGACGGTCTGGTACTCGGCGGTTGTAACAGCTATAAACATTATGATGACGGTCTCGCACTCGGCGGTTGTTACAGCTACATACATTATAATGACGGTCTGGTACTCGGCGGTTGTCACGGGGATTGCCATCACGATACATATAATGACCGAGTACTCTTCGATTAAGATGTAGTCGTAATGATTACTGCTTGGTACTCGGCGGTTGTTACAGCTACATACATTATAATGACGGTCTAGTACTCGGCTGTTGTTACAGCTACATACATTATAATGACGGTCTGGTACTCGGCGGTTGTTACAGCTACATACATTATAATGACGGTCTGGTACTCGGCGGTTGTTACAGCTACATACATTATAATGACGGTCTGGTACTCGGCGGTTGTTACAGCTATAAACATTATGATTACGTCCTTGTATTCGACGATTTGCTGGTAGACGAAAAAGTTAAATGTGAAGGAATTTGCTGATAAGTTTGAATCTATTTCCTAATCTTACTGATCTTTCCTATACTTACTAAGCTTTTTAAATAAAGCTGGTATACTGGTAGCGAGAAGTCAGCATTATGGCAGTCTCTGGCATCGCGAAATCAGCAGTCGATCCGTCTGAGAGTCTAACAACGAGAATTCAGCAATCTGGCAGTCAGACGGTCTGGCAGATGTTTTGAACCAGGAAGTAAGTTTTCCTTGAATTTCTTGAAAACCCTAACATTATTTTGACAAATTGGCACTACACATTGTAGACCAGCATATACTTATTTTAGGTATGAGTTGCTTTGGTATATACGCCTTTCCAATAAGTCGGTGAATTTTTCGGATACCTCCCCTATTCAGTCACGTGACTGCTATACAGGAAAAATTATTGCTCGCTGTATTAATGTAATAGGGAACATGTACCTACAACTTTCGTTTTTCATCATGAAATTTCTTTTTTAAAATATATTTTCTCGTTTATCGTTGAATTAGTAATAATACATCAGCGTAATGAAATTTTTTTATCAAGAATAGTTTATAAAACAACAAATCTAATTTGACTAAAAGTGTAAAGTCATTATTCCTCGCGCCAAGGTTTACTTTAAACGACTTAAACTAACAGCCTGTGTTCTATCCACGGATAAATTGAGTGTCGTTTCCGGCTTAGCGTGTCTTATCAACTACTGACATGCCGGCTGCGATTGATTTTGAAAGCGGCATGTCATAAAAATGCCAAATTGTCGCGCACAAGGGGTCCCCTGTCAATTACTAAGAAGAAGATATCACTGACCAATAGAGATCGGTTTGCTTTTTTATGTACCTCCACCTCCCAATTAATAAGAATATCGAAATCCTTAATTACTGAATCGGGTAGCAAAAGTATTTGATATAGCAGTTATATGAATTATTAATCCTTAATACGACAAGTAGAACCATAAGACATCAATAGAAACTCATCTTAGCAGAACATTTTATAAATATTCCATCAAGCGATTGAGCGTTTACGCCAAAATGACAGAATTTCAAACCTTAGCAGTCTTAATGTTAATATAAATGTTTCCATCATTATTTGAAGCCGGCATCTCCATCTTTATTAGAAGCCAGCATCAGAATTTTAAGTATAAAATACATAAAGATGAAAATGCTGTATAGAAATTCGTAACATTAATACTAACGTTTATTCGAATTACGTTTCATACTGCCCACTATCAACAAGACTGGTACATGTTCTTACAATATTAAAAATGCAAATATCTAACAAATAGTGAAAATAAAAATGTCTGACTAGAATAACAGACCTGTAACTTATTTTCGACCGGCGGCGACGATTACACACCTGAAATTTAATGGATTATGTTAGGCCTTATGTGCTTAAGCCATAGTCCGATAGTTCAGCTTTCCTGTGAAGCCTCGTTTTGGGTTGATATCTGGTCACGGGAAGTAACTCGTACAGGACTGCGAAACTGTTTATTGGAAAGGCGTATTGTCCATTAATTTTAGAGTTCTCATGCAAACAGTTTTTCTTTTGTTTTAGTATGTGCTTGGTAATTTGAACATGAATTAGACTAAATTGAGCTTGCAAACATTAAGTACATCCTAAACTAAATACATTTCTTTACTAAAATCTAGGTGCCAATAAGTATTTCCCCCAAAATTCATTATTGAAATTTTAGCCAGTGTTCGCCATTTGCAATGTTTGCGACCCCTTAATGAGCAGTCTATTTTTGAAACTGGTGCTAGATATTTACTTGAATCTGGGAAAAAATGATATAACAATACCTAATATTAGCCCAGCATGAATCGTTTACTTTCGATCTATTGTTAACTTGATTATATCAACTTGTGCAATTCAGCCTGTGTCAAAGATGGTAGACCAGTATACACATTTGAGCTTCTGATTGGTCAGTTTGGATACTTGGATCAGTTTTAACCAGTCAGCTGCTTTGGATTGGAGACTGGTTTCTAGTCTCCGGTGAAGAGTGATCTTGTCTGCAGGATAAGACACTAAGAACATTAACGTTAAAGTAGCGACTGGTGATTAATGAGAATTTCACTTCGCTTCTAATCCTTCGTAGTGGAATTATCGAGGTTCTTTTATTTTAACTAATATCCAGTTAGATTACAAAGTCTGTAACTGCAGAAAGTAGCAGACATACAATGTTGATCAGGATATCTATACACGAGACAATTCACCAACATACATAGATCTTGTACAGTGTGTGTCAAAAGCGTGATCACCTTTAACCTGCATATCGTCACCGACTACTGTTGTATAATTTAATTTCGTTGGGATTAACTTTCGCACAAAAGGCCTAAATGATATTTTCGCGCGGTCAAAAATTCGCGCACTTGTAGTATTCTTACATAATATTAAATATTCAATGGTTGAATTTGCTGGGGTTTGATTTCGGGCACTTTGCATAGCGCGAAATACGCGAAAATGAAATGATATAGTGATATCACAGTATTTAGATCAATATCATCATGTGTACCCACGTGTTCTGATCAGGGTCTATATATGATAATACTCTACAACACCCATAAGACCCTAACAAGGAAAAACATTAAACCGCAGCGAAATGTAAAGAGTCAACAATGTGCATCATCCATCAAATTATTGTTATTTCTTCATATAAATATAAATGGAAGACATAACTGTGTTAGTAAACCTCCCATACGAGTAAATTCATCCAGACTAACTGTTATTTTTATAAACAAGCTCTCGAAGAAATACCAAATCCAGTGGAATGTATAGTATCTTTCAAGTTTTGAAGATCAGGTGGGAATATATGACCCGAGGGAACCTTGTTGTAAAAACTCGACACAGCTCCGTTACCGCCTCGAACCAGTTTTCCGATGGACCGACTTTTCCTTTCAAACAGAGCATACGTTGAGATACTTTATTCCATGCCGTATACCTATTTTATCATTTTATTAAGTTTTTTATTTCCAGTCTCATTTTGTAGTAGCGGGCGAATCTATTTCTCAATTATAATTATGCAAATACGTCATGGCACGGGACTCTCCTGACACAGGCGTGTAACATGACATTTCCCAGCAACGGTGAAAACACGGGAAACCGATCTGATATGGAAGAATTATAATTACCAAACTAACGTGTGAAGCTTTCGGTTATCACAGTGTAATCTGAACTTGTCACAGTTCCACTCGTCCTAAAACGGACATTTACAAAGCGATACATGTCGCTTTAATGGTAATATGTTTCCTTATTCTACATTTAGACAATAATTTCATAAGTTTTAATAAAATATAATTATTACTCAGTTGATTATAATTATTGAATTAAAACCTGTTATGGCTTATATGTTTTAACTTAACTGTTAAAACTTGGGCTTCGATATATGCGGTATTCGGCAAAGTATACATACGCATATCCCTACCCCCAGAAAACATGTACGAAAGTTTATTACACGTACTACAATGGATCGATGCTTGCGTCAAAAACACATTTTTAAAATATACTGTTGTGTAATGAGGAACCGAATTTGATCAACTTGACCTCTACACAGTCACTTTGAAATTATTGTTGGGGACTTGAATGCTTGAATTGCCTAAGAGATGTAAAAACCCACCAATGTTTATATTAAGCGTGTTTTAAACTCACGATCGCAAAAGATGACATAAAAAATCTTCTACATAAATGTTTAGGAAAGATATTCTCACCGAGTGATATTTCATCTATATATATAACGGGTCAAATAACATTGAGCTTTCTTGTAAATTTCGATCCAGCTTAAACATTTTGCAAAAACAAAACACAACCTTTTTTACTGACTTTAGCATTTAACTTGGTAATGAGCAGAGCATAGTCTACTTGATAAGTAAATTGTAAATCAGCTAATCAACTAAAAATTCGTCGTGAAATAGCCAGAGTTTTTCGGTACCATAACATAGATCGACAATAACGTGATGTCGAAATCTGACGTCATTATAGATAGAAAGGTGTCGTATGACCGACTTAAATTTTAGACCATAGTAAACTTGGGTAAATTCTTAGTAAAACACCATCTCATATCTTTAAAATAATTACAAAGGTGCCAAGAAAATATTCTTTCAAGGGGGGCGGGGAGTGGAGTGTGGGGTTAGGGATTTTGAGACGTTCAAGAGAGCCTACAAATGGAGAATCGGGGAGAAACCGAAAGTATGACGTAACTGTCGTGACAATAAGCCGCGAAGCTCTTGACGTCAACTGACTCTTGACGGTCAGACAGCTGGTTGATAAGTTCGACATTGGCTATGGTTCCACACCGAATATTAAAAATGCCAGATGTAATTTTAATTTATCGCAAAATTGACAAGTTTTACTTTATAACTATCCGTTGAAGATATATCTTAAATTGTAATAAGTGATTCATATTTCAGATTTAAGACAAATTGATACGGGGTGCTTAACTGTAAAAGGTGTCGTCTGTGGTATTTTTAGAAATTTTAGTTGTTACTATATATGGAAAGGACTAACAATTATATGTATCTGTATTTGTCTCATAACTAGTATGCGATGTAATTACACACTGACTATATATTCTAATGTTACCCCAATTCGCATAATAAGCAATGTCGTCTGCTCAACTTAATGACGTAATTTCAATGATTGACGTCTGCTTTTCGAAAACACATTTTCACGTGACACGCTTCATATGTAATTTTTTAATGTTTAATAAATGGTTTCAAAAATTAGCTATATTTGGCGATTTTATGTTTATAAGTCGTCGAATTCAGTGCTGTCAGCTCTTCCATTTGTGTTGTTTTCTCAAGAAAAGATTGAGTTTATGTTGTTGTTGTTTTTTATTTCAAAATTTTACAAATAGTGTTATTGAACTAGACATCTATCTTTGGAAATTTTAATGTTTACGTCATGCATGAATAAAAAACGCATGGAACATAAGGGTGGAATAATATGTAGGCTTTATAATCTGATATTCTTTAATCCATGATTCATCATGTGACCAGACTATTCCGGCTTCGAAAACTTCATTTCTGGCACTGCGGATAGCGACGTAATTTAACGACGTCATTTCTCGCAAAAATTACGTACGCTAAGGTACTTGACAATTCGTGTTGATAAAATTACTGTGATAGTTCATCATCCAAGTGTTCATTTATTAGATAAAAGTTTCAAAACGATTTAAAATGCATAAATTACTTTAATTATTTTATAATGATAATAGGTTCGCGCGAGACTTCTCTACGAACACGAAACAGAAAAGACAGTTTATGACTCTATGACCTTTTTTAGGCGTTATTAGAGAGACGGGGATCAATTTCTCGACCGCATGATAACAACTGATAAAACATGGCTCCATGGCTCAGAAAATAAAGCCGTTAAAAACATCTGTTGCGAATACCGTCGTCATTCCAAGTCCGGATTGGAAGTTCATGTTTATCATGTTCTGCAACCGGAAGGGAATGCTTCTGCAACACGCCGTCCCAAAGCTTCCGCGGTCAACACAACATAAATGATGTGAAGTGCCTCTTCATATTTAATTATCAGCAAAACAGTGTTAAAATTTAATATAAAACACATGCGCGCTGACCGCATGATGTCTAGCACAGTGAGTAAAAAAATATTTGCATCATAAATACATAATTATACAATAACTTCATTTCTATTTATTTCATGAATTATATTTATTATATAAAATTAAATAAAATTTAATACTAAATTGCATGTACGTAACCAATGATTGTTTTCACATGTGCGCTCCAGAAGAAGCGAGCGGGGGAATCCCTTTGATGACTTTCTTTTTTTTCAAGAGAACTCTAATCTGAGACCATAAATTGTTTATTCTTGACACCATTTCGGTACTGAGTCGGTGTTTCTTTGCTACGTAAAAATAATGCTTTAACTTTGTCTCTTTATATAATATAATTAGTCATTTTCAATCAAACTGGTTGGTGTTATTACTATTGTTTATTGTTATGGTTCACATAATATCAGCAATTACCAAATTAATTTTGTAGATTAGGACTTTTGAACCAGAGCTGGCTGGTTCGAGTTCCTGAGGTACATGATGACACCGTTTTGCGGTTATCTACAGTGTAGATACAAGTTAGTCACACGATGTTATTAATCCACTTTGATTTGTAAGACGACTCCCTCTGCCAGTGATTGCGACAAGTTCAACTAAATTTAACAACCTCTTTTATGAAAGTTGATTGCACGGGCAATCATTCTCTTTCCCCCAACTACCTCATAGCTAAATAAAACCGGGATGGGGATACTTTAAATTTTGGTTAGGAATCCCATTTTTGTTTCATTTGAAATATCAAACTATAATCTGAATTAAATTGCTACCGCATAAAGTTTAAGACGACATAAAGAAATGTAACTATTGTAAGGTATGTCGCATGTTAGTATTTTTCGAAAGTTTAACTTCCCTTTACACGCTGTATTTAACTACCCGGAAGTAAGTCACTCATTCATTGAATGGTCCATTTGATATTCTTAAGGTGATAGGTTTATACTATAAAGCTTAAAATATTAGTCAGTGTTTTTGCGGTATATGGCTGAGACAAAATCTGCAGATTACACGAATAGTTACGATTGTCGGCAGATGTTCCATATCAAATGTAAAATTGTTTCTTTCACTATGTCTCGCATATTCGGCGCACAAAGAATCATATAAATTTGAATGCTAAAGGCGGTATACATGTAACATGTTAACGTCCGCAGATTGTTCGGCTGCTGTCGCCAAAGAGTTGTTTCAAATCAACCTGCTTATTTGTGCAAACAAACATAGTTGAAGACCACCTACGGCAGGTAGAGCAACTAGACGTCGGGATGATTGTGCAATTATACCTGCATACTAAGTGTCGAACAGCGACAATGACGTGCTATAATCACACGTCTGTTCAGAGAAAACTGGCAATATCATTACACGGCATCACCTACGTTTAAAATGAGCACATTTGCATCGTCACTTGATTCTACCCTAGGCAATCACTGTTCATTTTATTGTTGAATGTTTCTCCGCGGCGTGTTTATTGTCGAAGCAGATAAATGTCTTCAACTATGTTTGTTGTTTACAGTCGATATTAAATTTTGTAACAACCGAATAAAACAACATACTATTAGTCAGGAAAATTCGACTAAGAAATAATAAAACATTGTAATTTAAACATGACGATTTATTGAAACCAATAAGACGCCACAAACAATAAACGACATGGAGAACCCACCCTTGGGGTTACCGCCTTGGAAAGGTCAGTGGCAAAACAAATTGCCACTGGGGAGTTTAAACAAGGTTCTAGGGTGCACCAACCTCACAATTGCCCAAACAGGTTCTTATATCAACAAACAATTACAAGTTGTCTTGGTGATATTACTCCAACTTACCCATCAGCTTAACAATGTTGCAAGCAATAGCACACAAACATATAAAACATAAGAAGCTAATAGCACAAAGCCAAATGTGCGAGTACTCAATGATCTTACCGAGACTAGAGCCCCTGGAGTCAAATTAGCGAGAAGACGATGACAAGGATAAAAGAAACAAATCGAGCTTCTAGGTTCTTTAAAGAAAAGTTTTCCCCATAAACCTTCATAAACTCTAAAACCCCTGCCAGCATCGTGCAACAAAAGAGGTAAGTAGAGATTAACTGTAGATGGGTTAATCACTAGGCCTGCAGAGCGCTGCAGAATATCATGTTGTTAACATTTCTTTTTAAAATTAATATTGCCTTTTATTTTTTAAGCTTATTAACTTTGTGAGTGGTTGAGAATAAAATCTATTGGTTTTTTTACATTCGAAGGAAAAAGAAATGTATACTTATGATTTGATCCCTAATGAGAATGACTGTAAATTGGTTTAAAAATATAGGTTATCGGACGCAATCTTATAAATGCTTCCCTTTCAAAAGCACAGTGAATAGCTGGTTTCTATAAAGGCGGTAAATATTGACGTGACACAGTTTATTAAATTTTGAAGGCCAATACATATCTTTATGATTTGGTAATAAGTATTCAGAGTTTGTAAGTCGGTTAAATAGGTATGATGAATAACGTCAAACTAAAGCATGTCACGATACATTGCTAGTTTGACACAGTTATAACGCACAAAGTAAGGAAACAGCAATAGTAATTAAAAGCAGATCCATTTCACAAATATACTAGCAATTTTATATGTTATACCTTAAATACAAAGAATAAATCAAAATATAAAAACAAGTTAAGACACACATATCAATGATCTTAGTATTTCTAGCATGTTGATGCATTCATGAAAGTCAAAAGCATCATTTTTATGATCATTTTAAATTTCTCTTCATCCCGATAAACTAACGTAGCAACAACACTATAATTATTTAAATATAGATTCAATACATTTAACAGTAAATAACATAATATATATTTGATAAATGATTACTCTAACACTCTAAATGGACAGTCTTTATGTACGGTACGGTACATACAATGTATATGCATCACTCCAAAGGGTACAAGTAAGGAGTGCTACTGTTGCTGCTGAGGATATTTTTTCTACTTAAAATATTAGTAATACTACTACTTTTGCTGTTGCTGTTGCTACTACTACCGCTACTACTGCCGTTAATAATTATAGTATACTTCTACGTCTACGCTAAAACTTCTTAATTCTGCTGCTGAAACTTCTGCAGCTACAACAACAAAAACAACAACAACAACTACTACTATTACTACGTTTACTACTACTACTACCTACTACTAATACTACTACTACTACTACTACTTCTACTACTACTACTACTACTACTACTACTACTACTACTACTACTACTGCTACTACTACTACTATCAGAACTAGGGTACTTCTGCAGCTACAACATGTACTGCCACTAATACTACTACTACTACTACTACTACAACTACTACTACTACTACTACTACTACTACTACTACTACTACTGTTTTAGGATGCAGCTCCCTCCTGTACATTCCTCATGTCCAGGACGGAAGCCCCTCACGCATCTCCTTATGATCCAGCAGGCATTTCCCGTACCATCTGCTCATGCATTTCCTCTTGGTCCAGAAGGCATTTCTCTTCCCTACTCTTCTCCAAGTCATCTCTCGTTTTACGAAGAGACATTCTCCAGCAACGCCCGCTTAGGCGTATCCCCCTGTTTCTTTATAACCGCACCGGTCCTTCTATCATCTCTACCTTATTTAATAGACTACATTTCTTCCACATCCTTCGCTCAGTTCAGTTTTTTCAAGCACACTTATGGAATTGACCCTTTACATATAGAAATCACAGTGGCACTGTTTGTGCGTGTGGCCGCCGTTTAAAGTCTCCCATCCCTTGTTGAGCAAATACATGCTAAGTCATAGAGATGTGCGTTTTCTTTACTTTCCTATCAATTTGATTCGTTGGTAATCTCGAGCAATACCTTGGTTTCTCCAAACCATCATCCTATCTCAACAATGGTGAAATCCCAATACAAAGTTGACCTTTCTTACTACATTCATCTATTCTTTGCTGACCTTACTGGTTTTGTTCCTCTTTTACGAACCGGCAACCTATTGAATCAGATGAATTAACATAATATATCAAAAGCAATTTTGAAATAGATGAAAAGGGAACTTTAAAAGCCATAACATTTCGATAATATAATTTCTTTAACAGATACATGAATTGTTGGCAGATAAATGCTATAACATCATTAAAGTAGACTCTTTTGATACAAAAAAGCATGCATTCAGTGGTGGGTTTTGTATTTTGCCCATAAGATTCTTCTATCCCACGTATATAACAACCTAAAAAAGCTCTCTATTCTAGTGTTCTTTCAATCGTTTTTGGTTAGTATTTTTTGCAATGATCTATAGAACAATCTAAAGATAACTGGAAATCCTACCATAATAGATGTCAGTTATTAGCATATTTTTAACACCGGCAATTCAACCGGATTATCGTTCATGTAACGTAGATATTTGACACGGTGAAGCATCCGCTACATTAGACATTTAATTATTAGCGATCTAATAAGATTCATTTGGTTATCTAGTAGTGAAAACCCAGTCCTTCTAATCATTCATGCTTATGTTCATCTGATTTTAACAAATGTATTTATCTTTTTTAACTGTGTTTAATTGCTTGAAATCAATACTTTGCAATTATTTCAATAGAAGAACTCTATTCTTTAAAAGGACAAGGAAGGCAATTGAATATATGGTTAAATGCGTATCTCTAGGTTTAGAAATCATTGAATGTTTTTTTTTCAAAATCATACAAAAAACTATCTACCATCCTTGATTATAAAATCTGAATGTAAAATCGTAAACTGAGTTTATTATCACTCTGTATTTGTTTGGTTGTTGAGACGGGAGAAAATGTTTTGGCAGATGAAAGGAATGACAGTTTAACAGCACACTATTCTGAATCATCAACATTTCTATCAGTTAAATAAGTTTCAATCATTGGAAATTTTGTAAAATGTAAATATCGTTTTTCTTAAGGCCAATACCAAAGAAATAGTTATGTGACTGGTGATGTCTGTTATGATTTGAGCTAAAAGTCTTCAAAATTCAGATTCAAAAACGTAAGTAAAGATACATGTACATTCATCTTTTAAGTCATTTATAATCCGAGAAACAGAAAGTTTTAAAAATGTTTATCAGGTAACTGCAGCGATAAAATATATCAAATTTCTGTAGATGGGATTTACTTTTTAGGTACAAAGATGTCATAGATAAATAAGATGTTCTGTTTTCACCATGATAGTATAACCACAATATTGCAATCAAAACGTTGTTTTGAAGCAACATATAAAATATTTAAGGACATTATAGCCGAGATAATAAGTAGATTTTTAAAGTAATAATGAGCAATTTGAATAATAAGGAAAACAAAACAATGATTGTAGTTTTATAATAATCAAACAATAAAACACAAATTTGAAATGATTAAAGAAAAGATTGTATAACGTCCTCCTGGAACAAAACAAACAAACATTTAAAACATAAAAGTAGTTGCCTATCAGTGGTCTTTTGACTTCAAAGAATTCAAATTAATATACACACTTTTGTTTAATACAGAGAACAATAAACTAAACAATTTTCAAAAATTTATAATAATGAGCACGATTATTGTAACATAAGTATTCATTTTCAAAATAAAAACAAAAGTCGAGAGAAGTGTGTGTTCATATCGAAGCGAAAGAGTGACAACAATTTATCATGTATTGTGTGAATGTGGATATATTAAAATGTATCATGGACACAACTTAATGGATGAATAATATTCTTCATATTAAACTAAAGGCTGATAAAAACGGAGACTACTAAGTTCTAGCAGTGGCAGCGACATTATGTTAAAATACTTCATCATAATTATATAATATGTTGTGTATGTATGAACATAAAAGTTTAGCTTTTTTCCAAACCACATCGCTTTTCATATGTTATTTAAAACATAAACTTCTACGTAGAAAATAATACACACTCAATTCAAACAAACAAATCGAACCTCTTCTTGGTGTCATTTCTAACTTAGAAAAATGTGTGTACTTTGATGACTGGCAAAGATCATCAACAATGACAAATATCGGTGAAAGAAACATGTTCACAAGTATGTAAACCAAGTTACAAAGGATGCTGATGAGATTCATAAACTATATATTTATACCCCCGCTTCGAAGAAGAGGGAGGTGGGGGTGGTATACTGTTTTACCATTGTCTATCCGTTCTTCCGTGATTCCGTCCATAACAAAATTTCCGTCGCAATTTTCTAAGCAACTATAACATGCAGCAGCCCGATACATTTATTTTGCATATTGCTTTATCCTATATGGTGTAAAGCGAGTTTATGCTCCTTGCTCATCTACTTTCTGTTTACCAACTATTAATAGCTTGTGTTACTATACAGGTGTGCTACACAATCCAAAAGGCATCTTTTTCACTATATAGGTGCATTACATAAACCAAAGGGCATCTTTATTGAAAAATGCAAATTACATTTTGAAAGTTACATTTCTCACAGCGGGGCTATCACTAGTGAGCATTAGCTCACATATTTACTTTTTAAACATGTGCTATTTGCATTTCAAATATTACAAATGGTTCCGACGTTGTGCTTGGTAAACCTAGCTGCTGTTGCATTGTATATGTAAGACTGAATTTAATAAATGGGGTTATTCTCTAAAAAGGAGCAGGAAACTGCAATTAAAAACCAGAAAAAGTATCCATTTTCTTCTGGAAAAAGTTACCACTTCCTGTAAGTCCCAACATCACTGTCCAGCTGCAAGTTTACTCGGTAAGAAAATAATTTGCACCCATAACAAAATCAAAGTTTGGATGCAAGTAGATCGGGCCAACCGAATTCAAGTCTGGACACACGAGCATATGTTAATATAATTTCAGTTCGGTCACAGATGATTCGACTTTTGGAAGGCTTCGCACAAATACGATAAGGGTGGGAACAAACTTAAAGATTGTACTATTTTGAGATTATCATGGGGGGGGGGGGAGGGAGAACACACATTAGTTCTGTTAGTTCAGCCTTTTTGGTTCTTATGCAAATACGAGTATATAAATTCGACATTTATTGAAACCAGATATGTACGTTAAAACGACTTAAACGAGATATTAAAAAGCAATTATCGACAAAACAGGTATAAATGAGGACATGGTACTATACGACTTTTTAAGATCGTTCAATAAAGTTATTCCACCTAAACCTCGCACTTGTCTGTACTTCAATAGAATGGAACATAAAATGACAGCTGTAGCGGATTTGCACTTAACGTTTATATAATTTTCTTACTGATACCCATTTATAAAGTTAACTGTTCTCATATATATATACATTGACTGCTCAGAGAAAACCTGTCTGATCTCTTTATTAAAAGAATGTCAATTTTATTATCCCATGTTTACACAGTTTATATATTTTGATCGTGTTTGTGTCTTTCAACAATCTGCACATTGCATTTTTGTCTTTTTTTTGAAGATCTAGGTGGATACAAATTATTTTTAAGTACTGATTTATATTAATGAAAATGAAACTTGGAAAGCCAACTAACACGATACATAAGACAATATTGCAGGTTCGGTTTGATTGAGCCTATTCATGGGCAGTTACGGAAATGCATATACATGTCCACGCCTTGTCCGTGGTTAAGCGCAACTCAAAATTTACACCAGTAAACAATACAATTTCGATACATCCCAAGCGATTGTGTGCATATTGCGGTAAACATGGAACCTTCAAATTGAATGCGATATTTTCAGATAAATACCTTTCCATGATCAGCGGCGTTTGGTCACTAGATAAACGACAGGGTTTGCCCTAAACGAGAAAACAATTAACGGAGGTGAACAGAAGGTAAATATTAAACAACAGGATTTAAAAATATATTAGGGGCGGTTGAACGATATCCAAAACTTTATTGACACTACCAATCTTAACACTATCCGAAATATTAAAACGAAAGTATTTTTTCAAGTACCGTTAACATACATACGTATTGTGCTCAACGAACCTTAAAAGGCATAAGTGATAACAGCACTTATTGAATGTACGGAGACTCTTTATTACTGTCGCCACACGACACAAACAACACTACTGTGATATCAAAATAGAGGAGATGGGAACTTTAAATCCACCGAACACGACAAAATGAAAATATTGCTGGTTCTGTGTGATTAACCTGGCTTTAAGATTATAAAACTGGGATTGGTAAACCGTCTCAAATCTCAAGATCAAGATTTGAGACTGGTTTCCATTCTGAGTTTTATAACATCGGGGCTTGTTCATGGGCAGTAATAGAAATTATTCATTTCTTACACTGTACGTTATTCAAAGTCGATAGGTGGGTTAATACTTAGGTAACTAACTAGATGCAGTACTTACTACAACAAACCCTCAGAAAACATGTAAATATTAATGAAAATATAACGCTTGAACACATAAACGTGCAGTTTGAAAATAGAAAGATATGAAAGATAAATAACGCATCCCAGTGTTTCATGTTAGTTATACCTTAAACAATTGCACAGGATTCCTTACATAGTGGTGCTTGACAAAATTATTTGAAATCTTCGTCACTGTCACACTAATTTCGTTTTCGCTTGAGTTGGTCATAGCATTTGTTACTCAAAGAAAAACATATCACAACGTTAAACATAATGGCATTGAGCAAACAAGGACTCGGGGGAAAAAGATGAAGAAGAAAGGGGAATTGTTGCATGAAATAACAACCGTATGAAAAGAAATAGCATAAGAAATGTTATTGCCTCTACGTGGGAGCGAACGCGGACCGTCAAAGCGACAACACCTAGACATGAAACCCCGACAACGCAACCGACTGAGCTAGCGGGAGCAATCCCAGAAAAGGTTGATCAGATAGGCCTGATATAAGCTACCATCACTGCAAGACACCGGTAACTGATTATTTTACTGATAATAGTACTGACTACCGGTATATGTAAGGGGAGACTTTTTACGGCCGCAACACTGCACAAATTACCTTACAATGAATTTTAAATGTTATCATCTCTACCGTGGAGCGAACCCACACCATCAAAGCGACAGGGCCCAGCCATGAAATTCGGACAATGCTAAAGACTGAGCTAGCCGGGACAACCCCAGAAAATATTGATAGGGTAGCCCTGATATAGGTTATCAAGAAGAAGAAAGAGTGAAGAATGTTATCATCGTGACTAGAGTTTTCACAAACGGTGGGCGTTTTTGCTGTTTGTTTCATGTATTAGAACTATTTACAAAGACAAAGAATGTAATGTGATTACTGAAATAAAAACATCAAAAACTAGGTAATATATAATAGTATACTATCATTCAACACGGCTCTTCTTATTTTCTTGTTGATACGTAAAGCTCGAAAAATCCGCACAGTTTTATAAATTTACCGTATTAGATTTTTAATTTGCAAATTAGTTGATGAACTCATGTAGAAAATCAGGAACAAACCAATGTGTACTCCACGAATAACAAAGTTTACCTTATTATTCTAAATCGTCAGTTTTCGCCCTCTCTTTGTTCCTTTGTTTCTTTTTTCACACACAAAGAACCGTATTTTTCTGATAGTTACGTTGATTACTATCGTATCACTTTTATTTAAGAATCACAGTTATAGTTTATTTTCCGTAACAAACATTAAATTTTGTTGTTTAACTTCATTATACACATGTAAAATTCCAACAAATTCAGCCCTCGAAGATTTTTTATTAACCTTGCGCCATGTTACCGGAAAGAGAACAACGACATTGAGAACCCGAGTGGTGACCGCCTTGGAACTGTCAGCGGCAAAATCTTGCCGCTGGGGAGTTTGAACCAGATTATAGGGTGCACCAACCTCACACTCTTATTTATAAACAAGTAGAAGTTGTCTTGATGAATTATCTTCAACCAATCTATCTACTCGACCATGTTGTCTTGATGAATTAGCTTCAACCAATCTATCTACTCGACCATGTTGTCTTGATGAATTAGCTTCAACCAATCTATCTACTCGACCATGTTGTCTTGATGAATTAGCTTCAACCAATCTATCTACTCGACCATGTTGTCTTGATGAATTAGCTTCAACCAATCTATCTACTCGACCATGTTGTCTTGATGAATTAGCTTCAACCAATCTATCTACTCGACCATGTTGTCTTGATGAATTAGCTTCAACCAATCTATCAACTCGACCATGTTGTCTTGATGAATTAGCTTCAACCAATCTATCTACTCGACCATGTCGTCTTGATGAATTAGCTTCAACCAATCTATCTACTCGACCATGTTGTCTTGATGAATTAGCTTCAACCAAATCAATCTACTCGACCATGTTGTCTTGATGAATTAGCTTCAACCAATCTATCTACTCGACCATGTTGTCTAGATGAATTAGCTTCAACCAATCTATCTACTCGACCATGTTGTCTCGATGAATTAGCTTCAACCAATCTATCATCCCGGCCATGTTGTCTTGATGAATTAGCTTCAACCAATCTATCTACTCGACCATGTTGTCTTGATGAATTAGATTCAACCAATCTATCAACTCGACCATGTTGTCTTGATGAATTAGCTTCAACCAATCTATCAACTCGACCATGTTGTCTTGATGAATTAGCTTCAACCAATCTATCTACTCGACCATGTTGTCTTGATGAATTAGCTTCAACCAATCTATCTACTCGACCATGTTGTCTTGATGAATTAGCTTCAATCAATCTATCTACTCGACCATGTTGTCTTGATGAATTAGCTTCAACCAATCTATCTACTCGACCATGTTGTCTTGATGAATTAGCTTCAACCAATCTATCTACTCGACCATGTTGTCTTGATGAATTAGCTTCAACCAATCTATCAACTCGACCATGTTGTCTTGATGAATTAGCGTCAACCAATCTATCTACCCGGACATGTTGTCTTGATGAATTAGCTTCAACCAAATCAATCTACTCGACCATGTTGTCTTGATGAATTAGCTTCAACCAATCTCACACTCTTATTTATAAACAAGTAGAAGTTGTCTTGATGAATTATCTTCAACCAATCTATCTACTCGACCATGTTGTCTTGATGAATTAGCTTCAACCAATCTATCTACTCGACCATGTTGTCTTGATGAATTAGCTTCAACCAATCTATCTACTCGACCATGTTGTCTTGATGAATTAGCTTCAACCAATCTATCTACTCGACCATGTTGTCTTGATGAATTAGCTTCAACCAATCTATCTACTCGACCATGTTGTCTTGATGAATTAGCTTCAACCAATCTATCTACTCGACCATGTTGTCTTGATGAATTAGCTTCAACCAATCTATCTACTCGACCATGTTGTCTTGATGAATTAGCTTCAACCAATCTATCTACTCGACCATGTTGTCTTGATGAATTAGCTTCAACCAATCTATCTACTCGACCATGTTGTCTTGATGAATTAGCTTCAACCAATCTATCTACTCGACCATGTTGTCTTGATGAATTAGCTTCAACCAATCTATCTACTCGACCATGTTGTCTTGATGAATTAGCTTCAACCAATCTATCTACTCGACCATGTTGTCTTGATGAATTAGCTTCAACCAATCTATCTACTCGACCATGTTGTCTTGATGAATTAGCTTCAACAAATCTATCTACTCGACCATGTTGTCTTGATGAATTAGCTTCAACATATCTATCTACTCGACCATGTTGTCTTGATGAATTAGCTTCAACCAATCTATCTACCGGCCATGTTGTCTTGATGAATTAGCTTCAATCAATCTATCAACTCGACCATGTTGTCTTGATGAATTAGCTTCAACCAATCTTTCTACCCGACCATATGGTCTTGATGAATAAGCTTCAACCAATCTATCTACTCGACCATGTTGTCTTGATGAATTAGCTTCAACCAATCTATCTACTCGACCATGTTGTCTAGATGAATTAGCTTCAACCAAATCAATCTACTCGACCATGTTGTCTTGATGAATTAGCTTCAACCAATCTATCTACTCGACCTTGTTGTCTTGATGAATTAGCTTCATCCAATCTACTCGACCATGTTGTCTTGATGAATTAGCTTCAACCAATCTATCTACCCGGCAATGTTTTCTTGATGAATTAGCTTCAACCAATCTATCAACTCGACCATGTTGTCTTGATGAATTAGCTTCGACCAATCTATCTACTCGACCATGTTGCATGCAAAAGCACGCAAACATACAAAACATATCAAACATGAATCTAATACAGTTAAAAAAATATTAACTTTATATCATAAACATTAAAAATAAATGTGGAAGCTGCTCATAATTTTATTTGGACAGGTAGTGGTTTAAAATACACAGGTTACCTTATCTTTGACTTTTCGAGTTATTGCGGGTTAAATTTGTTGTCTGTTTTTAGTAGCAGTCGTCTGGCCTTTGACCATGGTAAATGAAAAGTCATGTTATTTTACAAATAAATCAAGTTTCGAGAAAATATCTTGAGTACTTATTTAGTATCGCAGAATTCTTTTTTTGCGGACGCACGGACTGACGGACGGATGGTAAACCTATTGTTCCCTTCGGTACTCCGGTAGCGGACTAATGAGTCGTAACAGAATGTCACGCCTTCAAGTATGTCTGTCTATTCACCATTTTCTAACAACACGTGACAGGACGTCACATACACGTGACAGGACGTCACCCTCTTGATATCTACCAGATACGACATTGCTACCTAGGATTTCTCTACTTATATACCTCATGTTCAGTACCATCCAACAATGATATGTTAAATACAAAGTGAAGCCTGCATATCAGAAACGTCCACACCCAGAAGACAGCCTCCCCACGCAGCCAAGAAGTAGCAAGACAGAATGAACTTGTTTTACAAGATGACATATTGAACAAACACACCAGAAACAATTTAAAAAATGAAAACTAGAGGGGTTACCGCCTTGGAACGGCAAAGATTGTTAAAAAATTTTTAATGCATATACTATACATGTATTCAGTACTGGCAAGTAGAATTTCTATCACAATAAGTGGTCAGCAATGTAGGGTCCTAGGGTGCAGAGAATGGTTGAAGGGGACGCAAAATCAAGTAATTGATTGAGTCTTTTTCGCTCTGTCGCCGTAAAGAAGAATCGTTATCGCAGGCCAGTAGGCTTTTTCTGCACACACAACGTCTAAATTGATCAACATTAAATATCTCGAAAATAATGTACACTATTCCGTTGCAGCACAAAGCATGGCGCACATTTTATATTAAACCAGTGGTTTAGACATTTCTTATTCATTCTTCTTTTGTCATTGAGAAATAGGCTTTAAACGATGTGTTAAGGTATACTTCCAATATACATTTAAAGTTTAACCTGGATTCATGCTTTAAAATCTAGTTGTATAGTTGCATTCAGATTTACATGTGTGAAAGAAAATTGAACAATGGACCGCTTACGTGACTGTTAACCACTTTGCTACTCAAATTTCGTAAATATTTGCTTCGTTACGGCACTGAAAGGGGCGGGGTTTCAGCAACTCGATAATGTCGCATGCAGTCTGTCTGAAAACTGCAGTAGTAGCGACAATTGGATCCGTGAATGGATGTAAAACTATAAAGTGTAAAGCAAATAAAGAGGATATTTACTTAATAGGAATTAATAAAAATAAAATACTGTTAATTCTAATACCAACAGTTTTAAATGTAGAACATTTTATAACAAAGAAAATATTTACAGTAAGATTTCAGTGAGTACAGTAATAGTCAAGTGATAGACACATTTATTATTAAAATTCAAAATTGGAAGCCAACAATATTTTGTGTAAAAGTGTAAAAGTACTATATTTTTTAAACATAATATCGCGTGACTGTGTAGTTGCATGTTTCTATAAACAACTAGATGTGTGATTTATTCTTCATTGAAGAAACGCACTGAATGTTTCAAACGGAAATGGTTTTCAAAGTGTTCATGTAGAACACATGAATAATTTGAAGTACGTTTTATAACTCGCACAGAATTAATTTAATATCGGTAAGAATAATTTTATCTGTTTTATAAATAACGACACATTGTTGTTTACTAGTTTGAAGTAAAAAACGTAAAAATGGAAAATAATTGAAGCACAGAAAAACACAATTTTAGCTGTGTATCACTGCCGTAGTAAACACGAGTGCAGACCATGACAATTTGTATCTCTTAACCCGAGAGTCAATTTACCAAGTTTTAGCCGCATAGTTTATTTATCCAACCGTATCCAAGCACATTCTCGCTCGCGGAGGTCAGCAACAGATCCAATTCACCTAGCTTAATCCATGTATATAAGAACATGCGATGTTCCGCCACCGAGTCAATTTACCCAGATAATCAGCGAGGTTTAGAGGCTATCTATAACTGAAGAGTCCACATTTCTAGACTGTATACAGATAAGCAATACCTCACTGTCCTGTAACCCGCGAGATTCAGATGCAAACCCGATGTTAAATTAAAGAGATAGAATTATCCATACCCGCGATAATCCGCGAGATTCAGCCGCAGAACTGATTTACGCAGCAGTCTCCATGGCATGATGGCGAAGTTAAATGCTGAAATGATTTACCCACGTGTATCAAGAGTACGATAACCTGCGTGGTTTAGTGCTGAAATGATTTACCCACGTGTGTCAAGACTACGATAGCCCGTATGGTTTAGTGCTGAAATGATTTACCCGCGTGTATCAAAAGTACGACAGCCCGTATGGTTTAGTGCTGAAATGATTTACCCACGTGTGTCAAGACTACGATAGCCCGTATGGTTTAGTGTTGAAATGATTTACCCGCGTGTATCAAAAGTACGATAGTCCGTATGGTTAAGTGCTGAAATGATTTACCCACGTGTGTCAAGACTACGATAGCCCGTATGGTTTAGTGCTGAAATGATTTACCCACGTGTGTCAAGACTACGATAGCCCGTATGGTTTAGTGCTGAAATGATTTACCCACGTGTATCAAGAGTACGATAGCCCGCATGGTTTACAATGTATAGCTGAAATGATTTACCCTCGTGTATCAAGAGTACGGTAGCCCGTATGGTTTAGTGCTGAAATGATTTACCCACGTGTATCAAGAGTACGATAGCCCGCATGGTTTAGTGCTGAAATGAATTACCCACGTGTATCAAGAGTACGATAGCCCGTATGGTTTAGTGCTGAAATGAATTACCCACGTGTATCAAGAGTACGATAGCCCGCATGGTTTATTGCTGAAATGATTTACCCACGTGTATCAAGAGTACGATAGCCCGTATGGTTTAGTGCTGAAATGAATTACCCACGTGTATCAAGAGTACGATAGCCCGCATGGTTTAGTGCTGAAATGATTTACCCGCGTGTATCAAGAGTACGATAGCCCGCGTTGTTAAGTGCTGAAATGATTTACCCACTTGTATCAAGAGTACGATAGCCCGCGTGGTTAAGTGCTGAAATGATTTACCCACGTGTATCAAGAGTACAATAGCCCGCGTGGTTAAGTGCTGAAATGATTTACCCACGTGTATCAATAGTACAATAGCCCGCGTGGTTAAGTGCTGATTCAGAAATGATTTACTCGCGTGTATCAAGAATAAGATAGCGGGCAAGGTTCAGAGCTAAATGGATTTATCCACATATATTCAGAGTACGAAAAACTGAGAGGTTCAGCGCTAAAACGATTTATCTAGGTGTATTCCAGAGAACAACAACTCGCGAGATTTTGCGAGATACCAAAACACATTTGATAATCATCTGTTCTTAGAAGATTAATTTATCTGTTGCATTTCAAAACCTTTTTACCAATCGAACTCAAGTACATGTATCATGTTACAATCATGACGATCGTCGAACGCTTCGATATTATATAATTTTCAATATTGAATTATTTATTGGTTACTTGCAAAACGCGTTTTAAGAGTCAATCATGAAACACATCGTATATCAATTACATTAATAGACCCTGTCAATCTATTCTAAAACACAATAACTCGAAGGATATAAATTCAAATAATGAAAACGACATATCCTACAGTCTTTTTAAAAAATTAACTTGTTTTGTTTACCTTTTTAGTCTTAAATGAAACTTTGCATATTCTCAAATGCATACCAAAGGTATATGAAATATAAAATTATGAAAGGTTTTATTGTGATGATTTTCAATGTTTTATTGAGACTTTTTGCTGGACATCATTAAGATACACATATTTTACATATATCAATATAAGCACTAAGACTAGAAATGTACATAAGAAGGCATGAGGTTTTACAGCGTTGGCTGTCAGGATATATTTTCAAAATATGGAAGAATACCATTAATAAATTTTGTAATTAAAATTTGAAGAAAGCAGTGATATATGTGGATATGTGGTAAAGTTGGATTTCAGTAACATCAGCTTAATATGTATTTGTATGTAATCTATTAAGTCATGTTGTCATAATTACATTTAACAGGAATTCAACGTTTCCTATATATCCTTAATGGTAATTAAAGCATAGCCAAGGGAAGCAACTGCTATTGTACTTAATTTTAGGCTTAGGTCTATGTTACTATAAGACGCATCAATACTACTTTAACCCTGAATGCATTTTTAACTGTATTTTCTCAAAACATAGTGATACTAAGATACATGTAGTGCATGTACTATCTGTGAAATTAACAGTTTTCAGTCAAATTCAATACACTCTAAGCGAGTATTTCTCATTGCCGAGGAGCTACTTTCTATTGTTTTATAGAGTATGAATACTGAATATGCTTTGTTGTGTTCTGCATACATTAAATAAAAAGTGAAATATGCATATAAGGAATCGCCACACTCACAAAAACTGCCTGTCCACGCAGCGAAAAAAAAAGAAAGGAAACGAGAGCATGTTTGTTAAAAGTATGTAAAATCAAATAAGGCGCCACAAACAATTAACGCAAAAGAGAACCGTTGGCGTTACCGCCTCGGAACGGTCAGTGGCAAAACAAAATGCCAACGGGGGTTTAAACCAGGTTTTATGGTGCACCAACTTCACACTTGTCCTAACAGTTTATCATATAAACAAACAAATATACGTTATCTTTGTGAAAAACTCAAACCAATCTATCTGCTGAACAATGTAGCATGCAAAAGCAAACGAACATATCAATCATAAGAAGCTTATAGCATTGTAAAGCAAAAGAGCAGGTACTCATTGATCTTACAGACACCATCTGAAGTCAAATGAACAAAATCACGATGACAGGGATAAAAAGAAACAAATCGAGCGTCTTTGTTCCTTTACAAGATTTCCCCTTAAAACTTCATAATCTCTTAAACCTCTGTCACCGTCGTGCAACCAACGAGGTAAGCATAATGATCAACTGTTGATAGGTTAATCACCAGGTAACCAGAGCGCTGTAGAATATCATGTTGGTAACCTTTATTTTTGAATTTTCAGATGGTTTTTACAAATAGCGTGAAGAAATGATTTTTAACTTTTATTTTCTTAAGTTTATAAATAAAATCAACATAAACAAGAAATATCTTTAAAAAAGATAAACGGCGTTGATGGAAAAGATTTATATATACATGTATATAAGAAAGAAAGAAATACAGAGAGGCAAAGCAGACACAGTTTAGATATTTTATTTGTTATAGCTGTTTACGAACCCTCTCTGCCTTCTTAGTATGACTTAGAGATTAAGCGACGGAATCATGACAACTCATAAATTTATTGAAAGTATCTTTCAAAAAAATGTTGAAGCTGTTGCAACAATTTCATACAGTGATAACAAGGCGATTAAAGAAGCAAAATATTCAGTTTCAATAAAATACCTCGTGTAGAGTGAGAATTCAAGATGAATACATGTCCTTGAAATTTAATAAATATAAATAATAACAGCCTGTCACAAGAGCGAAATCTACCAACTTTTACGTATATTAAGTTTAAAAAAAGTGTCCGTCCCGAGTATTGAACCCGGGGCCTCCGCTTGAGAGGCGAGAGTGTTAGCCACTACACTACATAAACTTGGCTTACGAACTTGAAATTAACAATCAGTATCAAAGGAACTAGAAAGGAACCAGTAGGAACTAGGAATATCTACACTTCTCTTTCGTTTTACACTGTGTATTGTATGCAAGTGACACCCAAGAATATTCCATATAATATTGTATTAAAGCCATCAATATTGACTTAACTGGTTACTTAAATCGTAAATATGTTTTTCCTCCAATACAACACCCACTAACAACCAATCTAATTAATCTATTTGATTTTTTCCGCTGCATAATAATAAAATCCCACTAGATACCTCTCCAGCCTGCTAGATGCCTCTCTGGTGTAAATAGCTACCAATCGAAATAGTTTATTTCATTTTCCCTCTGCATAATAAGAGAATACGAGTATTATTTACAACATTTCATTGGTCGAACAACTAGGTCAAAAGTGAGCTTAGACAGCTAACGCCGAAAAACTGGCTGTAAAATACCTTGCTGTAATAGTGATTTTAAACTACAACTGTGTTTTTAGCATGAACAGTTAATCACGTGTCACAGTAGCATTAGGTTCTTGCCATACTAATCCACGAACAGAATGTAAGGAACCAACAAATTTACTAGATGTAGTCAACCCAGGTGTACTCGAGCGCATAATAATTGCAACTGAAAAAGCGAGAAGAAAGCGGTCATATTTTTAGCAGTGTGTGCTTTTTATCCTTACATTATTTATTATTTCAACTATTCATTAATCTGCTTTTGAAATCTAAATCTCTGTTCCTCTTCACAATAACCTGTGTACATTTTACACATAAATTATGTAACTACTAGTAGAACATTTTCTAAACAAATGTTAATATGTTGTTAGCGCTGATTTTTTGCAAATGTTAGGCTTCATTTGCTGGGCTTAATATACATGTGCCTTGAAATACTTTCAAGAATATGCTCTCACCATTGCCGAAATACAGAAAAATCTAATATTATAATGATGTTGTATGATAAACAAAATCATTAAAAAGGAGATTTGTGAAATGAATAAAGAAAGTTCAAAACTATTACATACATCTGCATTTCACTGTTTTGTGCAAGGTTTTAAACCTGCAATACCTCTAAGTTGTAACACTTGTGATCATTATTTAAGTGCCTGATAACATATAAACAGTAAGTAATCATCAGTATAATTATATTCAAGCTTTACACTGATATAATGAAAAAAATATCAAGAAGCATAAAGACATTGCAAAAAGAAACAACACGTCGTGTATTTATGTTGTTGTCAATGATTTGCATGAAAAATCATTATGCACGTAAATAGGTGTTCTATATGACTAATTCTATTTACTGCTCAAAAGTTCACCGTATTCTATTTTACATTTCATAATGCCTAATATATTCCTAATTATTTCTCAAAACGATGATTAGTTTACATTAATTTGTGATAATAAACGTTTTGTTAGGATACACAATATCTCAATTGTTTTAATAAAAATAACATGTTGTTTCATGTTTTTAGAACAACGAGCTTGAACTTGCATTTAGTTTTGTCGGTTTGAAAAATAAACACTTATCATATCTAAATATTTGGTTGAAGTAAAGAATAGTGTTCCAGTCCGCAAGTCGAGCGTCGTAAATATTTACTTCTATACGACAATGACGAGGGCGGGGCTTCAAGTAATGCATGCGCAGTTGGCTAAATATTGATGGATACCAGTACAATGCCGCCGTATGTTTATGCTTCTATACGACAGTCAAAACGCGGAGTTATTAAGCTTTACTGATATATACACATATAATTTTACAGTAGAGATATATACGACGTAATTATAATTACATTAAATTTATTTATGTAATTGATAAGAAACTGATAAAAACGATGAAATTATGATAAAAACTGGATGTAAATAATTCAAGATTGTACTTTGAATTCGAAAAGCTTGAAGTATTGAACGGTGGGAATAAGTGTTGAAAACAACGTAAACGTATTAAAGTGCACGGGGTTTAAATATTCCTGTATAACACAAACATGATTTCATAAAGTAGGTGCATTCTAAATGTTCATTTATTAGTTGTTTTTTTTAATTTGGAGGAAGTTTACAATCTTGTGTGGAATAGCACAATATCAGTACGTATTACATTAAATATTAATCATTTTGTTTGTTTAATTCAAGATGGCAAAGTTCATTCAATTATATACCTGTCCGATATATAGATTACCTGTCCGATATAGATTACCTGTCCAAAATAGAGTTCATTTGAACCAGGTGGTTATGATATGTTACATATGAACCATGTCACCTTGTTAACATTGACATTTCCACCAACAAACATATTATCTTAATTGCCAGAACACAGCGTTTACACACACCGTTTGTGAAAAAGAAAATATCCAATCATATCAAAATGTAATTTTTATTATTACTGCATTGCGAAATAATGCATGCCAAAATATTACATGTACTAAATAAAATAATAATATATTCTGTTAATTATGAATATAGGGACCAAACCCCGTTTACCATTTTTTTTACTTTTTCAAATTACAATCTACGAGACAAACAAACATCAGCGAGGTGCAGCCGCAAAACCCATATGACCAGCTGTCTATTCAGCATATGATAACCTACGAGGTTAACCGCTAGGCCGATATGACAAGCTGTATCTATTCAGCATATGATAACCTACGAGGTTAACCGCTAGGCCGATATAACCAGCTGTATCTATTCAGCATATGATAACCGACGAGGTTAACCGCTGGGCCGATATGACCAGCTGTATCTATTCAGCTTATGATAACCTACTAGGTTAACCGCTAGGCCGATATGACCAGCTGTATCTATTCAGCTAATGATAACCTACGAGGTTAACCGCTAGGCCGATATAACCAGCTGTATCTATTCAGCATATGATAGCCTATGAGGTTAACCGCTAGGCTGATATAACCAGCTGTATCTATCCAGCATATGATAACCTACGAGGTTAACCGCTAGGCCGATATAACAAGCTGTATCTATTCAGCATATGATAACCTACGAGGTTAACCGCTATGCCCATACATGTATAACCAGCTGTATCTATCTAGCATATGATAACCTACAAGGTTAACCGCTAGGCCGATAAAACTAGCTATATCCCGAGGGGTCAACAGCAGAGCTGAGTTACCCGGCTGTATCAAGACGTTTGATAATCCGCGTGGTTCAGCCTCAGACGCTTATCGTTAGCATTTTTCTATTGTTATTCCATTTTGACAATCGTTCTCCCTCAGACAATTAGTGTTATTTTATTCCAAACCTAATATGCTTTATAATGCATTTATTGAATCGAAGTTGAAATGTTCAAGTATCAAGTTACAACCATAACGATCCTATACAGATATTGAAAGAACGATTCAATCTTGATAAGAGGTCTTTCATTCAATTCAATAGGTTTCTGTAACATTATTTGAATAAACTCTAATATCGTTTGCAAAGTTGAAAACGATATAAATTCGAATTGTGTTTGTTGCATACGTATCCACTTTGATCCAGAACTTCAGTAAACGTTGAATGTAAACAAGGAATTCTTTATTTCAGGACTGATGAGCAGCAATAACATGAAGCAATCGTCGATGTCTGGCGTGTACAGTGCATAGAGACATTCATAACAAGGAAAATATACGCGCAATAATGCAAACGAAAGATTCGATATCCAAACGTTTTTATCTATTTCTTATAACAAATGATTAAGCATTACATCAGATCAACATTAACAGATGGAGATGATCATTGGTTAAGTTACATGTGTTTTACGTGAAAAAGTCTCAATTGAAAAGAAAACAACAACAACAGTCAATAACTAATTTAGCTATGGCAGGCCTGGCACCCACTTTGGCAAATAAAGAATTTAAAAATTGGGTAAAGGGAGCTTTGGCTCTTCTATTTACCAAGGATGGTCTTACAGATTTTGTCAGTGCGGAGGTTGATCGGCATCACCAGCGCTTGCTGCAGCTTGTACCGGCAGCAAATATGCTCAACACGTGCAATTGTACGATCAATAGCTTACCACAGTGTACAAGAAGTAGGAATCATGGTCATATAGTTCCTGGTCCCAAATATCTGTGTTCTCGAGGTGTTTGCAATATCCTTATGGACGGTTTATGTAAAGATCATAGATTTAGAGGACCGTCGTGGAAAAATACAGACCCTCAGAAATGGTGTACCGACGCATTTGAGGTAGCAACATGTTTTTTCCCTCCGGATGGATATTCTCATAAAATATCGCTCTCAGAGATAGACTTCAACGGGGTCGTGTCGGTGATCATCAATAACTTATCCTTTTCAACACCAAAATTAATACTAGACAACTTGGCAACGGTACCTAACATCTGCACTAAGGTAATAGTTAGATTCAAGTAGATAGATAAAAACTTTATTTATATATATTAGGCTTAAGGCTAATGATATATGTTTTAGCAATTTAATTATTCATTTTAATTATAATAATTATATATTTAATTAAAATAAAAAGTACAATATAACAATATCTTACGTAATACAGGCAATGGTGTCTACTAACATAATATTATAACATTCCAAAACGCTTTTCTGGGTGTTTGTTAACAAATGTGCGGAAAATTTAAAGTTATAAAATGGCAAATAGATCATCAAACCTGGTAGCTGAGGACAAGAAACTGATACAGTTTACACACTAAAAACATAAAACACCGTTGTTAAGATCATGAAGACTATGAACAATTCATATTATGCCTGTTAGGTATACACCCTGGAAATCATGTAAAGATGATAAGTTAACACAAATTTAGAATGCTTTTCTCGGAAATGTTACAGTATGTATTTTCTAGCATGTGCCTCGGTATGAAAGTATGAAACAAGCTTCAGTCACTCAATACAGATCATGCAATAGGCCTATAACTGATTTTAATAGCGAATAAAAGTGAAAAGGTTTTGCGGATTAGAATATTTTAAAAATAAGATATAGTTATTTGGTTTCTTGACAGGGAATGTGAGGATATATTGCCGGTCTGGGTGTCATATTACCCGAGCCGCAGGCGAGGGATAATATGACACCCAGACCGGCAATATATCATCACATACCCTTTCATGGAACCAAATAATTGTTTTATTATACTGCAAAGACTTTTTCAGACAAAAATAATAAGAAAATAATGATTTTCATCTATTTCGCTTATTTAATGCCGCACGGCTTAATTCCCCTCTGAGAACCTCAATAATTACATAACTGACGTCATTAATTTACCTGCATGACGTCACTTCTATAGAAATTTAATGGATTATCGATTTGATATTTATTTACAAAGTTTGAGAATAATCTGATCGTTTTCAAAGTTAAAAACATAACACAAATATTTTCTGTAACAATTATAGTAGAATCCCTAAGCATACCGCTTGATAATTTACAAAATCGGCTTCAAATTATGCATTTTTCCGGAAATTGAAAACAAAAAGGCGGACGACACCAAAAGGTGGGAGGCCAGAGGGGGAAATTAAGGCACGTGCGTTCATATCTACGGCCGAGCCGTAAATACGGATATACATCAACGTCAAATTATCCAATCAAATTCAAGCAAATTTCTTTGCAGTATAATATAATTGTTACAGGCACGGGAAGTCGGTCGTGCAATTCGACACACGTCGGATCACTTACTGTCTGACAGTGATCTCAGAGACTACATTGATGATCTCATCAACCTTTTATGTGACCCTGCCTGCTTGATGAACGATCCTTCGGCGCAGGATGCTGTCAGAAAACTTAGAATGGTATGATTTTAATCTTTAAACATTCAGATATTGTGAGCTCACTTACTAACTTAAGAATGTTTGAAATAAAATAAATAAATAAATAACACAAATTTAAATGAAGAAGATAAATAAAACATTATTGTTCTTAAAAATCTCCGACTCTTAATTGCTTTAATGCTGGCCGGTCTGAAATGAAATAGATTTTGCTTAATATATGCCTTAATTATATATTGTATTGTGGTCTAAGTGTTGATGTCGTTTCCAGAGACTGGAATATTCTGTTTTGGCCGCTTGTCGAGTGAAGACAATTCTGGCCTATGGATTGCTACCGCTTACTGAGGCTCGACCATTTCATTCTGGCCTAAGTGTTGCAACCGTTACAAGAGATACGACTTTTCTAGTTTGGCCTAAGGCTTGCTGTCGACTATACTACTGTATTGTGTCATAAGGGTCGTTAATGCTTGCTGTCGACTATACTACTGTATTGTGTCATAAGGGTCGTTAATGCTTGCTGTCGACTATACTACTGTATTGTGTCATAAGGGTCGTTAATGCTTGCTGTCGACTATACTACTTTATTGTGTCATAAGGGTCGTTACTGCTTGCTGTTGACTGTACTATTGTATTGTGTCATAAGGGTCGTTATTGCTTGCTGTCGACTATACTACTGTATTGTGTCATAAGGGTCGTTACCGCTTCTCGAGACTACATTATTTTATGTTTGGCTTAGACTTACTGTCGGCTATACCATTCGAATGCTTAGTGCTGCTGTCGGCTATTCTATTTTGGCCTTACAGTTGCTGTCGACTATTCTATTGTGGCACAAGGGTCGCTGTCGACTATTCTATTGTGCCTTAGGGTCGCTGTCAACTATTCTATTGTGGCCTAAGGATCGCTGTCGACTATTCTTTTGTGGCCTAAGGGGTAATACAGGCGACTCGACTATTTTATACTTATCGAATTGATGTTAAGTATGACAGATATATTAAGATTAAGCGTTTGTTTGGGTACTTTAAATCTGGACGTTGTTTATTTGTGCTGTTTTATTTGCATCACTTGTTGAGGAAAATTAATGATGCTAATTTAATATTTATAATGTTTATACTTTTGCATTAACCTCACAACCATCAAAAGTTAATTAATTATTTTGTGGCCTAGGTTTTTTTTTCAATTGTTGAATTAAGTTAAAATAAACGCGTGCACGTGTCATTCGTCTTTCTTTTAGTTAAAAGCAAACGATCTTACCATAACTGAGAAGGACATAACCGAGGCACTCAAAGAAAACATCAGAGATACCTTCAGCGAGGAGCACAGAGATCTCCTGCAGAAAATCACTGATTATTACAGTAAACTACAGACAGATTCTGTCGCTGAGATTGACAGGATTGTAGCTGTCAGGAAAACGGAACTGGAGGAGCACGCGAGTAGACTCAAGCACAAACTCACGGATGATATCACTAGGCATGCAGAACTGAAGAAGCAGAAAATAGAACAGTATGACGAAATGAAGGAAAAGAAGGAATTTAAGGAGAAACTCAAAGGTTATTGAAACTTCTTTCTTAAATCTATATTAACTTAAAGAAATGACTAGAATAAGGTGGTGGCTGGATATTTAATAAAATATTTATTTTAAGTATGTGCATACATGAGACTTGAGTTCTTATCGAAACTGAACATGATAAGAACTTATAATTGTATTTTAATGTTTAACCGGTCCTAGCCGGGTATCGAACCCACACTCTCAATGTCACAGAGGGACCGACGTGTAATATACCGGTACTTATGACAACATTGACTTATTTACAGTGGCTGCTTTTATACCGACACCACACTGCAAAAATAGTGCTTTAGTAATTTATAAGATATAAGTTCAGACCGTGAATCGAATCAGCTACCCACGGTCATAGCGACACCAGCGACAGATTAATACATGTACTCACGACAATACTTAACATTAAATACGTTTTACTGTAACCAAGCTATTGTATTTTATATGACAAATGCCGATACTTACAGCCCATGGCCACTTGGTCCGCCAATGCAACCAACTGTGCCACACTCTACATTTTCGAAATACTCTGATAAATGTCATCATCTTAATTTGTGACTGGTGATTGTCTTTTACTGATTAAAACATTATAATTAAGAATTAGCTCGTGTGGTGTTGGGGATTTGTTACCTTAGATCTTCAAAACTAGTGCTAGAATGATTTACAAATGTACATGGTCGAACCTGGAATCGAACAAATATCGTCACATCGTCTCGTGGTGAAACGGGTGTCAGAAGATATCAACATGTCTGCTGGGCCCAATACTGGGACTAATGATAACCAGTTATTACAGTCCCCCCCTCCCCCAAACAGCGTGCCATCATGAAGATTACATGAAAGCAATTGTAGATAACCAATCGCGAAGATTTAAACAATATTTTATTATTATCGAGTTACCGATTAAATATATACCAAAGCAATATAAATGAATGCATTTAAATAGTATACCTAATTATATCAGAGATGCAGACAATAATTGCACAAAATACCACGTAATTTCCTTTGTACTGCACATATGTTCATTAAATATGCGAATTTTAACGAATTGTTTTAAAACAGGTCTGACATTCCTTAACAATACAGCACACCATGTTATGGTTTTTGTTTCTGTCCGAGTAACAGTTTAAACAGTTTGCAAAGATTGTTGTGGGGGTTGGTGGGCATGGCAAGATACATATGCACTCATTACATACATGTACATGCAATGCATGTACCAACCAATACACCCGGACTAGTATTGGTACATGTAATGCAGTGAATCGAATACAAATAGGTATATTCACTAGCATAGGTTTCCTTTTTTCGTATTAACTCATTTAAAGGTTGAATTGATATATTTTTGCATTCACTGGTGAATGAGAAACTTAAGGATTTTAGATTTAGATCGGAGACCAATTTCGAGACTCCAACTTGTAATCGGTTAGTTGCTTTAGTTTGAAGATGTGTCTCGAAACTGCAGCTTGTGGTTTGTTAGTTACTTCAGATCGGAGTTCAAAGATAAGTTTGTGAATTGGTGACTGGCCCTGCTTCAGTTTGAAGGCCAGTCTCGAAACTCCTGATTTTGCTTGGTTAGTTGCCTTAGATCGGAGAGTAGTCTCAAAACTCTAGTTAGTTATTTGTTAGTTGTTTAAGATCGGAGAACAGTTTCGAAACTCCAGCTTGTATTAAGTTATTTATTTCAGATCGAAGACCAGTCTCGAAAATATAATTAGTGATTGGTTAGTTGCATTAAATCGGAGTCTCGAAACTTAGGGTTTGTTTTGTTAGTTGCTTCGGATTTGTGGCTAGTCTCGAAGGTGCTAATCGAAGGAAAAAACATAACGTTTGGTATAATAACACATATATATTGCGGAAAACTTAAAATTTAAGTTAAAAGGCGACGCAGAAAAGATATCCGCATACCTGCTTAAGCAAGTACTATGTTGTTTGTGCGTTGTGTAAAACAGTGACGCCGTATGTGCTGGAGAGTTTTATAAAGTGCACGTATGCCCGAAAATTTGTCACACTGTTACAAGTTTAACTAGGTTAGCTGGTTTTGTTATTCACACTTCTGAAGCTCAAATAAATGTCAAACTTTAATAAGAAGAACAAGTACGCTAATATAAGGCAAACATAAGGCTTCTGCTACGAGCTACGATCTTTTTTCAGACAGATACAATACTGAATAGAGCTCTATATCTTGCATTAGTTTGAAATGCATTCTCCTAAATGTTGCCAATTCCCAAAGTACTACTTCTATGATCTAAAAAAAATCAACAACATGAGAATGGTGTCGGCTGCTTAGTTTAAGGATCAATGTCTAACTTTCCCTAATTACTCCTCAAGCTTACATCCGACTCTTAGCAAAACAGTGCTACAAATACATCGGGATTTACTGTTATAACTTCTTCTGCACTCCTCCGCCTGTTCAACGTCATGTTGTCTTTTATTTACTTAAATGTACATGTAAGCAATCTTCGTTTGCAACACTCGGTATCACACACAGTCCGTTGATAACAAGTTTTTGATCCAGTCATATTTTTGTCAGCCTGCCACACGTCTGTGTGAGACATACACTTTTATACAGCACTGCATAATTTTGACAATCATTGGACTGGGTTTTCTCTGCATTAAATAAGCAAAATAAGCAAAACTACTTCGCTAGTTGTCTATACTTTCAGTACTTTGATCATTGGACTGGGTTTTCTCTGCATTAAATAAGCAAAATAAGCAAAACTACTTCGCTAGTTGTCTATACTTTCAGTACTTTGATCATTGGACTGGGTTTTCTCTGCATTAAATAAGCAAAATAAGCAAAACCACTTCGCTAGTTGTCTATACTTTCAGTACGTTGATCATTGGACTGGGTTTTCTCTGCATTAAATAAGCAAAATAAGCAAAACCACTTCGCTAGTTGTCTATACTTTCAGTACTTTGATCATTGGACTGGGTTTTCTCTGCATTAAATAAGCAAAATAAGCAAAACAACTTCGCTAGTTGTCTGTACTTTCAGTACTTTGATCATTGGACTGGGTTTTCTCTGCATTAAATAAGCAAAATAAGCAAAACCACTTCGCTAGTTGTCTATACTTTCAGTACTTTGATCATTGGACTGGGTTTTCTCTGCATTAAATAAGCAAAATAAGCAAAACCACTTCGCTAGTTGTCTGTACTTTCAGTACTTTGATCATTGGACTGGGTTTTCTCTGCATTAAATAAGCAAAATAAGCAAAACCACTTCGCTAGTTGTCTATACTTTCAGTACTTTGATCATTGGACTGGGTTTTCTCTGCATTAAATAAGCAAAATAAGCAAAACCACTTCGCTAGTTGTCTATATACTTTCAGTACTTTGATCATTGGACTGGGTTTTCTCTGCATTAAATAAGCAAAATAAGCAAAACCACTTCGCTAGTTGTCTATACTTTCAGTACTTTGATCATTGGACTGGGTTTTCTCTGCATTAAATAAGCAAAATAAGCAAAACAACTTCGCTAGTTGTCTGTACTTTCAGTACTTTGATCATTGGACTGGGTTTTCTCTGCATTAAATAAGCAAAATAAGCAAAACTACTTCGCTAGTTGTCTATACTTTCAGTACTTTGATCATTGGACTGGGTTTTCTCTGCATTAAATAAGCAAAATAAGCAAAACAACTTCGCTAGTTGTCTGTACTTTCAGTACGTTGATGCATTTGTGGTTGTTGTGTTTATTCCTTTTTTAGAAATTTGATTTGAAAATTAATAGTTGTAAAGAGTGTTCATGAATATTTTATTTCGTATAATTCTATAAATGTATTTCTGAAATAAAATCGGATGAATTATAACGAAATTGCGATTAGTTGATTCACTTTTGAAGAAAGTACTTATATTCGTAAAACATATTCAACCAGGCGATAGAAGAAGTGACTTTAAAGCAGAGCGACGTCAATATCACATTATTGTGAGCGAATAGTATGTTGTAAAGAATTGCTTGAAAACTAGAATTGTTTTCATATTACGTACTTTTACTTAAGTAAACTGATTTTACCCTTATATATCTGTGTATATATACATACATATCTGAATCCGTTTCTTTGCATACTTTCGAGTAAGAACAACATTGAAAGTTATTAATCCGGAAAAAGTTAATACATGTACAACTAATCCACGCTTGAACAACCCTACCCCACCTCTTTATCATGCGTTCTGTATAAAGTGTATACGACGATCACTTCAAACCGGCATACGTTCTGTATACATGTAGACCGTGATACGTTCTGTATAAGGAATTATACAATTACAGTAAAACCCCTCATTAAGACCACCGGGAAATTAAGACAACCTCGGTAATAAGATCACTATAATTCCAATGTCCCATTTTACAGTTTTTCACTATTTTCTTGTCTTTATTAAGACCACCTCACTAATAAGACCACTTTTCCCAGTCCCAGTGTTGGTTTAAATAGCGGGGTTTCACTGTACATCAAACCGTTTTCGGTTCTGTATAAAGACGATCACTTCCAACCGTCAAAACAAATCATGTTTTCTCCAATTTGCGAAATATTTAAAACGTTTTATTAATAAAGAATACGCAAGACTTTGTGAGTTTTAGGTTAAGGAAATTGATTTTATAATTCCGTACAGTGACACCATTTGCTTTCTTACTTGTGTTGAGAAAGTAAATGTGTAGCAGCCTGTGGGATAGAATTGGGAAGTAATGCGCCTCCGAACTTAGAGACCATGATCAGAACTTAACCCGGCTGTTGCTTGGTTCATTGGGACCTCGTGAGCGAGCGGTGTTAAGCCCGATCGATCAGCATGGACTTGAAATCAGGTCTGTGTCAACACATTCTGGTCGCATGTGGCATTATTAAAAATGGTATTGCAGGTTCGAGTTTTCTCTCAGTCCCGCGATGTGGCATAATGTACATTAAACCAAAGAACGTTTTGAACTGAATTTTACATAAAATGAAGCCTAGAGCAAATCTGAATCAAATTTGAATTATTTGAAACTAGTGAAGATATCAAATATGCTTGTCGTGTAATTCAGAATTAAAAAGGAGTGATTTTCCACATTTTAAGCCAAAACTACTGTATTTTAATGATTTTAAAATACGTACAATAATTGTTACATGTAAGATGACGGACAGGAGCAGAACACATGCCATTTAAAGTGATTCTAAGTGTATACCGGCAGAAACAGCCATCATCCCCCTTACTCGCTCCAAAAGCATATGTGCACATCGTGCATATCCGGGATATGAGGCAATTTATAAATTTGATTTCGTTTGGGTTTCATTTTCACGTACTTCGCGCTAGGGAAGGTGCTCGAATTCAAATCACAGTGATCATTTAATACTGTGCCCAATAGATGATGCAGAGTTTTCTCCAGAAATGTTTTAAGAGATAGATCATCAAAAGCGCGGACAAAATCCGAATCAAATCCCAAAAAAATCTTCATGTTTAGTAGTATTAATAGGATCTACTTAGAATGAGAAATCAACTTTCATCTGCAATAAAACTGCTGATATTTATGTGCTTTTTATGGAAGCATATTTGCGCCACAACTTAAGGTAAGACCTGTGTAATAGGCACTATTAAAAATCCAACATATGATTCTATTTTCATCAACTGCTTCATACCACTGACTTGTATGCAAAGTTTTAATGATTTTCACCGTGTAGTTTTTGAGATTTTTAGCTTTTTTTATTTAAAAAAGTGAGAAAAAACGTGAAAGTATCCAATTTCTTTAATCAGTGACAAAATTTTTTGTTATTGATAAATTCAACCCTATTTTTTTACAGTTTATCCAAAATATGTTATATTTTACTAAACCAATTAAAGATATAATATATAAATACAGAATTAATCTTAAAATGACATTTTATGACCAAATAAATTTAAAAAATGCATTTTTCATATTTCACGAGACTAAATTAATGAAAATTGTGCAAAATCCTGATTGGTGCAATATACCAAACTTTACCATTTTTTAACTATATACCTTAAACAAAATTTAAACAAAATTTCAGAAAAGTTTACCGTCCAGTTTTAGAAATTTTCAAATTGATGACTCGAATAAACACTGTTCTGATAGCGAAAACCCCTTTAATCTTGATTATTTTGCTTATTTTAGTTTAAATCATGAGAATTTTATATTCAATGACAGAATTACACAGGAAAAAAAGAAATATGCCAATTATTTAAGCTCTAGGCTTACAAAAAAAAAGCTTCCAGTGGGATTTGAACCCCGGTCCTCTTGGATGATAGAACTCTACCCTAATTTACTACTATAGTTACCTCCATTGGATACTCTTCTTGATATAGGTATTCATTACTACGGAAGCGTTAAAGGGCCTCGAGATGTGAGTAATTCTTTCGAGGTTTTATACTTATTTTTGTCAATTTGTTGAATTACTATTAGAATTTCTACTTGTTTTTCTCAATTCGTTTAAAAACATTTGTAACCTTTTCCACTTCATAATTCTTCAATTGAAACAAAGTTATATACAAATGGAAAAAATAAGTTCCGACAAACTAGATAATTTCTGTCTTCCCGACAAGTTTTTGTCGAGTAAACTTCTCGAAAAATAAAATTTACATAAAAGTTTAAAGCGAGATATATAGGAAATGTTTACTTCGATATCGGTGATATAGACGAAAGGGGCATAACATGCATGAAGGAGGTTTTCTGGACGAATTATGGGTCATGTATTATGTTTATTATTAACTATTAATAGAGGATGTTTAATATGTACAATTAGTTTGACCCAAGAGAGAAAAGAGGGTTACTAAAAAAGTTCAGGAAAGATGTTGTTTTGGTTAATACATGGTAAATACATGTTTTTTGTTACTTAGTATTCAAAGTTATTGTTTTAGAAATGAAATATAATGTTATAAACGTTTTTATGGGTAGAAACCTTAGTTTTTGAAGTGAAATTGTTGAGTGAATTTGACGAGGTAGAAGAACTTTTTGAACATCCCTTTCATTAAGTTATGTTTGACTGCTCTCCACTTTCAGTAAGTTATGTTTGATTTTTCTCCCTTTGCATGTAAATATTGTATAGGTAACCAATATGCTAAAAATAGATTCACTGATAAGATCATTGACCTAAGCAACCTTGTTAGCTGTACAAAGTTTTGTATGACTTGCATTCAGTTTACTAATCAAAGCGCTGAAAGCGTTGAAATACTGGCGTGCTGGTTGAATCGAACATGCCCTGCACAGATATCATTACTGTAAACATATGAAACTATGTGTGATTTTTTCGTTAAACTTTGTGACAGTTACTATCATCAACATTAGCAAATAATTCTGTATATTCAGGGATTTCAATAGATGCAGGTACTTGTATTTTGATGCAAGGAAATTAGGTTTTCCACTTTTTTTCACCTGAATCTTAGGCGGGGGTCTTTTTGATGCAGAAGCGTATGATTAGTGGTTAACTTTTGCTAGAATAACGATGATCAGGCTCCGCCACAACTGAGTATTGTCAACAATGAAATGCACAAGGCTCACGTACCTTAAGAGACTGAAACAGTTACAATCTTAATTTTTACGTCGATAGCAACAATGCATTAACAAAAATATTCGCCAACTTACTGACGGTCTCCCCAGGATTTTTGGAAGGGTTGTCGCTGGATATTTCTTGGATATAAGCTCGCGAAACTTTATTTTTGAACTATCATTTTATACAATTTTATATTTGTACCAAAGTTTACTGCAAAAACTGTATATAGTACATAGATGTTTTTTTATCTCTTTAGAGCCAAGAAAGGTACAAAGTTAAAAAACATAAATAATGTGAAACAATGTGTAAACAGTATGTCAACATGTGTTTTAATAACATAAACTGATCTGATCTCATCAAGTTACAATGCCAACTATATACTCTGTATAGTTAGTTTTTCACCTTCATTGTCCAAGATATCTCACACATATCAAACTCAGTGTTTCATTACAACTGACAGAATTAGGATTAAACTTTCAGAAGCCTCTTTTCTTCTTGGGCCCAAGCGCTGACTGCCTTATTATAATCAAACTTCAGTACATCAGGACCTTCCATGGATATCATTAACAATGAATTTAATGTTGAATTGTTAAGCCTGCTTCTAAGCTTAGTCTTCACTCTTGATAAAGTGGAAAAACCCCACTCACAATCTGAAATTAAATTAATTTACGATACCAGTAAACATATAGATAGCTTCACATATATAAAAATAATATCATAATAGGTATTCAGTTAACACAAACAGGTATAATAAATTATGTAGTGCACCCCAAGAACCTGGTTTAAACCCCTAGTAGCAAATTATTTTGCTACTGACTGTTCCAAGGCGCTAACCCATACGGTTCCCCTTTTTTATTAAACAATCAACAAACAAATCATTTATTTTCCTCTCTTCTTTTTGCTGCAGGGGAGGCTGTGTTTTATGAGTGTGGCGATTCCTGATATGCATATTTCCCTTTTTATATATAGTAGCATGAAATTGAGTTATTTTATTTATTTAATGCAAGTCACAAGGCTAAGTAAATATATATAAAAAAACATTGCCAACTTCTTGCAACCAGAAGTAGACTTTCTTCCACTTAGGATCGACACCTGACTGGATCGAACTGGCTGTTCGAGGTAGCCGGCGTTGATTCAGTGTCTCGGCATGTTGGGGTACCGCGTCCGGCGTCGGAGTAATTTCACGACGTGAAGGGGTACTTGGCGTCGTAAGAGTCGCTCTTGAAGGGCTATCCGGAAATGATCTCGATCTCATTTCTAGAATTTTGAAGTTCAGAATGCCCGATGGAGTTGGCATCAGCCTCACAAGGCCGGTTTCTCTTGAAATAAGATAGAATTGACGAGTCGTCGTTCTTTCGCGCATGCATACTTGAAAATGTGTCCGACGAAAATGAACTGATCGTTACGATGATAGCGCAGTAAAATGCCACAGAATGTATTTCTTTTGCAATTTAAGTTCTAAATGCAACTTGCCAATAGATTTGTTTAAAACAATTCCATTATCGCACAATTATTTTAATACATGTATACAGTACAATTTTCGAAGTGTTTGTCTTCTAATCACAGAACTAAGAATAACCAAATAATTACTCATGATCGCATCTCATTTAAATCATTGAACATTATGTTAAACACACCGGGTTCCGCTATTAATTGAGAATATCAAGAGTCAACAGAGCCAAAATACGATCAAACGACACCGACAGACTTGCGAATTCACCACGTGGAGAGGCGGAGTTATCCAGCTGATAGTAAAGAAATCGATTGTGATTGGTCAAATCGCCCATTGCTTAACCTTGAATGAGGTGTGTATTGAAAAGCGACCTGTGTTTACAATGCAAGAAACAGAAAATTATGACATGTCGATTTTGAATAAACGGATGTCGGCGAATTTAACACTTGTTGGAAATAGATCAAAGCTTGTTAACGGTTGTCTGGGGAGAACACTGGGACCCGGCCCGGTCCTTGTTAGCCGAGCAAAATCTCGATCCACAACTACTCCAACCTAACCAAAATGGCAACCCACGCTATCTCCCGCTTGTCACGTGACTGATTTGTTTTTAATCGTTCTTTTAATATCCTTTCCTTGCGAATCACAACATTAAATTGTTTTCTTGTTTTTATTTGTAGAATTATCTTTCAAAGTTCGCATTCCTTCTCGAAATATTTGTATTTTCTTAAAATGCACTACTTTTTATGCCACACAACTACGAAATCTTTCAGGCGTAACTAAACTACTCATTCATATCCAGTTGCTTGTTCACTGCCGTAGCTGGTCATGATTTCACTCTACATTGTCCGATGGAATTTTTGGCATGGATGCTCCAAAATTACACGGAAACTTACTATCAATCGCTCAGAATTCGTGGAATGGTGTGCTGCATTGTGCTTCACACTTGTGCAGAACATTTCGGCCTGCTCTCGCGGTGACCACTTACTTGATACGCTCTCGTGGTCGCAATGATACACCCGAAGTTCAGGACTGCGCGTCGCAGAGTTCACAGCATCGTTAGTAAAATACTGGCGCATGCGCGCCAGTATTAAAAATTAGCTTGTGTTGATGCATGATCTGAAACCAAAATCTTTATACCCACAAATGAATACAAGTTGTATTTCATTATTGACAAAGCAAAAAAAAATTAAAAGTGGACATGCAAATTCAGTTGATATTTTGTTGGAGGAAAAGGACCTACAGAAAGAAATCCAGACCCTATTCGAGCCTCTTATATTCCGCTTTAGGTATAGAAAATTAAGTCAATCTTTTAGCTGTAGACATTTTTTGCATGGCAGAATAGTAATTGTCGGGGAGAAGAATTAATATAAGCTAGCATCTGATAGCTTTTTTTCTCATCCTCTCAAATATATACTCAGCAAAAATAGAAAGTACCCACTTTTTATGCTTATATTCTCATTCACATATTTTCATTTAATTACGAACACTTCAAAAGGTGTTTTATTAATTAATCTCAGTCGTTTTTAAGTTTAATTGTTCGTGAACATAATCTTCCACACCTAAACCTGAGCAAATGCCCATCAGATAACAATGAATGATGGATTAAACACCCCTATATATTCAATTCAAAGGGAGGTAATAGGAAATGTTTGGGATTTCTAGCGTTTTTTTATAGAGGACGAGTTGTTTTATTAATGATTTTTTGTGATTTTATTGACATAAAGAACTGGAAAAATTGATTTAATTCCAACAAATGTGAATATTGTTTAGAATCACTTACTTCTTCCTAAAACCCCAATGATAGCAAAGGGAAAGATAACTTAGTCGTGACTGCAGATTTTTAAGAACATTTTATTTCTTTGTAATGATTACAGCAATGCAGATCTGTTCAAAGAAGATATTTTCTATTTTATTTTTCTAGTTTTACAAAATCACAGGTAGAAAAGTGGGTACTTTTTATTTTTGCTGAGTATATATGTATTGTCTTGGTCTGTTATACATCGATGTATTTGTATTATTTGAAATAAATACTGTTTAAACCAATAGTAATTTTGAGGCATCTATATAACTTTTCTCTTTTGAATTATGGTACTATAAATTTGGAACCATTTGCCCTAATCAATTAATAATAATATCCTTCTCGTCCCCAGCTTCAATACCTGCCTTGCATCTAAAAAACAATTACAACAACAACAAAAACAATACATTTAATTTCTACATTTGATAAAATATACTTAATGACAATGAACAACAGGAAACAGATTGAACCAATTAATTGTCACATTTAGCAAAAAGTGTTTTTTTTATTTTCGGGGTACAGTTTTTATTACGCAATAACTTTTTTATTATTAATAAATTTTCATAATTTTGGTATCTATATTACTGCAATGCATTCGGTATTATGAAACTGTGAAAAATGTTGATAATATGTGTATTTCCTTGTCAAAATGCAATTATCCCCACCATCCTTTTTAATGTCCTTAAGTATATTAACATAATTACTGGCAAGAATACCTACATACATAATTAGCCATATTAATTCTACAATATCTTTAACTTAAATATACAGACAAGATTAGTCATGATACACCATAAAGATACTGAAACTGCACCTGTTTCTGACCACCTCCAGCTCAAGAATATATAATGTATGCTTTAACTGCTTGATATGAAAATACTATGAGAATTTCTATGAATCTTTTCAATTAATGCTTGCCTTTTCCCTGACAAATATAAACCTTGACACTGTTATATAAGTTTCAGTTAAACATTTCAATGCTCAGGTTGTGTCAGATGAGCGAAACTTAACTCAAGGTTCGGAATTTTCTGTTAAATTTACAGCAAATATCTTATCACAAGGAACCATTGTTTACTCTGTGGATTGCATAAAACACCTTTTTACTTTGTATCATTTAATATTGCAACATCTATTTACATGTATGTCAGAAGTTCTCATGTCTATGTTTTGTGATATCTAGTCTAATTAAATGTTTTTACTACATTGCTTAACGTATGCGGACAATATCCACTTCCCTCTAGCCAGGGATCTTTCATCCATGCTGATATTCTTGAAGATATCATAATTTCATCATTGCCAGTCATATGTGATATTTAATAAAATTTACTACTTATATAACTACTTATACTTGATGTCTATTTCATATCATAGGTCAAACAACTATTCACTTCATATCTACAATCAATTCAAACCACAACTTGGCTCAAGGACATTACATCATTAGCATGAATGTCGTCCACATATAACACGTGTGTGTTATACTTTTCTTGTTACAAATAGAGTTTGAAACTGCATGTTTGTTTCAACAAAGTTGATTTTTTTTTCATTTTTCAGGCCTAGTAATAACCTAGTGTGCGTCTTTATTATACATAAAATATGTCTTCAACTGGTTTTAAATTAGTAGCAGTGGATACGACGTAAAATGAAGAGTAACTTTCTTCAAGCAAAATGTGTACTGCAGTGACAATGATACTTAATTTGCGTTAACCATTGAAAACAATATTAAGTCTTGATTGTTGCGTCAAAGTATGGACATGTACATGTAACATGTCAAACACTAATGGTGCATATAATTTATGTTAAAACATTCATTAAAATATAACATCTGAAAAATTAGCAAATATCCGTCATTTCGACATTTTCTTGCATAATGTAAGTTCGTAAACCACTAAGGTCCTCTTTCGTTATTATTTGTACTGTTTTATTTTTTCGGCGTTAGCTGTTTAAGCTCACTTTTGACCTAGTTTTTCGACCAATGAAATGTTGTAAATAATACTCGTATCCTATTATTATGCAGAGGGAAAATGAAATAAACTATTTCGATTGGTAGCTATTTACACCAGAGAGGCATCTAGCAGGGTGGAGAGGTATCTAGTGGGATTTTTATTATTATGCAGCGGAAAAATCAAACAGATTATTTCGGTTGGTTGTTAGTGGGTGTTGTATTGGAGAAAAACATATTTACGATTTAAATAACCAGTTAAGTCAATATTGATGGCTTAATACAATTTTATATGGAATATTCTTGGGTGTCAGGTAAAAACTTGCGTACAGTACACAGTGTAAAACTAAAAGGAAGTGTAGATATTTCTAGTTCTTACTGGTTCCTTTCTAGTTCCTTTGATACTGATTGTTAATTTCAAGTTCAAAATACAAGGTAATTGTAGTGTAGTGGCTAACACTCTCGCCTCGCAAGCGTGAGGCCCCGGGATCAATACTCAGTACTGACACTTTTTTTGAAGTTAATTTACGTAAAAGTTGGTAGATTTCGCTCTTGTAACAGGATGTTTTTATTTATTTATATTAAATTTCAATGACATTTATTCATCTTGAGTTCTAACTCTACAAGAGGTATTTTACTGAAACTGAATAAATGTAGATCAAGACTTCATGTAATACATTGCTTCTTTAATCGACTTGTTATCACTGTGTGAAATTGTTGCAACAGCTTCAACATTTTTTTGAAAGACACTTTAAATGAATTTATAAGTTGTCATGATTCGGTCGCTTAATCTCTTGGTCATACTAAGAAGGCAGGGAGGGTTCGTCAACAGCTATAACAAGTAAAATAAACTAACTAAACTGTGTCTGCTTCGCCTCTGTATTTCTTTCTTTCTTATATACATGTATATATGAATCTTTTCCATCAACGCCGTTTATCTTTTTTAAAGATATTTCTTGTTAAAATTAATCTTACTACATGTATGAACTTAAGTCGACTGGTTATCATTGTCACTTGGGCCAATTAGGCGATTTGTTGATCACGTGATAACACGTAACATAAGTCTTATAGTTAGAATGGGAGTTCAATTGCGACAACGGAAAACCGGAAAGCTCAGTTGTCTACTTGCATAATAATCCTTATCTCTTACTGTCGTATCATTAAATTTTGAGGGAATCACATTTCGTGTAGAAGGTACAAATGACATTTTTTTGCACGCACATAAATTCGCGCAGTTGTATTTTCTCATAAGATACACGTGTATTCAATGGTTTGATTTCGGGGGTTTGGAGAGCGAAATTCAGTAAAGAAAATGCGTGATGTGGTATCGTATTATTTCACACTGGTTTAGTTTTCGCGTATTTTGCGTTAAGGCAAGTGCGCGAATTCAAATGATTTAATAGTGTATTATAGAAATATAAAATAATAATACAAATGCGACGATTATGTCTACACAAAGATGGGATTTTCGACTTTCGTGCAAAAAATGTCCCTACGAAATTAAATGAATTAACAGTAAATGTATTGTTTGTTTTACAGATCTTAAAGAAGACATCATAACTTACCACCGAGAGCACGAGTCCGTGATACCGGCATCCCCTCTGGTCGATGAACATAATGTTCCTATTGAAGATTTATATGTCTTACCTCCCATGTGGGCTTATAAAGACTCATATTTTGGTCAGGACAAGAATAGACAAAAGGGAGATAACACATCGGGGAATGATGGACAAGATAAGCAGGAAATTACAATTAGTGGACTATTTCTCAGTGGCGATGTTCGATATAGAAATATATACATTACGGCAAACGCTGGATTCGGAAAAACCTCGCTGTCACAGAAGCTTACCATGACCTGGTGCCAAAGTCACTTACCTCTGACGTCACTGACAGAATCCTATGACGATGAGGACTTAGCCGCCATGAAATACTTTGATCTTCTGTTCCTGCTTCATTTAAGGGATTATCAAAGTGAACCCAAATGTAATCTCGATGACTTGATTATGCGGATGGTGTCAGAAAAATTGTCTAGAGAGTACACAAGAGAGTTTGTACAAAGAATTTTGCACAAGAACAAATGCCTTATCATACTCGACGGCCTGGATGAGTGGGCTCATCCAGGTCAATGTACAAGAAAACCCGAGGTACCGCACAACAATCACCCGGACAGCTGCACGGTGTTAACGACAACCAGAGACTGGAAGATTGGAACTGTAGGACTGTCGCCTAAAGATATAGATCGACGCGTGGAAATATCAATGCTTGATGACGAGACGCTAGTGCAACTGGGAGAAAATGCAATCTGTATACTAAATGAAAAAGGTTTGAACCTAGTTGGGAAAACTATTACAGGTTTCTATCAAGAATTGGAGTTAGTTGAGATCGGGGATATTATTTACAATCCGTATATTCTGCTTCAACTCATGTGTTTGTTCTTTGGTGGTCTTCCCATTGGTAAATCAAAATGTGAAATTTACAGTAACATTACTGAATTCACACTCGAACGTGGCCTTAACAAGAAGGACTTACCGGATATACATGTAAAGACAAACGATAACGCGCCAGTCCCGAAATGTATGAACGAGAACGAGACATGTAAACGTTATTACATCCTATTAATGAAGCTTGGGGAATTAGCTTTTTACACTTTATTTAGCGAGAAAAGAGAATCATCTTTGATATTTGATAGAAGAATCGTCACCCAGTACATGACAGAGCAAAAAATCGAGTTCTGTTTAAAAGTTGGACTGTTGTGTCAAACCAAGGACAGCAGAATAATCGCAGTAAAACGATATCATGTTTTCTTTCAGCACAAGTCTGTACAGGAATTCTTTTCTGCTATTTATATAACGTCTGAATGGCAAAACGAATCTGTAAAATCATCCATTCCTAAAGTTTGTTCATCTCTTTCAGGCATATTAGAAATGTCTAATGTATTTGTTTTTGTATGTGGTATTAATCCGGAAGTATATACATGTATTTCCGGTGAGCTGCAGACGATCGTTGACCTTGACGAGGTAACGCGTCGATATAGAACATACATGTATAGTTATGATGACTCGGTTAATAATGACGCCGAGAGAACAATAGAATCTTACCAGTCCATGCAGGTCCAGTGTTTGCAAGAAAGTGTGATAAATGGACATGATAGTTGTTCCATCCATCTTCACGATTACATCCTAACAAACGAAGATTTAACAAGTTTGAAAATCATGATCAACTTTAATAAAGGTAACGTGAAATCGCTACAACTATCATATCCAGATCATATAACAGCGTTCATGCAGTCGCTGGATCCTGGTGTGTTCACCTCCCTGGAGACATTGAGAGTAGAACATTGTTACAAGGAACCAGTATGGCTGGCTGACATCCTCACTGAATCAGCCCGTACATTGAAATGTCTGACACTACCATCAGAATGGCCAGGTATCTCTCTGTCCGCTATCAGTATAAGGGCGCTCACAGGACTGACATGCTTACAATCATTGTGTCTTGTTAACGTTTACATGACTCACAGTAACCTTAAATGTCTCTATGCTTATATCAGCCAGACCACAACACTGACACAGCTCAAGCTGGAGTGGATACACTGCTCGGACCACAGGGGTCAGTACCGTGATTGTGACGTCACCTTGGACCTACATCGTCTCAACGATCTGAAGATGCTGCATCTTTATGGAGTACAATGTAGAGAGCTACACGTGAATCCAGCATGTCTGGAGAAGCTCGTGTTCCTGCCATGGGAGAAGATGACAGCCAGAACCAGCGCCATATTTTGGCAAGATCTACGTGCAGCACCGGTCCTATCATCATTAACGTTAAAGAGGATGACATCCTGCCAAGAGATGATACAAACCATTCCTACATTAACTCAGCTACAGCATTTCGAGCTTGTGTCGATCGATATGGGTGACGTCATACCGCGTGTATCACCTGAAATGACTCATCTAGAACATGTGGAGCTATACGAAGTAACAATGTCATCTGCAGCGTGGCAGAAACTTTTCCTCAGTATCGGTCAGCTACCACGGAGTATCACCGTTCAACTCTCGTACATTACAATGACATCCCAGGCGTGGAGAGAACTGTTGCTCAGTGTCGGCCAGCTGCAACATCCGGTCACGGTGGAGTTATACAAGTGTAAGGGACCATCCGAGGAGGACTGGTGGACGATTGTGAACGTGATCAAGACAATGCCGACATTATCACTATTACAAGATTTAAGTATCGACTGGCGGGCATCACTGACTCTGAAAAACAAGACTGTGTAATAAAAATAGCAAACCATAAATTATTTGATAAACACTTAATTTAATTTACAACATTAAAAAACAAAACAAAACGACAGGGTGTGTAATGAACTATTTGCCAAAGAGGAACTTTACACATTTCTCATGTATATACATGTGATTTACATGTTTAGAAAAAAAAACACAAACATTAATGATTTTCTAAAATATTAGTAGTTGAAAAGTAAAGTTTAACGACTTGAAAACAATATACGTTCATGTGCGCATTTTCTAAAACTACACAGTCAGAACAACATATTGTTAAATTAGAAAGTAATATATAAATATATAAAATGAAATAATTTATCATTAAACAACATAATTCAGTTTCAACAATGATGCCTAGTTTTATATATTTCTCATGTACATACATGTATATAATTATTGATTGCTTACAAAAACATATTTCGAAATTTAGTATTTTTATTCCTTAGAGTATTTCAGAGTAAAATTGTACATGTAAAATGTATACAGAAATAATGTACAGTACGTTCTTGATAACTAGACAGTCACGTGACATACAAGTTCGTTTTATACAATTAAATAGCAAATGCAACAAAACTGTTCACATTCATTATTTCAGTATTTCCTGCTAAATTGCTAAAATTGATAAAGAGTTGCACAAAGCAGTCTATCTGTTACATGTTACAGGTGATTAATCAATTGTTGTTTTTTAGCTCACGTGAGCCGTAGGCTCAGGGTGAGTTATTAGGATCGATCAATGTCCGGCGTCCGTCCACACTTAGTTCGTTAACATTCTAGCGGTCACATTCTTGCCTCGATTGTTTTGAAACTTGGTCAGGATGTTTGTACTAATGGTTTCTCGGACGAGTTCGAATATGGGTCATCTGGGTCCAAAAACTAGGTCACTGTAAGTGTTACTAAAAATAGAATTTTCTTGTTAACACTCTAGCGGTCACATTTTTGCTCCGATTGTCCTAATGATTTCTCGGACGAGTTCAAATATGGGTCATCTGGGTCCAAAAACTAGGACACTGTTACTAAAAATAGAATTTTCTTGTTAACACTCTAGCGGTAACATTTTTGCTCCGATTGTCATGAAACTTGGTCTGGATGTTTGTCCCAATTATTTCCCCAATGAGTTCGAATATGGGTCATCTGGGTCCAAAAACTAGGTCACTGTTTCTAAAAATAGAATTTGATTGTTAACACTATAGCGGTTAAATTTTTGCTCCAATTGTCATGAAACTTGGTCAGAATGTCTGTCCCAGTAATTTCTCGACGAGTTCCAATATGGGTCATCTGGGTCCAAAAACTAGGTCACTGTTACTAAAAATAGAATTTTCTTGCTAACACTCGTGGTCGCATTTTTGCACCGATTGTCACGAAATTTATTCAGGACTTATGTCCCAGTAATTACTTGGAGCAGTTCGAATATGGGTCATCTGGGATCAAAAACTAGGTCACTGTTACTAAAAATAGAAAAATCTTGTCTTGGCTGCAAAATTGTTATTTCTCATTGGATTTCAAAATAACTTGGCACACATGTTAACTATGACAAGGTAGTGTGTAGAGTACAATACCCATACCTGTTGGTCCAATGTCAAGGTCACTGTTACTAAAATTAGAATTTTCTTGTTAACACTTAAGTGGTGACATTTTTGCTCTGATTGTACGATTTTAACGAAACTTTGTCAGAACATATGTCCCAGTTATTAATTGGACGAGTTTGAATATGGGTCATCTTGGGTCAAAAACTACGTAACTGTTACTAAAAATAGAAAAATGTTGTTCAGGCTGTAATTTTTTTATTTCTCATTGGATTGTAAAATAACTTGGCCCAAATGTTTACCAAGACAAGGTGTTGTTTCGCGTAAAATACCCATGCCTGTTTGTCCAAGGTCAAGGTCACTGTTGCTAATAATAAAATTTTCTTGTCTGGGCTGTAACTTCCTAATGAATGGAGTGATTTAAAAATAACTTTAAATAAATGTTCACCATGACATGGGGTGTGTTGTGTACAATACCCATGCGGGTAGGTCTAAGGTCAAGGTCACTGTTACTAAAAATAGCATTTTCATTTCCAAGCTGTAAATTTGTTGTTTCTTATCGGATTTTGAAATAACTTGGTGTAAATGTTCACCATATCGAGACAATTATTGCTCAAATAGTTATAAAATACTATAAATTTAGTTAAATTTTAACATTGATTTACAAGTATTTATAATAAAGTCAAACTATTTTTGACAGCAACAACTTGTATGTGGTGTTTGCTAACTCGGTTGCACAACCATGTAACTGATGATGTTACTGCTGTGGCAATGATTCTGCATCACTGACTCTGAAAAAACGAGTATATATTAACTTAAAATATTCAATGTACATTTATATATTGATTGAACATAATAATAATAGAAGTATATGTATTAATGTGATTGTTATTTATTAATTGAACATGACTTGTGTACAACAATATGATTTTAAATTATCTTCATTTATATTAATGCAGCCATTAACCTATAGATGAAATTTATGAATAAATGGCATAAAACGTTTTGGATTTTTATCAATTTCTTTCAGATTAAAAAAAAAACTATACATCAGGTATCCGATATACCTGTGCCAGAAGTAGGTTTCTAATATAAAGCTGGAACCATTGCGGTTTGAAGACATTAACTGGTCCTTAAATTTAAGTCATAGTTGGTATTTATCAAGTGAAGGTTTAACAAATAAGAAACCGTAAGATAATAGAGCCTAGCTAAGCGACTGGTTTTCTTGATTGTTAAAACTTCACTTATTAAACACTAACTGACTTAGTGTTTGCCACAATTGTACCTTATATCTATCAGTTTTTACATCATAACCTTACAAAAAGTTAGCACTTAATAGACAATGATCAGCGGTTCATGTTCGCAGATATTTAAATGTCATGTAAGTCCCTTTAATTCTTGGTTATGTGATGTCGTCTGACAATCCCCATGGCGAATGAAATAAACAGACAAAATATTCAAGAAACTGAAAAAAAAGACATTTTGTGCAACATGGTGGCCGGTGTAGACTCAGTTCCCAGTGTTGACCCAGATCCCAGTGTTGACCCAGATCCCAGTGTTGACCCAGATCCCAGTGTTGACCCAGGTCCCAGTGTTGACCTAGATCCCAGTGTAGACCTAGATCCCAGTGTTGACCCAGATCCCAGTGTTGACCCAGATCCAAGTGTTGACCCAGATCCCAGTGTTGACCCAGATCCCAGTGTTGACCCAGATCCCAGTGTAGACCTAGATCGCTGATTAAGATAAATCTTACATTTATTCTACAAGACCGTCTCGGACAATACAATGAAACTAATGATTAAATAAAAGTTTGATTAATCTGTCTGCAGTTTGATGAAATTTAAAACAGTTTGTATACTGAGTTAATCTTGAATCAAAGACAAAACAGTCGGAAGACTTGACACTTGTTTTCAGACCGTCTAGCTTGCTCAGTTATAGAAATGTAGACAAACGTGACGCTTGTGATCCTGTGTTAGGTGGCAGATTGTTTTCCGGGTAACTGAAATAAAGAAGCGAAGACCAGTATGTGAGAAAATGTGACACATGTCATCTTATTATACTAGTTCTCTAGGCTTCGACGTTAACATTTTCAATAACTGGACCAGTGGTCCAGTTACTTTGAAAATCTACTAGTCTACCTGATTTAACATGACCTAGAGCGACATGTTGACATTTTACTGTCTTCTCTCAGAACGAATAACAAAACAAAACCGGAAACAGTCCGATGTCGTATTACTTTCGATTCCAACAATTTAGTTATAGAATAGGAACTGTCATTGTGTAAATATGCAACATTTGTTTTGAGTTTGTTTTATCTTACAATAATAACGTTTAATCATTGTGTAACGGATCATAGAAACACATAAATAAACATAAATGCGTGGATGGTATGAATGATTATCATTACAACATCGTCAAATCCATGAAACTATGCCTCGACTTGACTTAGAAAATTCCCGTATGGATATATCATTGTCTATTAGTTTCATTGTTGCTCATTGTTGCTCAATGAAATAAATAGACTATGAAGTATACATACGGGCATTTTATATGCTTTACTTTATATAACATAGCCCCGATCTGGCTAAACATAAGCCATTCAGAAAATGCATTTCAAGATTGTTTAAAAATGGTAACGGCGAAGTTCCTGGTTACTGAAGGAAATTAAATCAGCAAATATTGTAAGAGATTTACCGTAATTTTGCTTGTGAAACTTAATTATACCAGATATTTTGGCGGATATTTTGACCATGTGACCATGGTGGACATTTTCGACTGTATATTGAAAACTTCTGGGAATTTTTCTTCGAAGTAAACTTTTTCTGAGAGCTAGATTAATATGCAATACAGAGCATACGAGTTATGTTGTATAAAAAATACTTGACAAAAATTGAAGTGGTTTTAGACGAAACATAGTCTTTTTCAGACGACATTTCTTCCTGACCTTGTCAATGGTAAGTAACCATATACACAAAAAAATAGTTAAATTTTTTTTTCATAATTTTTAATGAAAATGATTAATTTCAATGCAATGTGGTGTCTGATTGGCTGGAATTTTTTTTTGGACTGGGGTGGGTAGTGTCTGCGGGGGGGGGGGGGGTACCATGGTACGTTACTTCCACCTGTGTGCCAATGTAACTAAAATATCAAATGAGAGTGTCTCTAGCTGGGAGCGAACCCGCACCATTACAGCGACAGCACCTAGCCCTGCAATTCCTGCCACGCAACCAATTAATCTAACCGGGACAACGCCAAAAAACGTTGATTGGATAGCCCTGATATACGGTAACAATCACTGCATGACATCATTAACGGTTATTTTACTGATAACAGTACTGACTAAATGTACGGGGAGACTTTTAACTTTTTACATCGGCAACAGGTTATTTTACTGATAACAGTACTGACTAAATGTCCGGGGAGACTTTTTACGGCCGCCACCCTGCACAGATAGCGCTACTGTGAGTTTTTAATGAATTTCAAACTAATTAAGCATCAAAAATCCCGAGTGATTGAAAAAAGTTATATATGCAAATCAGGAATCGCCACACTAAAAAAAACAGCCTCCCCACGCAGCGAAAAGGAAGAGAGGAAGAGAGAGAGAGCATGTTTTATATAAGTATGTCAATTCAAATTGGACGCCACAAACAATTAACGAAGAAGAGAACCTTTGGGGATACTGCCTTGGAATGGTCAGTGGCAAAACAAATTGCCACTGGGGGTTTAAACCAGGTTCTAGGGTGCACCAACCTCACACTTGCCCCAACAGGTTCTCAACTCACAAAACAATTACAAGTTGTCTTGTTTATTAAATCTGGTCAAAATGTTCATAATGGTCAAAGGAAATACCTATAAAAGAGTTATGGGCCATGCATGTGTTGAAGTTTTGAGTACTGAAGATCATTTGTTTAAAGTCTGAATCAATTTTGAGCAGTTGAATTAAATTTACTTAACAGTAAGAAAATTATTTACCCTAAACTTTTACCAGTTAAAAGTTTTTGCGAACGGAAGGACACACAGATGAAAATCATCATTCAATAACTTTTATCCTACCATTAGCCATTTATTTCGCAAAAATCGGCCTGCCTATTAAACTTGAGGTTTATACGGCACCCAAGCTTTATTAGGCAGGTCCATATATGGGCAGGTCCGGAACTACTTTCGACCTAGTTTTCTGATACACAAAATACTTGCTAAAACTTGACCTGGAACTAATGCTACTCTTTTTGCAAGTTCCCAAACAGAGAAGGAACCATTTGCACTACGAGAGAGTCCTATTTGTACTACGAGAGAGTCTAGTATTATAATCCGCTTGAAACTGGAGCCGTTCTAGCCTCTATCGATAATTAAAACTGACGTCATTTTCGAGAATCAACATTCCTTCCGGCATGACAAGTGTGTAATCAATTTCGGACATATTTTTGGATTGGATTATACCATAGGGAAGGGATTTTAGTTACTGATTTCCCTATATAAATCCATTTGGACACGGGTTCGCAACACCAGTCACCACGAGTAAATCACCTTTCCCTCATGCTTTGTGCTAAAATCCTTGGTTCAGTTTGAAAGAGGGAACAAAAATGATTCTCTCACTTCCAATGGTGTTTTCCAGAATGTTGTCTAGTTTGCAGTTATAGCATTTTTTATTTATTTAACACAAAATAGCTGAAAGTCAGCCATCATTGTATTGCATCAGTGGTGATGTCTGATTGGCTCAAAATGTTAGACTTTTTCATTAGCCAATCAGATTATTTGATTCTTTACACACCCCCAACATCCAAAATGGCTTCCAGCGGTAGTAAATCCAGTGAAATAGAGAAAAGTTGTTTGTAGCTCGAGCAATAGGCCACTTTGCGAGAGACCACTGGCGGTAAAAGAATATTTTATGTTAACTCTTTAGAACCAAACCAAAGATTTCCGCTCAAAAGTCGTGGGAACAGTGATTTACTCGTGGTGATCGGTGTTGTGGACCCGTGTCCTAATGGATTTATATAGGGAAATCAGTAACTAAAATCCCTTGTCGTATATTATAGCATAGATTGAGAGGATTGGAAAAAAAAGTTATGTGCCGATTCCCTGTGGATTATACTAAAATGTGTTTAAATTGTTGGTTTTTCTGTGCTGATGGATTTATATGTTTGAAGATAAGAAATCCCGATTCAATGCCTGCGTCTAGGCCATTTCGGTTTCGAAATAAAAACTGAAAATGGCTTTGTTGCTGGTGTTAAATTTCAACTGACTGAAGTCTTGAAGAAAGGAAAAAAATAAAGACAATTCTTTTGGACAAGGAAATACAGAGACTAGCTTTTTTTCAAGTAGACTGATCAGCTGGAAAAAGTAGAAACTGGATTTTGCACATTGGACATGTTGGAATCCTACGACCCGTAAACCCGCTGTTTATGATGACAGGTTTGTCGACTGTTCCCAATGGTTTTTGCAAAATTATTTTTGTTTCAAATTGTTAAAGACACCCCTCATATTTCTTTGATATTTCAGTATTCTCTACACATTAAAAAAGTGAAAACAATTTAAACAAAATGGCCGACTTTGTACAGAATATTGTCTCCAGGACAGATGTATTCATACGCCAACAAAAGATGTTCATTCTTTTTAAAAATCAAGGAAAAATCTCTTTCAAGTGAAAAAAAGAGAAAAATAGGTAGTGGTGGTAGGATAAATATAATATTAGGTTACTGTCATACCAAGCTTGAATTTATTAGGCTCATCTCCCAAAAATATACAGGGCTCGGCAGAGTCTCGCCCTGTATATTTTTCTCCGACTCGCCTAATAAATTCAAGCTTGGTAAGACAGTAACCTAATATTCTATATGTATTTGCTACATAGACCAGCTTACAAATCAATACTAACCTGCCTCCTATTCTGTCAGGCCGCGGTCGCAAAACATCAGATTGATGTATCACTTCAACCCATTTCAACCTTCCATGATAACAACTCTCTATGTCTGTCAAAGAAATATTTTTAACACAAATTATTAGTTATACATACAAAAAGGTCTCATGTCAAAATACTATTATTCTTGTACTGCTTATTAATTGTAAATCCATTATTTTATTATCCCATGTTATTATTATTAAATATGAACCTACTGCAGTCAAGGTTGCATGATTGCCATATGAACTTGCCTATCATGTTTTAATTGAAGTAAACAAAACTGGCGATGTTAGCTTAAAATCAACCTGAGAAGCTCACATTCAGAATTTGGTTCAGGTATGCTAATAGCAAGTTGGCTGCTGTGAGCTTTGAAACTGTGACAGATAACCTAGCTCTGCTGAGAGCTTTGAAACTGTGACAGATAACCTAGCTCTGCTGAGAGCTTTGAAACTGTGACAGATAACCTAGCTCTGCTGAGAGCTTTACAACTGTGACAGATAACCTAGCTCTGCTGAGAGCTTTGAAACTGTGACAGATAACCTAGCTCTGCTGAGAGCTTTACAACTGTGACAGATAACCTAGCCCTGCTGAGAGCTTTACAACTGTGACAGATAACCTAGCTCTGCTGAGAGCTTTACAACTGTGACAGATAACCTAGCTCTGCTGAGAGCTTTACAACTGTGACAGATAACCTAGCCCTGCTGTGAGCTTTACAACTAACTGTGACAGATAACCTAGCTCTGCTGAGAGATTTACAACTGTGACAGATAACCTAGCCCTGCTGTGAGCTTTACAACTCACTGTGACAGATTTCCTAGCCCTGCTGTGAGCTTTACAAGTCACTGTGACAAATATCCTAGCTCTGCTGTAAGCACATATTTTGTGGCAGATTACCTAAGTCTGCTGTGAGCACATATTTTGTGGCAGATAACCTAGCTCTGCTGTGAGCACATATTTTGTGGCAGATAACCTAGCTCTGCTGTGAGCTTTATAAATGAGGTAGATAATCTACCTCTATTGTTACCTATAGCTGTGACAAATAATCTACCTCTGTTGTGAGCTTTACAGCTGTGACAGATTACCTCTGCTGTGAGCTTTACACCTGTGACAGATTACCTCTGCTGCCAACATTACAACTGAGAGAGATTACTCAACTTTGATGTAAGCACCATAACTCATGCTGACAGATTGTCTACCTCTGCTGTGAGCTTCCTAACTGTGATTCATTACCTACATGTACCTTTGCTGTGAGCTCCATAACTGTGGCAAGAAACCCATGCATTTGTGCCGAACCCAAGCTGTCTTCAAGGCAGTTATGCATAAAGAAACAAATGACCACATCAACCATAGTTTGATTGCTTTGTCTTTATTAACGGTCCTACAAATCAATGTGAAAAAGACTGTTACCACTTCTAGGATAAAAGATGTCACATATTAAATCATTAACATCAATGCTAGAAGAAGAATAATGGGAACTAGAGAATCATTTAATTAGTCACAGCTGACACTGATCTGGGGCATATATTAACAAGAGAATAGTTGAATACACCAAATATTATACTTTGTTAGAAGCCCTGACTAAGTATTAGTGTTTCAAGCAGTTTCAGATACTGAAACATTTTATTCGCCCGTATAATGAAGTTGTTAAAAAAAAGCAATTAAATGGAGACAACTCCAATAAAAATGCACACATTAAATTGATTAAAGTTTGTAATGTGATTGTCCTCTCTACTTTTAGGCTGTGTAGGAATGTTGTGTTTTCCGAGCGTGGCTATTCTGGTTAGCATATTTCACTGTTTTTAATTTAGGAACAACCATGATGATATATTGTTTAGTCAATCAACATAGTACTTTAGTTCTGATAGTATAATGACAGAGTACTATGTTAAACTATACATGTACTGAAATAATGAAACTTACATATGTCCAAAGGATCATCCCAAACTATTGAAGCCTTGTTTATGAATATTTGCAATGAAGATATATAATATTGGGTCACTTAGGAATCAAGGCAACAACATATACAGGCATAAATGTCAATTACAGTCATTACCCAGGCCAGTTTCAGCAGTTTCAAAATGAGGATTTAACCAAAAGCCTTGAGCGTTTCCAAGTATTTTCACTTTGTCTTTCATATTCACTGTCATAAGCGCACCATTGTTTGCATCAAGATGTGCTCAACCTGAGTCTAGCCAGCATAGAAAGCAGCATGCAGTTCCATTTCTGCCCATGAAAAGGCTCGAACTTAGCATGTACTAATATAATATTTGATGTTCTCAGTTTTTCATCTGTTTAACACCAGCAGTTTAATGACTAATTGATATGTCGATATACTGTATGAAACAATAGATGTCATCCCTACTGTTTCGAGCAATATGGCCTGGGTGTTGTCTAACATGACAAATGCTCAACATAAGCCAGCCAAGTCTATAAATAGACTTCAGTCAATAGGGATGAGCACCGGTACAGCAGTCAAGTGAAAAATCTTGCAACAATTAAATTAATGTAAAAGCCTGCACGTCTAGAAAGTGGTTTATAATGAATTTATGTGTAATAGCAGCCTGCATTCCGTGATGTTTCCTGTTTTTACCGATATTTTGAAACTGACTATTCACATTGTTAAGCACCTTCAGGACCTTGTAATTCTAGCCAACATCTGTTAACAGCTTCTGGTTATCTCAGAATGTCAGGTCAACTTTGAAATCACTGAAATTTTTAATTCAATGTGAACAGGTGCATTTAGACTTGTGATATATATGTCTGAAACCGTCTACCTCATGTTTAATGATGCCTGATGTTTTTTAATAAGTGAACTCTGTAAGCGACTGTTGTTTGCCAACTCATTTATGCTTCATGTACAGCTAAGCACTGGTAATTTCTACATTCAGAATAGTGCTTCTGTATTGAACAACCATATAGCTATGTCTACAACATTTAGGGCTAGTGAAATCTTAAAACACTCCAGAAGCAGATGACCAATTTTTGTGCTTTATAATGAACTTATCTGAAAGTGGTTGAAACTGACAGCCTGTATATTCGTTCAAACTTCATGATTTTAGTTTAGCTAAATCTGTTTACAACTGCCTGAAATTTCAAGTTTTTATCATATTTAAGTGAGCAATTTTTCACCCAGTTAAAACCCCAGAAATGTTGGTGTGAGTTTTGACAACTGACTATTTCTACAATTTTGCCATACCTTCATTATCTTCATATTGTCGAAGATTCTAGCCACCATCTGTTCAACATATCCTCGTGCACATTCAAGATTCATATTGTCTGCTTGTCATATTATAAGAGATCTGAAAAAGACAAAGGTTTCAGTTTTGAATGTTAAATAACATACAATATATTTAACTGTTATAAATGCAATTTGAAAAGAACATTTTTGAACTTCAATAATTTACTTTGCAGCATTACAGTTCCTAGGACTAACAGCTCAGCTAATTTCATCAAGGCATCATTTTAAAATGAATCAGTGGTACAACAAGGTTCAGTTGGCAAGAAGCACAGTTATGGGACAAATCTGGATTCATAAACAAAACATAGCTTAACAGGATACTCGACCCCAAGTGATGAATCGAATGATTTGTGATCAGATATTTCAAACATTTGTCTGATCGGCTGCATTTCTTTTAAAGTGTTATTTCACATGGAAATTGTATGTAATTTGTCACCCAACTTCACAACTTCTATTTAGACAATATACCTTCAAATTGTTTTCTAAATTGTCCGAGCAAACTACCAAATAACATATACAAATTCTCTGTGGAAAATTGCTGTTATTTTGTCTAAGTTACATGCAAACTTCTTTTAGATGGTGAAGACTTGAAAAATACATGCGTGAAAGTTTTAAATTCTGAAAATCCTGAAATCCAGAAAATTTGTCAATTTAAATAGGGAAGATAAAGAAATTCAACCATTTATAGACACACAAAATCCTGAATTCAGGAATAATCCTGAAAACTTTCACGCATGAAAATAAAAGATTTTTTTGGTAAACAAATGACTTGCATAGCAGTGAATCCCCCCTGATTTTGTCGACAATAGTTTGAAATAATTAAAACTGCTTTAAGAATTATATATAAAGCTAATTACTTAATTTGATAGAGGATAAAGTAATAATTAACAGTTTACACATGTACCTTCATAACTAGTGATTTTGTCTAAGATACATGTAACATCATGTAAATTAACAAAAATATAAATAATTGTTTCCCACACATGTTTCCACAACACGACAACTGTGACTATTACTTTATTTTTCAAAAATTGTGTGGCTATTATTTAAAAACAGCTGAGCACTAACTATCTTACCTTCAACAACTCAGTTTGAAGCTGTGATTCACAAACAGGTCTGTATCTGGTGCTCTCTTCCACCATGGTATTGTACAAGCGTGCCAAAACTGCAACAAAATACACTTGTCAGGGAGTGGACAGAGCCAATTTGGTTAGCTTTAGACAATTGAAGGGCCATAACTTCAGAATGATGTGGGGGTGTGGTTAAGATTGGAGAGGAGTGATGCAATCTGGATGGTTTCCAAACATAGTCAAGATCTAATGCCATTCAATGATATTGCCAATAGTTGGAACCGAACCCGTACCTTACACTCACAGCATCTACAAATGTAACTCTTTGCACACTACCGACTGAGCTAGCTCATACAACCCTCACACAAGTTTGCGAGGTTAACTCTGATTAATGTGATCATCATTAGACGACTTTAGTAACCGATTACTAACTGATAACAGTACCGACTACAAGTAAGCAGGATACATGTATTACATGACAACTATCATGCTGACCATGTTTGATGAAGATTGGATAAGCTTTAAGTTAGAAATCAGAAAACTTGTCCGGTTTCAAATGGAATATATGATATAAAAACATGTGAGCATTGAGCATTTCTGATAAAATATCTAATAGTATCAAGGTTTATTAAAACCTCTTACCAGTTCAGCTTTTTTTCTGTATTTCATATCATCAGAACAGCCAGTGTGACATTTTGTCAGTCTTCATAAACTCCACCTTCGTACCATGGTCATCTCATTTCGAGCCTAAAATGTTAAAGAAATCTATCAACTCTCTTGTTGAAGCATAATGTAAAACAGATAAAACCATTTAGAAAATCGCTATTGTCAGCTTATACTAAATACAGCTATCATGTGTCTTGAAAATGTCCTTCTAGCATCCTTAACTAGCCCGAAGCAGATTATGAATCTACACTGGTGCTTTGTACACAGCTAAGCACTGATAATTGCTACTTTCATACACTACAAAAGTGTTTCTTTAACAACTAGTTACCTATTTCTAAAAGTTTGATTTTAGCGCTACTTAAAACACTGGAGCAGATAACCAGTTTCTGTGCTTACTTACTTACTTACTTACATAACGAACGTATCTGTTAAAAATGAAAGGCATTATGTTCAGTCAAGATTAGTGATTTTGTGAAATTTGTTTTCCAATTGTCTGAAGTTTCATGTACATCGTGTTAATGTGAGCAGTAAAAAAACTCCAGAAAGGATTGTTTGAATTTTGAGCACTTACTTTTTCTACAATTTTGTTATACCTGCAGATTGTCGGAAATGAAATGTAAGCCACTGTCTACTCGACATCTTCTGCACATTTCATATTCATCTTGTCTGCTAAGCATATTGTTCCAGATCTGAAAATAAGGGTAAGGCTTTTGAGTTTTGAATGTTACAATATGAATGCAATCTAGTGAACTTGAGTGTTTGCTTAATTAAATGAGCACTGTGCAGTGATAAACAGTCCAACCTGTGCTAAAGACTAGGGTAAAAATGACCACCTGTGGATTAAGACAACACTTTATTTGTCCCACTGACTAATTTAAAGAAAACGTCACCTGTGAACAAATACCACCTACCTTTAAGACCATATTTGGGTTTTCTTCTGAGTGGTCATTGAGGATAGACTTAACTGCAGTACCGCATACTGTACTAAGAGCTTTGTAAATACACATTTTCATCCAGAAATCACATTCAACATGACTTAGTGGTACAGCAAGTTCATTTGCCCACGATCACAGTTATGGACCAATCGTTTACAGATTTATATATTTTTCTGAAATAAAGACATGATTGTCTAAGACAGATTTCTGAATGTTCTGTCTTTCTACTACCATTGTTGTATGCGAGACAGTTAAAAACTGCCACAAAATAAACTCAGAGAGCGGAAATGTGATTCAGTTTAGATTATTAAAGGGCCATAATTCCAGAGGGATGGGGCGGGAAGAAATTTGACAACTTACCAAATTTTGTTGAGATATAACCTCAAAAAAATCTAATTCCTATTAAGTTTTAGTGTTAGTAGATAATGGCTGTCCAAGATAGAGATAGCTGTTGTAAAGTTATATTTGCATTGAAATGGCCATAGCTCAAGACTTGAAGAGCGACAAGATCAATCTGTCTGGCTATTAAACTTAAAAAAAAACAACATATTTATTATGTAAAAACAAGCAAGCATCATTCTAACCAAGTTTGATAAAGATTGGTTAAAGGCTTTTAAAGAGAATAGATGGTTCTAACTTGGTCAATTATATGCCATAAAGGGCTGTAACTCTACTTCCAGGAGCAATTTTTTAACTTTAGAAAGATGTATGTATTATGACCTCTAAAATACTGACCAAGTTTGATGAAGATTGGGTAAGTTTTACTAAAGTTAGAAAGCAGACAAATATATGATTAACGCCTGTTACAGATGTTCCTATAATGTGTCCTATTTTAAATGAGCATACTATAAACAAAAGAGCATTAAGAACTTCTTACAAAATCTTTAAAATAAATCTTTAAAATCACTAATATTTAGTGATCTGGACACAAGAAATGTTCTAGCTTAAGACTGAAGAGTGGTCAGTTTTACCCTAATCAAAGTGGCATGCTCTACAAGCTTCTTGGACTATCCAAAGAAAGAATTTAACACTTGAATACCTAGCCATTAATTGCATGGGCGTAGAGAGTAGATCCATATCAGCCGGCACATCTGTGCCTTCAGTAAATACCCTGTTCACTATAATGTTATTTCTGACCAATACCTAGCCATTAATTGCATGGGCGTAGAGAGTAGATCCATATCAGCCGGCACATCTGTACCTTCAGTAAATACCCTGTTCACTATTATGTTATTTCTGACCAATACCTAGCCATTAATTGCATGGGCATAGAGAGTAGATCCATATCAGCCGGCACATCTGTGCCTTCAGTAAATACCCTGTTCGCTATAATGTTATTTCTGACCAATACCTAGCCATTAATTGCATGGGCGTAGAGAGTAGATCCATATCAGCCGGCACATCTGTGCCTTCAGTAAATACCCTGTTCGCTATAATGTTATTTCTGACCAATACCTAGCCATTAATTGCATGGGCGTAGAGAGTAGATCCATATCAGCCGGCACATCTGTGCCTTCAGTAAATACCCTGTTCGCTATAATGTTATTTCTGACCAATACCTAGCCATTAATTGCATGGGCGTAGAGAGCAGATCCATATCAGCCGGCACATCTGTGCCTTCAGTAAATATATTTCTGACCAATGCCTAGCCATTAATTGCATGGGCGTAGAGAGCAGATCCATATCAGCCGGCACATCTGTGCCTTCAGTAAATACCCTGTTCACTATAATGTTATTTCTGACCAATGCCTAGCCATTAAATGCATGGGCGTAGAGAGTAGATCCATATCAGCCGGCACATCTGTGCCTTCAGTAAATACCCTGTTCACTATAATGTTATTTCTGACCAATACCTAGCCATTAATTGCATGGGTGTAGAGAGTAGATCCATATCAGCCGGCACATCTGTGCCTTCAGTAAATACCCTGTTCACTATAATGTTATTTCTGACCAATACCTAGCCATTAATTGCATGGGCGTAGAGAGTAGATCCATATCAGCCGGCACATCTGTGCCTTCAGTAAATACCCTGTTCACTATAATGTTATTTCTGACCAATACCTAGCCATTAATTGCATGGGCGTAGAGAGTAGATCCATATCAGCCGGCACATCTGTGCCTTCAGTAAATACCCTGTTCGCTATAATGTTATTTCTGACCAATACCTAGCCATTAAGTGCATGGGCGTAGAGAGTAGATCCATATCAGCCAGCACATCCGTGCCTTCAGTAAATACCCTGTTCACTATAATGTTATTTCTGACCAATACCTAGCCATTAATTGCATGGGCGTAGAGAGTAGATCCATATCAGCCGGCACATCTGTGCCTTCAGTAAATACCCTGTTCGCTATAATGTTATTTCTGACCAATACCTAGCCATTAATTGCATGGGCGTAGAGAGTAGATCCATATCAGCTAGCACATCTGTGCCTTCAGTAAATACCCTGTTCACTATAATGTTATTTTTGACCAATACCTAGCCATTAATTGCATGGGCATAGAGAGTAGATCCATATCAGCCGGCACATCTGTGCTTTCAGTAAATACCCTGTTAGCTATCATGTTATTTCTGACCAATACCTAGCCATTAATTGCATGGGTGTAGAGATTAGATCAGCCGGCACATCTGTGCCTTCAGTAAATACCCTGTTAGCTATAATGTTATTTCTGACCAATACCTAGCCATTAATTGCATGGGTGTAGAGATTAGATCAGCCGGCACATCTGTGCCTTCAGTAAATACCCTGTTAGCTATAATGTTATTTCTGACCAATACCTAGCCATTAATTGCATGGGCATAGAGAGTAGATCCATATCAAACTGCACATCTGTGCCTTCAGTAAATATCCTGTTCACTATAATGTTATTTCTGACCAATACCTAGCCATTAATTGCATGGGTGTAGAGAGTAGATCAGCCGACACATCTGTGCCTTCAGTAAATACCCTGTTTGCTATCATGTTATTTCTGACCAATACCTAGCCATTAATTGCATGGGCGTAGAGAGTAGATACATATCAGCCGGCACATCTGTGCCTTCAGTAAATACCCTGTTCACTATAATGTTATTTTTGACCAATACCTAGCCATTAATTGCATGGACGTAGAGAGTAGATCCATATCAGCCGGCACATCTGTGCCTTCAGTAAATACCCTGTTTGCTATAATGTTATTTCTGACCAATACCTAGCCATTAATTGCATGGGCGTAGAGAGTAGATCCATATCAGCCCAGTAAATACCCTGTTCGCTATAATGTTATTTCTGACCAAAAAGCAAACATTGTAGATCTAGAACACAGCATGCATGTGCCGACTGATCTGGATCTACATTGGTGGCCCATGTGATAAAAGGCGTAAACGTAGAGTCAAGGGTTAAACAATTTTGTTTGATTTCTTGTCTGCAACATCAACGCTTATATACAAGACTGCACTGATTTGAAAAAATCACTCGTACCAGTTCAGCTCTTTTCTTCAAAAACACCACCACCGCACTTATACTGTAGTTGTCAACTTCAGGCCTGAAATGTTGAAGAAATCTATCAACTTTCTTGTCAGTGCGGATGATTTAGTTAAAAATTATTGTCTAGATTTTAAAATACTAGGTATTGTTATGATGTGTCTTTAACAATAACGCGTTCTCTATCATAATGACGATTTTTAATCACAAAGCCTGTTTTGAGGACTCTACAAGCTGGGGAAAGAGTTTGTTGATATTACCATAAGAAAATAATGGGCCTTTGGCTGTTAGTGTGTTTTAACATTAATATCTTATTATGAAACTTACTTGAAACATTCAAGAAGCTGTGTTCGGAAAACACATATGCCCCCGGTAGCGAAGTTTGTAACGATACAAATTTTAAATGATAGCACAGTGTTAAAACTGCAACTAAAATCACAAGTTAGTTCTAAATAATGAAAATAACCGTCTGGTGCCAGAACCTGTACATGAAAAGAATTTATCATAACAAGAGCCAGTCGGAAACGACTGCATGCTCGACTATTTGAAGTCAGACATATTTAAGCACATTTAAAACTGGGCTTCATTTAAACTGGGGAGTGATTCAGGAGTTTATGACACCCAACATACATACATGAACAAAAGTTTCTTAATCCAAGTTAGGAAATCAATAAATTACAGTTACTTTATTATTGTAGTTTTTTTAGAGGGTTTACACAACCCAGTTCATACACCCCTGATCCCACACCCATCAACCCACTATCCCTGCCCACCTATAGTGATGTGGTGAGGTGTGGTGTAGTATAGTAAGGTATGGTATGCTGGTTGCTGTTGTTGGTGGTGTGGGTGTTGTTGCTGTTGTTGGTATTGTTGTTGGTGTTGGTAATGTTGGTGTTGTTGGTGTTGTTGTTGGTGTAGTTGTCAGTGTTGTTGTTGGTGTTGTTGATGCTATTGTTGTTGGTTGTTGGTGTTGTTGAGGCTATTCTTGTTGGTGGTGTTGTTGACGGTGTTTTTGGTGGTGTTGTTGACGGAGTTGTTGTTGGTGTTGTTGACGGTGTTGTTGACATTGTTGTTGACAGTATTATTGTTGGTGGTGTAGTGGGGTGGTGGTGGTGGTGGTGTGGTGTGAGATGGGGTGGTGTGGTGGGGGTGGTGGGGGGTAGTGGTGATGTGGGGGTGGTGGTGGTGTGGTGGTGGTGGTGGTGGTGGTGTGGTGTGGTGTGGTGTGGTGTGGTGTGGTATGGTATGGTATGGTATGGTATGGTATGGTATGGTATGGTATGGTATGGTATGGTATGGTATGGTATGGTATGGTATGGTATGGTATGGTATGGTATGGTATGGTATGGTATGGTATGGTATGGTATGGTATGGTATGGTATGGTATGGTATGGTATGGTATGGTATAGTATAGTATAGTATAGTATAGTATAGTATAGTATAGTATAGTATAGTATAGTATAGTATAGTATAGTATAGTATAGTATAGTATAGTATAGTATAGTATAGTAACCACTAGGCACTTTCACCAAAGTATGTTAAGTACATCTGTTTTAAACCTTTTCTATAGATTACCTTAGAAAAACACTAACATTGAAACTTTAACCATAATTTCTAAGTCTTAATTCTAATTTCTAAGCGAAAAAGGGCAAAAATCAAATAAAACAAGTTAACCATTTATATCCAAGTATAAAATGGGGAGATAATCCCAGAAAAAAGGTAGCCAGACTTACGTAACTTGTAAGGGTCATCATCTGTGCACTGTTAAGTATGTGTGTAAACTTTAATGCCAGATGTCTTTGTGGATATTGCGAAATATCCAACATGCCGAAATAAGTTAACCATTTTCTAAGTACAAAAAGGGGAGATAACACCAGAAATAAGGTACAAAGAGTTATGTAACTTGTCAGTGTCATGACATGTGAACTGTTAAGTAAGTGTGTAAACTTTCATGCCAATGCTCTTTGTAGAAATTGAGAAATATCAAACTTGCCAAAAAATGTTAACCATTTATCTCTAAGTACAAATTGGGGAGAAAACTCCGAATTAAGATAGCCAGAGTTATGTAACTTGTCAGAGTCATACCCTGTGCACTGTATATTAAGTTTGTAAACTTTCATGCTAATGATCTTTGTAGAAATGGAAAAAATATCCAACTTGCCGAAACAGGTTAACCATTTTTCTAAGTACAAAAAGGGGAGATAACACCAGAAATAAGGTACCCAGAGTTATGTAACTTGTCAGGGTCATGACATGTGAACTGTTAAGTAAGTGTGTAAACTTTCATGCCAATGCTCTTTGTAGAAATTCAGAAAGATCCAACTTGCCGAAAAATGTTAACCGGACGGACGTACGGACGGACGGACGGTTCAATCACTAGATTCCGGGGGCATAAAAATAATCCCCTTAAATCTTCTAAATTTAAAGACACTTAATATGTTAGATATTATCATGCGAACAAATCGGTTATTACGCCAATCCTCACGCATGTGAAAACAATGCGCTACAGTCTGATTATTAATGTCTGGCTTAAAAATGTTGTGGCTATTATTTAAAAGCAGCCAGCATGAGCTCTGTACAAAGTGCTTTCCTTTCATGCATCAGAACAAAACCAAGCTTTACTACTTTACATAACTACTTACTGAGACATTTAGTTTCCACCATAGCCATAATCCTACTGTACAGAAAACTGACCAGCAACTGTCAACTTCGTGGCTCTAAAGTAGTCAACAGGCAACAGCCTTAGTGTTCACAGTGCTGATACTGTAACAACCAAACACACCTGAAAAAAGCACAAATATGTGTGTTATAACTGACTAAACTTACATTTATAGAAAGCATATGCCTTCAGTCACATAACTTTTAAGCAACAAGTGTAAACTGTGTAGTCTGATCTGGATCTACACTGTTTGATTGTAGATACATTAGGTTAAATTTTATCTGCCCTTCTTAGTCAGGCAGTTTAGATCCAAATCAGTCTGCCTGCATGAGGTGGCTGATCTGGATCTAAATTCCTAGTGTCTTTGAGGCTTATCAAATATGTGTACATACCGGTAGATATCCACATATTTAAAACTTATATTAAAGTGTAAACTTTTGAAAGTAATAGTATTATACATACATGTATTGATGTTCTTAATGAATGCAGACCCTTAATCTCCCAAAAATAAAATAAGAGTCCAGCATATTGTTTTTATGAGTGTGGCAATTCCTGATATGCATATTTCACTTTTTTATATCTTAAAATGGGCCAGGCTATGATATTTCAACAGTTGTTTTGTCCAAAAGTAAGTTTTTGTAGGTCAAAATAAAAATATAACAGATAAGTCCAACTGACAGACGGACATTTGCATTGACTGATCTCGTTCAAGGTGGGATTTGTTAACAAGTTGAAACACATCGACGTTGTGGAACGAATACGGTACATGTATGTTTGGCTGGTAAAAAGTCTTAATAATTATTTTACATCCACGTTTGTAAAAGAACTGAGTGACATCACGCAATGGAGTGGATGACAAAAAAAGAATGAAATAAACGTTTGACAGCCGATTCCAGAATGACTTTTATTGAAGTGCTATGATTGCTAATAATAGATTTTTATTTTGTTCAAATGTTTGACCAGCAAAAACTCCGTGTCAAGGCTGCAGCTGGAAAATTCTTATAACGCGTTAGTGGGTGGGGTACGAATCCGTTGCATTCCTTGTGTTTACTATATATGTACAGTACTGTGAACGTTTAAGGTTACAAACGAAACGCACGATACGCGATATACGAATGCACGATACACAATAGACGGACGCACGATACGCGATAGACGGACGCACTATACAGGGTAAACGAACGATACACGATATTGCCAATTCATATAATTTGTGAACGAGATTTCTAAAAATTTGAAAATGTTTTCAAAATATAATATGAATGGTTGAAATTAAATAACATAAATTTGAATAAGCATGTAACTTAATCACGTTGCATGATAAAATTAAAAATGTTTTATGCACGATACACGATATACGAACACACAATGCATGTTAAACGGACGCACGATACACGTTAAACGGACGCACGATACGCGATAGACGGACGCACAATAGACACAAATTTTGTAACATTAAACGTTCACAGTACTGTTTATAGGGTCAAACACCATATATGTGGGATCGAAGTGATTTTTAAAGAAATTCCAGTGGACCAACATAAAACTAGCAGTATCGGCGATAACGTCACCAACACGTGTTTGCGCACCTCGTGGTACACAAAAAAGTCAAAGGTCGTACAAACAACTAAGAGGAATACGGCTTGTATCCTACTGACAACCAGTGTAGATCAAGATTATTCTGCACATCAGTGCAGTCTGAGGAGGATCTAGACTGTTTGCTTCTTGGTCAGTAATAACCTGATGCATATTAAAAAGATCCTGATCAGATGTGCTGGTTGATGTGGATCTATACTGGTTGCACAAAAGATGAAAGCCGTATCCATCGAGTCAAGGGTTAAATCGTGGCATACTTGCAGTTAAGTCAGAGATTCTAGTGTACATTTGTTTACTATCAAGTATTGAATCGTACAAATATGAATATAGCTCCGAGACAGGCATTGCAAAAGCGATTAGATATTGTCACTTTCATAAATCCGATGGACGCCCTGCATGTGCGGTCAATCATTTGTTCGAAGTTTCAACGAATGGCATTTAGCCGTTATTGACACAATGATTGAGATTTTGATAATTTTCTTTTTATCGATGAATGTGCAGGGGAGAAGTGTAGTTGGCCCTTATATGTTCCAAAGAGCAATTCCAGAGTTCTCATGCAAACGGCATTTTATTAATATGTTTTTGTGCGCGGTAAACTGAGCATTATTTCATGCAAACATTTTAAAATATATGTATTTCTTCACTAACACTGGACCTGAGTTGGCAATGAACATTAACGATCAATCTTTTTAACCTAATTTTTATTTACATGTAAATGACAGATTTTTACGAAATAAGCAAAATTGTTGGACCCTAAAACCGAAAGAAGAAATAATACAGACAAATTACCCCAATGATATTTTAGATAAGCATTAACTTGGTACAAAGATTTATTTGTTTACCTACTTATACATGTACCATACAGTACCATTTTAGATACCACAGCAATATAAATGTCATACAGTAGATCACTACAATTTCTGACAGTTGAAAGTAGCTTAACTAACATGCCCATTTCCTATTTCATGATTTAGAGTTTGCTCATCAGACTGTCTATTTAGTGTTTTGGATACCAGCTGGGTTTAATGAGGTAAATCATGGGAACCGGGTGAACAGGTCGGATGCAAGTTTTTCAGAAAGGGGGTTCATTCGGGGCAGTCTTAGGGAAGTTACATGATAATTTTAAACTTTCTGGCCTAAATCAACACAAAAATAAAATATTGTTGTGTAGTAGATTTCGTACCCGCAGCCTCGGTAGCTCAATTGGTAGAGCAACGGCACGGTAAGCCGGAGGTCCTAGGTTCGAATCCTGGTCGATGCTACTCTTTCCAACCCAAATCCGCCACATTGGCGTCGTGGACAGAGCTCTTTCGGGCGAAGCACGTTTGGCTGGGGTATTCAAATTGAACTTGGGCAGAAACGTGCACATTTCCAAGTAAGTTGGAAATGTCTCGTAAAAATGAGGAGGAAATGTAGTAGATATTGTACCAGCGGCCTCGGTAGCTCAATTGGTAGAGCGCCGGCACGGTAAGCCGGAGGTCCGAGGTTCGAATCCTGGTCGAGGCTACTCTTTCCAACCCAAATCTGCCACAGCTGCCTAGACTGATATAAAAGATAATATGAGCAACCCCACAGTGACACTGAAACCCCCCTCTGGATCCGCCCTATTATTGTTGTGTCCACTTACTGTCATCCAGTAGAAATCTGGTAAGAATTGTTATGATGGCATCTATCTTCAGCCAGTATAATAAAAGACTGAATGCAAAAATTCTGACACAGTTTATGGATACGTCTTAATCATGCTATCCGATTCTGTCAACAAATTAATGTATATATCGTGGTTTGCCCAGTTTCGGTGACCATAAGATTTCATCCAAGGAAACTAAGAAACAAGTATGCAAAATGTACAACTGTCTCAACTTACTTTTAAAACGGCTTAGTATCTGTAAAATCCACCATTTATCAACTAACTGTAAACATGAATTCCACGTGAGGCAGCCATTTTGTTGACCTAGTTAAATGTTCAATATGACGTAATACTGAACCAGAATCGGTGACCCTTGGTTTTTATCCAAAGTACAGGTTTGATAAAAAGTGTGTTCACTGTTTATTTTTGTAGAATTTTAACTAAACAAGAACTGTTCATTTTAAACTTTGAAATTTATTGAAACTAACATATTTACACTGTTAAAAATTCTGGCCTACAGTGTAGTATTCAGAATGGCATGGACAAATGAACTTGTCATGCCTTCTGGCCACCCTCCCTCTCTTTGCAGCAGTATGTAAGTTGGTTCAAGTGTTTAAACATGTTGTAATCACATTGTGCCCATTTGGTAAATATCAGAGATACGCTGTTTATGAAAAAAAATAAAAAAGGTTAGAAAAAACATGGTTAATTATCATTTAATTATTATTCTGAATAAACTCAATATTGTTAAAAAAAATATAAGGAATACACAACTTTTTAGCACACCCTGTACCTAAAATTATGACCGTGACCTTGCTTGTAGCAGGTACTCTGAGACTTCAGACGACAGACTTCTGCTCTTGACAATAAAAATTTCAAAAAGTAATTTATTCAAATTTTGGGGGGTGTTTAAAGGAGGGGTGATAAAGGGCATAAGAAAAACAGGTAAATTTGCGTATGGGTTACATAATAAAGGTGTTACTTACTTGTTTTAAGCGCATTTTCACTTTGGGTTTGACAGCAATGACAGGGAAATATTTACACCGGATACGCAACAAACGATGACGTCATACAATCAATACACGATAAACAAGAACACAGGAAAGAAAGGTCACCGAAACAGGATAGGGACCGAAACAGGGCAAACAACGATACCATTTCGGATAGTTCGGATACATAAAAGTTCTTCAATCAAAATTGTCTATCCAGGTGACTTGACAAGGAACTAAAATAATATTAGACATTTTATATAGTAAATCTGCACACTAGCTATGTGAGTCTGCAATATATCTTATCTCAATTAAGGTTTTAAAAACCATAAAATACTGGACTTATAAATGCTTTTTTTCGCGCTTAAGAGAAGATTGAAGATTTTTTTTCAGGGGACGTAATTCTTACTGGTCAAAACGGCTCATGAATGTGAGTAGACTTATTCGCTGTCCATGTCCCAACTTCAATACATATATAGGCAGACATGGGGCGAATAAAATTTTAATGCTAATGCATAAATAATGCATTACTTTTTGTCAGTAATGCAAGGTAATGATTAATGCAACAGATTTAGCATTATTTTAATGCTAATTTAATGCATTACCTATGCCAAAATGCTGTAATGCTTAGCATTATTGAGCATTAATTGGATTTTGTTTACTATTGGATTTTGTTGATTCGTTTTATTAAATAATATTTATATTAACAGTAACCCTTTTATGCAATGATACTCGAAATATTTAATATATTATAAGTCTATTACATATCTTATTTATAGGAAGAGAAAAACATTTATATGACAGTTAAGAATTTTGATATGTGTTTACTATTAGTAAAACAAGATACAGACTATAAGTGAAGTCTTTTCATCAGAATGTTGTAAAGTTTGAACATTTTTTATGATTAAGCAATGAGATATTAAGCTTACCGTAGTTGTCTTAAGAAAATGCTAAATTTAAAACAAATCAATAGCCAGTGATCTATAAAGCTCCGTCAACAAATACAGCACTTTTATTTTATTTTAAATGTTTTTAGTGTACACATTCATTGGGACAAGATAGTTCCCACCAATTGTCAAACACTTAAATATTCCTGAAAATGTTACTGATAGAAATTTGAAGTTCAGTGCAAAATACCAAAAATGTTGTTCTGAAATAAAATAGCATGGAAATTAAATTAAACCTTCAGACTTGCACAAAACTCATACTTTCACAATCAAATCCAACCATCTATCCAAATTATACTTACTGAATCAGTCTTTGTAAAATATTAGAGGCTATGTCAGATTTCAGGAAATCAGCATATAATGCAGATGCAGGTGACAAAATGATTTAATTAGTTAGTTGACAGTGTAGTCCTTTGTCAATACAACACTCTAAATGTGTGAAAACAGCAGTAAGTCAAAGATAACAAAACTGTGTAAAAAAGCTAAACCTGTTTTAATCTATAGTAAAGTAAAGTGTTTGTTTATTATAGTGTCACCCCTATTGAAAGGGCCAGCCATTTCTGACTTATGAGACACCTTTTTCTATTGCACTTGTACCTCCCGAATCCTATCCTTTTAATGCCAGGCACCAGGCAGGTAGGCATACGGTAACCATTCTTTAACTAGCTGGCGGCTCACCAACCGGCCATATCAGAACGAACCCCTGGTGGGATTCGAACCTTCGACCTCCCGCTCCCAAGGCGGATGCCTTAACCACTAGGCCAGGGAGACGATTATATATGTACTGAGAATAGTTTTGTTGTAAGTTCTTGAGGTGTCACTTTAGATCTTCACACTTTTAGACTGATACTTTGTATATTATACATTGGGGTGATTTTTTTGGGGGAGATGATCCATTTGTACATAAACTGACAGTTGACTTTTTATGTTTTTGTCAGTTCACTTGTAAAATAATGCTTAATTTAATGCATTACTTTTTGAAATAATGTTAATTTAATGCATTACTTTCTCAAAATATAGTAATGCTAATTTAATTTAATGCACAAAATTGGCAAATAATGCTAATTTAATGCATTACTTTTAAAAGTAATTCGCCCCATGTCTGTATATAGGCTATTCCAAAAGAGTGTGTACTTTGTTTTCGATGCTTTTTCATTAACTGCTTTTCTTAATGCCTAAACATTTGGCATCCAAATTGAGAGTAGATTAAATTCTATAATCTCATGTTTATACGTTATTGACGGAGACTGGGTTATACACATGTAGGAACTGATGGAAACACATAAAACATTATGAATATGTAAACAGTATTTATACTAAGTAAATATATGTATTATTTATCATGTTACTAGTCAATATAAATTTTTGAAGTTACATCATCCGTGAAACTTAAAGAAAATACAGTGAAACCTCTCTATTAAGACCACATGTGGGGCTAGACAAAAGTGATCTTAATAGTGGGCAAGTCTTTATTTTAAGGAAGACACTGTCGCAAAACTGTTGAAAGGGACATTGGAATAGTGGTCTTATTACAGAGGTGGTCTTTAAAGACTAAATTTCCGGGTGATCTTTATGACGGATTTTACTGTAACTGAATATTACACGAATCCTTTCCCACGCGCGAAAATATTTCACGCGGCTTACGTTTGAAAATTACTGACAGTGAAATTAGGGGAAAATCTTCACGCGGCTTACGTTTGAAAATTACTGACAGTGAAATTAGGGGAAAATCTAACAGAGGTGGGTCGTTATTTTCTTTTCTGTATTTAAATGCTAATAGATCAACCGACTTTTATAACATCGGGATAATGATGGCCCCGTGAAATGTTTTCATTTTGAGTAGGTTTTATTTTCGCTGATTTCGCGCTCGAAATAATGCGCGAATAAAAACCCTAAGACAAATTTAGCCATGCATTTCTGTTTTACAAGTATAATTATACTGCGCGAGTTTTTATCCGCGCATCAATGCGGTGCGAAAATGTCAATTTAAGCCATACTGGCAAAATATCATGCCTGCGAAATCAAGTGATACCATCAACGAAAAACAACAAAGAAACCCAGAAACTAACGAAAAACAACAACAACAACAAAACAAATAAAAAAAAACGCAACAACAAAACCAAAACAAAACCTCCATTTACTTTTTAAAGGACACTATTGTTTACCATTCCAATATTGTCTTGTAGTTGTTGAGAATGAACTGAAAACAGACTTAACTAACTTGACATCGGGGAGCTCTTCAAGCGTTTCTATGACTCTGTGGTTACTGCAAACAATGGAAACATTCTGTTAAAGGTGCCTTGTCACGTATCAGGACAAAAATATGAAATGTTTACAAATATCAACATTTATCATTTATACTGAAGAAGAATTCTGCAAACAAAGTAAATGGGATGTCACAATTTGATCCAATCAAAGTACAGAAGAATATATTTAAAGGCGACGTTGTTACAGCGTTACTAACACAGTAAAATTCATTCACTACAGGTCCAAAAAATATTCCGAGCTTTTCAAAATTTTGGTAAAATTCGACCCCGTTCAGTTATTAAGAGGTCTTAAACACCAGTATCATTAATATTAACCACATCTGAGACAACGAAGTATTCCACTCTGAACCGTGTACACGCTGCTTTAATATTATATTTCACATGGAAAACAGAGTCGTAGATCTAATTATGTGTTGATCTCTTTTCACACTGAACCGTGAATACGCTGCTTTAACATTATATTTCACATGGAAAACAGAGTCGTAGATCTAATTATGTGTTGAATTCTTTTCACCCTGAACCGTGAATACGCTGCTTTAACATTATATTTCACATGGAAAACCAGAGTCGTAGATCTAATTATGTGTTGATCTCCTTCCACCCTGAACCGTGAATACGCTGCTTTAACATTATATTTTACATGGAAAGACAGAGTCGTAGATCTAATTATGTGTTGATCTCGTTTCACCCTGAACCGCGAATACGCTGCTTTAACATTATATTTGACATGGAAACACAGAGTCGTAGATCTTATTATGTGTTGACCTTCTTCCCGTCAAAAAGACAAGATGGAGATTATCATCCCTCGCCCTTCTACGGTAGATGCACTGATATTCGTGGGTATAAGATTTCGTTGTTTTCCGTGAGACACCATTTTCGTGAGTTCTTTAAATTCGCGGATCTTAATTTTCCAATCTACTTTTGATGTTTAAATCTTTATTTTGCATTGGTTTTTAATTCGCGGAGCCTATTTTTCTAAACTACCTTTGATGTTAAAATCTTATTTCGCATTGGTTTTTAATTCGCGGATCCTAATTTTCTAAACTACGTTTGATGTTGAAATCTTAATTTCGCGTTGGCTTTAAATTCGCAGGATCTCAATATTCTAAACTACGTTTTATATTCAAATCTTTATTTCGCCTTGGTTTTTAATTTGTGGATCGATCTTGAAATCCACGCACATTTGCTCCCCGTCAACATGAGTTTTTTTACAGTATTTGCTGAAATAGTCAGTATGATAGAAAACTTGTGCTGGAATGGAGCTAAAAGAAATATCGTTGTTTACTGTTAAAAGTCTTTTTCTCGTTATTAATTTACTCTAATGTAACGTTTGGTGTCGGGAACATGTGAATTCTGAACAATTAATCTCTATGTGCAAGTCACAAGTAGATGCCAAATTAAGAGGGAATTTATCCTCCATCAAATGCCACGTTGTCTCTTTTTTTTCTTTAAACTTTTCCTCACTTTTTATGGCATGTTAAATGGATTCCGAAAATCTATAGAGAATGTTTAGAAAAAAACATAACGTAGAAATTGTCTAAATTTATTTTTTGAATTTCAAGTACGATACATTCCGAAAGGAGCGTTCTTTTAGTCATTAGCCCCAGAATTACTTAACAACTTTAACTTATTAATATAAACTACGTATTTTCCGAGTGATTCTTGGAAAACAATGACAGAAACAGCTGATGATATGAAACAAATGATTTTAAATTTAATCACAACAAAAACATATCTCAGTCATAGTTGCGTGGACGTCATGCTACTGATAACTCTATGCGACGTCCGCAGTCACGTGAGCGTTTTACTCTTGCTTATTGGTTAGTTTGTGACAGCGGCGTCAACGGTTGTTCAGTGTGCTCAATGATTGGTCGATTTTATGACGTCACGCGTTTTTTTCCGTTCCCTATCCTCAAGCTCTTTCGGCCCGACTGACCATAGTGAAATCACTATCTATGAATCGTTTATCAGCGTTATTGTCACAAAGGAATACAATAATATTAACAATAAACTATGCCTATCGATGGCTTTCACATTTACCACCGTGCACAAACGTTACCTTGCGAAAACGGCAAAGTCCCATCATATCCCGGAATTTCCGGTGAGTGTTTTTTTATTTTTGTGAGAAAATCGTTGTTTTTATATATTTATAAATATTTTCAGAGAAAACAACCTAGTGCGGGATGATCTTCTAGGAATCAGCTATTATGCTCACTAATCGATTTCCTCCACATTTCTATCGTTTTCTCTATCTACGAAATGTGCTGAAAAAGTCGACAGTGGGTCCGGAAAACTCATGTTTTTAACATCTTCCGCATACTGTACTCGTATTCGCCATTCCATGTATTAATCTAGTAACTGATCTCTTCTGTACCCGATACAAAACGTGTTTAACATTTCGGATATCTTGGCTGGAAATGGAGGTCATTTTGAGGTAGCGTGTTATCATAAGAGACAGATATGTTGCGGGGGTGGGAGTAGGGGGTGGGGGGAAAGGGGGGTGGTTCTGCTGTAACTGAAGGTCTGTGGTTCTACCTAGGTTCTTGAATTAATGCCTGGGGTATTTCGCCAGCAGTACAATCTGGAAGCACACACACAGATATGCATTTGTAGGTGGCGGGACGCGAATCAACAGCAAAGAAAAAGAGGACCTCTAAGTAAGTTATAAGGGGAAGTGAGGGTGGGGTGGGGCACTTGTTTTTGATGCAATAGGCCTACATACATTAGCCACACACAATCAAGCTGTTTATCTAACACACGTCATGACCGAAACAGGCAGCAGTCCTGAAGTAAAACGAAGTGGGTATAATGTGCACTAGACGTGGAATTGTAGTCTTGTGGAATTTAAGTTATACTACATGTATATACAGTTCTGGAAATATCTGAGATTATTATACGTCGTTTTTCTAATTTTTGTTTTAATTTTTGAGGCCCATGCAAACATGGCTGGGTTTGTCATAGTTGCGGAAAGCTTTCATGCAATTATTTAAGCAATTCTTGTACAGGTTGAAGTGCACCTTACGTATACTTTGGTATCATTATATTTCGCGAGGGTAATTGTCACATTTTTCTCTCTTTGAAAGTGTGCGAAATCAACCCGGACCGAGATCAAACCATCAATATCATCCTTAAAGAGAATAAAACAACTGCGCGAATTTATTCCTCCGCAAAAAATGTCATTTAGCCTATATATATATATAGGTATGGTAGAAAAGTCATATTTTGTTATATTTTAGTCAGATTTGCAGGGAACACATGGTATTTATGTGATTTTGTGTATTTCTGGGTTGTAGAGTGGGGAAGGGGGTGGGGTTGGGCGGGGGGGGGGGGGGTGGGACCTGGCAACGCGTCTTTCACCTGTGGTTTTAATTCAATGGACATGATGGTTATTTGCTGAACATTGGGGACAATTGCAGTTTACCGGTACGTAAAAAAATCCGCGAAATAGTAGTATTTTTGAGTAACTAGGTAACTTACCGACTTGTTCGATTAATGGTAAAATCCAGTTTTTTCTTTCGTTTCGTGTTCCTGGTTTATGTTATATCTGGGGCTACCGCCCCCGAACCCCCGTTTTTATGTTTTAAGCGAGAAAGAAAATGGCCGCCAAAAATCCGGTAAACAATGAGGTTCGGATGTTTTTGTCTTATTATCCAATCAAATTGCTTCAGATGCGGATTTTATATCTATAACACTTCTCGGCCCGGGGCCGAGAAAATGATATAGATATTGGCCCTGTTATAAAGCAGGCTGTCGTGTTATTGAACGTGGCAGATGCCTTTTTATAGGGCTAATAACGTATAGTTATTTAATAATAGGAAATAATGAATCCAGTCTCTTCTAACAACGAACACCAGCACAATTAGCAGACTGTCAAGAATAAGACATGTTAACATGAGGATTCAATTTGAAGATCTTTTACAAACATGAAGCCTGACCAAAATATTTCCCCATAAATAATAACTTATTAACCCTTTACTCCATGGGATATGGCTGTTATACCACGGGCGAATAGTGTAGATCAAGATCAGCTGACACATCCCTGCCGTCCGATCAGGATCTACGCTGTTCGCTTTAGATTTATTAGGTTATTACTGACTAAGCCGCGACCAGTATAGATCTAGATCAGATGGCACGGATTTCAAATTATGTTTTCTTGTTTTGGGGTTAATTTTTTATGTATATTGAAAAAAAAGAAACTTTTATAAATTAACAATTTTTATGTGTTCCTAAATATTTGAAACAGGTTTTTTTTCTTAAATATGTCTGCAGATCTAAACAACATCCTAAAATGTATACCAAAGCTAAGGAGCTTGATTTTTTAAAATGTATTGAATATATTTGTGTCTACATAAGTATTCACAATTAGGCCAAATGTAAATCTGAGAAATGTCTCGGATTTTACGGTAAATTTAACACGGAGCAACCAATATCGGGCAGGTGACCGATATGCGCAACTATTATCACCCTTCCTCAGAAATGTACGAGTTTTAGCATTAGACTACATAAAACCTATTATATAAATACAGTCAACCTTGTCTTCAAAGACCACATAGGTAAAACCCCAAAACTGGTCTTTTAACGCAGGTGGTTTTTGTTCACAGGTTAATAATTTGTTCTTTAAATCTGCCAGTTGCACAAATAAGATTTGTTCTTAATCCACAGGTGGTCTTTGTTAAAAGGTAGTCTATAACAATGGCTGGACTGTAAATGGAAAAACGAGGAAATGCGTACTTATTATATTCCATTTATATGCAATACATGTCTTTTATCCCCCGCCGCATAGCGGTAGGTGGGTATAAGAATGGTCATCGTGCGTCCGTCCGTCCATGCTTGTGTGTGTGCGTCCGGATGTGTCCACTCCATATATTTTAAACTCCTGGAAGTAAATTCAAGAAACGTCGGAAAATGTTCACCCCATCAATACGATATGTAGAACGTATGTTCAAACAATCTACTTATCTTTCATGATTACTGTAGTCTCTGTGATGATTCACGGCTGTTGTCATCATTTTCACTTTTTATCTCACATCTGATCTCCTTTAATTTGAACATCTATGATTGATATGATCACCAGTACCAGGATGATTTTGAAATGGGGGATTATTACACCTCGTTTCTAAATGCATTCCCATAGAGCAACTTGTTATCAAAATCAGTTTGCCCAATTTCTTTTATTTCCTCAAATATCACCTTTATCTTTCTAATATTATTATGCTCACATTCGTATGAAACGGGGGATTATTACATCGTGCAATTTGTTTTTCCTAGTTGAACTAGCATGCATTCGATATGAAATTCATGAAATATGGCGGCTAAAAATGCAGGCGAGGCGTTTTCATTGACATTGGTATATTACAGTGAAACCTTACTGTTACGACTAGCGTTGGGCTAAGCAGTGGTTTTCATAGTGAGGTGGTCTTTAGTTTAGGGTGAAATATAGAGTACAATTCTGTAACATGAGACAGTGGAATGCTGGTCTTACAGTGTAGTATTTATTTTAAGGTGAAATATAGAGTACAATTCTGTAACATGAGACGGTGGAATGCTGGTCTTACAGTGTAGTATTTATTTTAAGGTGAAATATAGAGTACAATTCTGTAACATGAGACGGTGGAATGCTGGTCTTACAGTGTAGTATTTATTTTAAGGTGAAATATAGAGTACAATTCTGTAACATGAGACAGTGGAATGCTGGTCTTACAGTGTAGTATTTATTTTAAGGTGAAATATAGAGTACAATTCTGTAACATGAGACAGTGGAATGCTGGTCTTACAGTGTAGTATTTATTTTAAGGTGAAATATAGAGTACAATTCTGTAACATGAGACGGTGGAATGCTGGTCTTACAGGGTAGTATTTATTTTAAGGTGAAATATAGAGTACAATTCTGTAACATGAGACGGTGGAATGCCGGTCTTACAGGGTAGTATTTATTTTAAGGTGAAATATAGTGTACAATTCTGTAACATGAGACGGTGGAATGCCGGTCTTACAGGGTAGTATTTATTTTAAGGTGAAATATAGAGTACAATTCTGTAACATGAGACAGTGGAATGCCGGTCTTACAGGGTAGTATTTATTTTAAGGTGAAATATAGAGTACAATTCTGTAACATGAGACAGTGGAATGCTGGTCTTACAGGGTGGTCTTAATTTCCGGATGGTCTTTATAAGGCGTTTTACTGTAATCAAATGCAATTAATTCGCACCGAACAAAAATATTTTCTATTTAAAAAGTTTATTTTTTAACTTAACATGCAAATATGGTTGCGATCTCTTTAATTTAAGTGCCGAAGTATAGTATAGCATTTTAAGCTTGCATCACACTGTCCAGGTATACAGCCCCGGTATCTCCCGGTTTCGACACAGGGGCCAACCGAGACCAAAACCGTAGCTACGCCGAGAAGAACCGCATTGAATCGTGATAAACCGTGTTGAACCGGCTATCACCGGGAAGTGGCCCTGGTGGTGTTTAAAATTTTAATACAACCGGGACTCACAGGCTTATTCCGGGGCATGGCCCTAGCTCTTTCGGCATGATCACTCTCGCCAACTTAATACCACCGAGTTAAACCGTAGTTAACCGGCACGGGCTGTGTCCAAGGTGGAGATACTGTGACTTCCCCGTTTTGCCACGGTGTGTAACGGAGCAGGGCCGACGTAGCCCCGACTCGTTCCGAACAACGATTTGGCTGGGTAGCAGCTGGTAAATGCCGGTAAAGTAATAACGGTGGAGCCACGATATGGACATGGTGCCAGCCGGTGGACGCCGATTCAACTTCGAAAGCCATATTGAAACCATAATTTTACATTTGTGTCCAAACCGGGATCCAACGTGGCTATATACCGGGGCAATCTGAACTAGCCTTCACGGTTCAACCCGGTTCATCCAGGTCCACCGGCTACAAATTACCGGGACGCACCTGGGCATACACCGGGACAGTGTGAAGCGGGCTTTACTTCATGTGCTCGCCTTTAATGACATGTGCGACCAGTGTCGATACAGATCAGTCTGTATATTCGTGCAGTCTGATCTGGATGTACATGTACACGTGTCATTTCTTAGTCAGAAATAATCTAATAATTCTAAATGTGAACAGTGTAGATCCTGATCTGACTGTAGGGTAGCCGATCTGGATCTACGCAGTTCACAACTGAGATAACAACCATATTACATGCAGTAAACTTTTAAAAATTGTAAATAGGCAGCAAGTTCGTATTTGAAGTACTAGTATCGATGTCAATGTAAAATATGTGCAGGTGATATTTCAGGTGATTTCGTTGTGTAAATACATTATACTAATATAAATTCGTTATAATTTAATCTAGTTCCCTTACGAACGGTCAGCTCGCCAAATAAAGTGAAACGTTTGGTTGTCTCAAATAATAACCAAAGAACTTTTTCCTAAGACCAAAAAAGTCCCCAATAGGGGTGAAAATAATATTAGTATGTTAAATCCAAGTTTAAACATGAATAATTTAGTTGCTTGAATATTCGTGCTGTTTAACAAATTAAAACGTCATTTTGACACATAAATAAAATCAAATGAAGTGTCAACACATCAATGGAGGGGGACCACACAGATTTTCCATTTCGGTGTATAACTATTATCATAATGAAAGTATTTTGTTCTAACTGTTTTAATAATTATTAAATGAATTCTTACGTATTTCGTCGGTTTCGAAACAACATGTTCATGGGTATACACAGATAAATCTTGTTTTAGGAACAAACCGAAATGCTGACAGGAAAACGCTGTGGCTCATATTACACCGGCATTAATGCATCGTCAAAAACATAACTAAACCGTCCGCTTTAAAACTAAGTGCACATCATATGATAAGCAAAGAGACTTTTCTATGTATCTCACCTACCTGACCCTGTCTTACCCCACCCCCCACACACCCGTAAAATATAATAATTCCATGTGTACACTATCTTTAAACAAACATCATTCTCCAGACACCCAGTCTATCGCCGCTCACACTGCATCCATAGTCTCTGAATCTGTTTCTGTTTGTAATCGATACTAAAGAATAAATAAACAAACAAACAATCTGCCTCAGTACATTTTTGTAGATGTTTATGAATTTCAATAAAGTCACCTCTATTGACTTGCTCCCCTCCCCTTAACTACACCTTAACACATAGGTTAATTTGAATGGAGAAAATACTTTTACAGGCCTCTGTTTTCCAGCTGAAGTGATGTTGTTTATTAAAATAGATCTTTTAAATTCTCAAATTACTTCTCTCCAACTATTTTATTTTTCATAGTCGAGCGTGCTGTATTCCTGACGTGCTCTTCTTTTTTTTGTTTTGGTTTGTCCAGCTTATAGTATAAAACAGCCATAAACAATAAACAGACCCGGATCATTCTGCTATCATGAACGATTAGACTTGCTGATGTGGAGCTTCTGTTAGTGTTTACCTGTAAATGGTTTATTTATATTAATAAAATAATATTTGTTATCAGAATTGATGATGCTAAAATTGAAATACTCTAAGAAATCACAGAATAATAACTAGTAAATATTGCTAAACAGTACAAAATAGTTAGACAATAAAATGAAAAATTTGACTTTGCATGTGTGACTTTTGAATTTATCCCCTATCTATATTATTATTTCACATGCAATTTAACATGCATTGTACTGGTTTACCTATTCGTGAATCTACCCAGTGGTATTACGCACACATTATTCTCCGGACTATAGACTCTATAAGAACGCTATCTTTTCGTCATTTATTAAGCAAAATTCTGTTCTTAAAGTGTAACTTGTCAGAAACTTAATCCCATCACTACGATCTCCAATATGTAAGCTATATTTGTTGACACAATACTACCCCCTACATAATCACATATTTTCGTTGTCGTAATTATTTAGTTGTGCCAGTGTCCTTCAAAACAAGAAGCTGTGTTCGGAAAACACATATGCCCCCGGTAGCGAAGTTTGTAACAATACAAATTTTAAATGATAGCTCAGTGTTAAAACTGCAACTAAAATCACAAGTTAGTTCTAAATAATGAAAATAACCATCTGGTGCCAGAACCTGTACATGAAAAGAATTTATCATAACAAGAGCCAGTCGGATACGACTGCACGCTCGACTATTCGAAGTCAGACATATTTAAGCACATTTAAAACTGGGCTTCATTTAAACTGGGGAGTGATTCAGGAGTTTATGACACCCAACACACACACACGAACAAAAGTTTCTTAATCCAAGTTAGGAAATCAATAAATTACAGTTACTTTATTATTGTAGTTATTTTTAGAGGGTTTACACAACCCAGTCCATACACCCCCAATCCCACACCCATCAACCCACTATCCCTGCCCACCTATAGTGATGTAGTGGGGTTTGGTGTAGTATAGTAAGGTATGGTATGCTGGTTGCTGTTGTTGGTGGTGTGGGTGTTGTTGCTGTTGTTAATATTGTTGTTGGTGTTGGTAATGTTGGTGGTGTTGATGTTGTTGTTGGTGTAGTTGTCAGTGTTGTTGTTGGTGTTGTCAGTTGTTGATGTTATTGTTGTTGGTTGTTGGTGTTGTTGATGCTATTGTTGTTGGTGGTGGTGTTGTTGGTGGTGGTGTTGTTGGTGGTGGTGTTGTTGATGGTGTTGTTGGTGGTGTTGTTGACGAAGTTGTTGGTGGTGTTGTTGACAGTGTTGTTGGTGGTGTTGTTGACGATGTTGTTGACAGTATTATTGTTGGTGGTGTGGTGTGGGGGGGTGGTGGTGTGAAATGGGGTGGTGTGGTGGTGGTGGGGGGTGGTGGTGGGGGGTGGTGGTGTGGTGGTGGTGGTGTGGTGGTGGTGTGGTGGTGGTGGTGGTGGTGGTGTGGTGGTGGTGTGGTGGTGGTGGTGTGGTGTGGTGTTGTGGTGGTGTGGTGTGGTGGTGGTGTGGTGGTGGTGTGGTGGTGGTGTGGTGTGGTGTGGTGTGGTGTGGTGTGGTGTGGTGTGGTGTGGTATGGTATGGTATGGTATGGTATGGTATGGTATGGTATGGTATGGTATGGTATGGTATGGTATGGTATGGTATGGTATGGTATGGTATGGTATGGTATGGTATGGTATGGTATGGTATGGTATGGTATGGTATGGTATGGTATAGTATAGTATAGTATAGTAACCACTCAACACTTTCATCAAAGTATGTTAAGTACATCTGTTTTAAACCTTTTCTATAGCATTACCTTAGAAAAACACTAACATTGAAACTTTAACCATAATTTCTAAGTCTTAATTCTAATTTCTAAGAAAAAAAAGGGCAAAAATCAAATAAAACAAGTTAACCGTTTATCCAAGTAAAAAATGGGGAGATAATCCCAGAAAAAAGGTAGCCAGACTTACGTAACTTGTAAGGGTCATCATCTGTGCACTGTTAAGTATGTGTGTAAACTTTAATGCCAGATCTCTTTGTGGATATTGCGAAATATCCAACATGCCGAAGTAAGTTAACCATTTTCTAAGTACAAAAAGGGGAGATAACACCAGAAAAAAGGTACCCAGAGTTATGTAACTTGTCAGTGTCAAGACCTGTGAACTGTTAAGTAAGTGTGTAAACTTTCATGCCAATGCTCTTTGTAGAAATTCAGAAATATCCAACTTGCCGAAAAATGTTAACCATTTATTTCTAAGTACAAATAGGGGAGAAAACCCCGAATTAAGATAGCCAGAATTATGAAACTTGTTAAGAGTCATACCCTGTGCACTGTATAGTAAGTTTGTAAACTTTCATGCTAATGATCTTTGTAGAAATGGAAACATATCCAACTTGCCGAAACAGGTTAACCATCTTTCTAAGTACAAAAAGGGGAGATAACACCAGAAATAAGGTACCCAGAGTTATGTAACTTGTCAGGGTCATGACCTGTGAACTGTTAAGTCAGTGTGTAAACTTTCATGCCAATGCTCTTTGTAGAAATTCAGAAATATCCAACTTGCCGAAAAATGTTAACCATTTATCTCTAAGTACAAATAGGGGAGAAAACCCCGAATTAAGATAGCCAGAGTTATGTAACTTGTTAAGAGTCATACCCTGTGCACTGTATAGTAAGTTTGTAAACTTTCATGCTAATGATCTTTGTAGAAATGGAAAAATATCCAACTTGCCGAAACAGGTTAACCATTTTTTTAAGTACAAAAAGGGGAGATAACACCAGAAATAAGGTACCCAGAGTTATGTAACTTGTCAGGGTCATGACCTGTGAACTGTTAAGTAAGTGTATAAACTTTTATGCCAATGCTCTTTGTAGAAATTGAGAAATATCCAACTTGCCGAAAAATGTTAACCGGACGGACGGACGGACGTACGGACGGACGGACGGACGGAAAGACGGACGGACGGTTCAATCACTAGATGCCGGGGGCATAAAAATTGCGAAAACACTCTAAAGACTCAAGTCAATATTGTTCGATGTATTGACATTCTGGTTTCATTTACTGAAAACTATTTGTAATTTTGTTTCAGTCTTTTTGCAAACGATCGACTCTTGATGGAAATCTTTCATGATAGCACTGTTTTATCTAAATAGCGTGTTATGTGATAAATTCATAAAGACATACAATTATCAAATTTCAGCAATCCTTTATTTCTTAACCAACATGACCAATAAGTAATTGCGCTTCACAGTAAACATGGTAAATGCTCTACACATTAACGGCTGGACACAGTAATTGATCTACACACAAATGACCCGACACAGTAACGGCTGGATTACACAGTACTGACTCGGCACAATAACGGCAGTACATTACAATGGATGAACACAATAGCGGCTATACACAATAATGGCTTGACTACACAGCAATGACTCTGCACAGTAATTGCAGTACACAACAATGATTGAACACAATTATAGTGACTATACACAATAATGACTTGCCTACACAGCAATGACTCGGCACAGTGATGGCAGTACACAACAATGGAAGTACACAACACTGGTTGAACACAGTAGTGGATCTACACGGTAATTGTTGGACTAAATAATAATGACTCGGCACAGTTATGGCAGTACACAACTTGTTCGACACAGTAATGTCTTACAAAGCAAGGACGCTACTACACTGTCCTGACTCGGCACAGAAAAGGATCTACACAATAATGGCTTGACACAGCAATGTATTGAAAAGGAAATTGCTCGACACAGCTATTAATGCTATTAACACATTAATGACCAGGCAAGACTCTACACAAACATGGTAAGGATGGAAATGTGGGGATTATTTAAGTTTCCTTTATTCAAACTAGTATTCTACTTTTAAGGTGGACACGTTGCTCACCTAGTTTTGACGTCAAAATTAAATATTGTCCAAATCATATGAAAAGTGGTCAGAATAATGTGTGTATTGAAATATGCAAAATATTTCCACTTGCCGACGAAGGTTATTGAAAAACAACGCCAACTATGAATGCACCCTGATTTCCTCCATTTTTCCATAACCGTTGAGATTTAACTATGCAGTTTACGCAAACAATGATACGAAATTCGTCCATATAAGTATATATACAAGTATAATATGATTGTATTATTATAAAATGTTTGAATTGAGACATTGTATGTTCTTGAAATATAATAATCTACGTAACTTTTAAAGCACCGTGTTTAGCGTACCCCTTCTGTTCGACGTAATATAAGCGCGAAAGCAGACAGTGAACCATCGCTTTTATAACATGTTATTGCCAGATGTTTTAATTTTCGAACTATAAATAAAAAATAGGTGTATTCGGGTTACCTTTTGGGTAAAAATAAAAATAAAGTAAATTTAGGTAAGGGTTTTGCGTTCGGATAAACGCCGGGTAATTGGCATTTATATGATTTGTACTGTTTTCTGTTTCGTGTACATGTAACAAGTACACACAATATTCTGATATGATAAACTCAGGTGTCTATAAAACAAAATACAGTGGATACCTCTTTAATAACATAGATAATTAGATAGACACGCTAGTGAACACGTTTTGTCAAGCCTTAACGTTGTCCAAAATGAAAACCTTTTACTGTACATGAAAAGATACCATAAACTATAAAGAATCTTTATTTTCAGTGCGCTGACTGAAAACAAATAAATCCCTTGAGCTTGGAGATATAGATAACACACGAACTTAGCGACATTTCTGTTTAGTTATTTGATTGAAAAATACTAAATTGATCTAGACTTCGATAAGGAATGAATGTTCTATATAACGGCAAAATTACTTTAAATGGATTTTTTCACAAATGTATGTTATTAATGTATCTTTATTTTGCAGATTGTAAGACACGTTAGAACAGTAAAGACAAATAGCGAGATCTAAAATTCCCTCAACTTCTATTTATATAAATTCACAAAAACTAAACATCATTTTAAAGGCCCACAAAATTAATATGATACTGACAACATTTCATTGTGTCCTCGTGACTTACATATGTAAACTTTACGAGATATTAATAAAGATACATTAATAACATTCATTTGTGCAAAATTTCATTGAACGGCATGTTGCCATTATTGAGATTTTGGTAATTTTGGTAATTTTCTTTTTATCAATGGACGTGATTAAGTTGGAGTGTGGTAAGCCCTTAAGATGGGTGGTTTTAATATCCCAGCAGATAGATGTCTTGATTTTTTTCAATTACCCCTAGGATATACTTTTTTCCATTTCGGCGTTCTCTGTGATACACAGGATTTATATTCTCAGATCCTCTCCCAAAATTCTATTTCTTTAGTTCCGCTCAATGTTTTCTCGTTTAGGGCAAACACACAATTTTATCTTGGGGATCATACTCCGATAAACATAGAATAGTTTCATGTGAAATATATCAGAAAATGCCACATCGAGAAGACACAGCCTCTCTACACAGCCAAGATGCAGAGAAGAAGGGAGACCATGGTTTATACAAATCAGAAAATGCCACATCGAGAAGACACAGCCTCTCTACACAGCCAAGATGCAGAGAAGAAGGGAGACCATGGTTTATACAAATCAGAAAATGCCACATCGAGAAGACACAGCCTCTCTACACAGCCAAGATGCAGAGAAGAAGGGAGACCATGGTTTATACAAATCAGAAAATGCCACATCGAGAAGACACAGCCTCTCTACACAGCCAAGATGCAGAGAAGAAGGGAGACCATGGTTTATACAAATCAGAAAATGCCACATCGAGACGACACAGCCTCTCTACACAGCCAAGATGCAGAGAAGAAGGGAGACCATGGTTTATACAAATCAGAACATGCCACATCGAGAAGACACAGCCTCTTTACACAGCAAAGATGCAGAGAAGAAGGGAGACCATGGTTTATAAAAATCAGAAAATGCCACATCGAGAAGACACAGCCTCTCTACACAGCCAAGATGCAGAGAAGAAGGGAGACCATGGTTCATACAAATCAGAAAATGCCACATCGAGAAGACACAGCCTCTCTACACAGCCAAGATGCAGAGAAGAAGGGAGACCATGGTTTATACAAATCAGAAAATGCCACATCGAGAAGACACAGCCTCTCTACACAGCCAAGATGCAGAGAAGAAGGGAGACCATGGTTTATACATATTAGAAAATGCCACATCGAGAAGACACAGCCTCTCTACACAGCCAAGATGCAGAGAAGAAGGGAGACCATGGTTTATACATATTAGAAAATGCCACATCGAGAAGACACAGCCTCTCTACACAGCCAAGATGCAGAGAAGAAGGGAGAACATGGTTTATACATATTAGAAAATGCCACATCGAGAAGACACAGCCTCTCTACACAGCCAAGATGCAGAGAAGAAGGGAGACCATGGTTTATACAAATCAGAAAATGCCACATCGAGAAGACACAGCCTCTCTACACAGCCAAGATGCAGAGAAGAAGGGAGACCATGGTTTATACAAATCAGAAAATGCCACATCGAGAAGACACAGCCTCTCTACACAGCCAAGATGCAGTGAAGAAGGGAGACCATGGTTTATACATATTAGAAAATGCCACATCGAGAAGACACAGCCTCTCTACACAGCCAAGATGCAGAGAAGAAGGGAGACCATGGTTTATACATATTAGAAAATGCCACATCCAGAAGACACAGCAGTTGATATATATTGTGTTGGAATTAGTTTCCGGTCGACCAAATACAATGTATTGGCTATAGCAGTTTCTTCTTCATTTTGCCCAGAAGATTATCAATCATGTTGATTTTATATCGCGCTTCTTAGAGCGCTAAGCGCGAGATATTACAACGCTTTATGAGGGTTTTACTAACTAAATTCCCCCATGGCGGGCATATGTAGTCAAAACGGCAAATTTGATTCGTAATGAGTAAGCGAAATTATCATCATACTGTTTCAAGAAATCTTTAAAAAATAGTTGAATGTAGATTGATTTAGAAAATGTCGTGTTTTCATTTTCTTGTTGATTTCATATTTCTTTCCAACTTCTTCCACACGCGCACACACCTAAAACTGATATACAGCTATGCCATTCGCGTTATTAATACTCCCAGTCCTTTGTTTTTAACTGTTGTACTTTTTACCGAGCTATAAAATGCAGATGTTTGAAAATGAATGTGCACCAAAAGACATAGTAGAAAAGGTGATTGTCAGTAAACGAGGTATGAAGCCTCGACAAAATACACAGCTTACGAATTCTTACATACATTCATCGTTATTCAAGGGAACATATTTGTTCATATATTAGATATTATTATGTTATCAATGCACCAAATGCTGTGATCTGACATTTTAACAGATCTTTACTGCACTGGAAGATGCTGACTGGGTGATACATGTGAAAACTCTTTCTTATTTCCAGTTCTGGCATTGATTCAATACCGGGTAGAGGAATTCAGAAGCAGACACTGAACATTGCACTTTCAATGCGGTGTTTTGAGAGTTATACTCTTTCATGATCAGAAGCAGACACTGAACATTGCAGTAGCGTTGTTTGTGCCGTGTGGCGGCTGTAAAAATTCTCCCCGTACATTCAATCAGTGCTGTTATCAGTTACGTCCTTTGAAGGTCGTTGGGCACGATACTTATGTACTATGTTTATAGTACTGCTAAAATTCCTTTTGTTTTAATATTTCGGCCAGTTTATAGATAAGGTGGTTTCAATATCCCAGCCAATGTCGATTTGGATATTGTCCAATCACCCCCAAGGATATACTTCCTGCTTTTTAAATTTTGCCTTTGGCGTAGTCTGTGATATGCAGGATTTATATTCTAAGATCCCCTATCAAAATTCTATTCTGTTTAGTTCCGCCCATTGTTTTCTCGTTAAGGGCAAACCCATTCTTTTATCTGGGGACCATACGCCGCTGAACATGGAATGGTATTAATCTGAGAATACCTCATTGAAGGTTCCATGTTCACCGCCATATGCATACCATCGTTTGGGATGGATCGAAATTGTACTATTTAATCGTGTAATTACTGAGTTGCGCTCAACCCGGGGCTAGGCGGCGTGGGCAGTAATAAGCATTCCCATTACTGCCCATGAACAGGCTCAATCAAACCGAGTCTGCAGTATTTTCATATTTGTCGTGTTCGGTTGCTTTCAAAGTTCCCTTTTCGTCTATTTCAATGCGGTGTTCTGAGAGTTATCTGAACATTGCACTTTCAATGCGGTGTTATGAGAGTTATCTGAACATTGCACTTTCAATGCGGTGTTCTGAGAGTTATCTGAACATTGCACTTTCAATGCGGTGTTCTGAGAGTTATCTGAACATTGCACTTTCAATGCGGTGTTCTGAGAGTTATCTGAACATTGCACTTTCAATGCGGTGTTCTGAGAGTTATCTGAACATTGCACTTTCAATGCGGTGTTCTGAGAGTTATCTGAACATTGCACTTTCAATGCGGTGTTCTGAGAGTTATCTAAACATTGCACTTTCAATGCGGTGTTCTGAGAGTTATCTGAACATTGCACTTTCAATGCGGTGTTCTGAGAGTTATCTGAACATTGCACTTTCAATGCGGTGTTCTGAGAGTTATCTGAACATTGCACTTTCAATGCGGTGTTCTGAGAGTTATCTGAACATTGCACTTTCAATGCGGTGTTCTGAGAGTTATCTGAACATTGCACGTTCAATGCGGTGTTCTGAGAGTTATCTGAACATTGCACTTTCAATGCGGTGTTCTGAGAGTTATCTGAACATTGCACTTTCAATGCGGTGTTCTGAGAGTTATCTGAACATTGCACGTTCAATGCGGTGTTCTGAGAGTTATCTGAACATTGCACTTTCAATGCGGTGTTCTGAGAGTTATCTGAACATTGCACTTTCAATGCGGTGTTCTGAGAGTTATCTGAACATTGCACTTTCAATGCGGTGTTCTGAGAGTTATCTGAACATTGCACTTTCAATGCGGTGTTCTGAGAGTTATCTGAACATTGCACGTTCAATGCGGTGTTCTGAGAGTTATCTGAACATTGCACTTTCAATGCGGTGTTCTGAGAGTTATCTGAACATTGTACGTTCAATGCGGTGTTCTGAGAGTTATCTGAACATTGCACGTTCAATGCGGTGTTCTGAGAGTTATCTGAACAATGCACTTTCAATGCGGTGTTCTGAGAGTTATCTGAACATTGCACTTTCAATGCGGTGTTCTGAGAGTTATCTGAACATTGCACTTTCAATGCGGTGTTCTGAGAGTTATCTGAACATTGCACGTTCAATGCGGTGTTTGGAGAGTTATACTCTTTCATGATCAGCGGCAAAACTGCACAGAATAAAATTATGACAAGGGATCTGGCTTTGTTTTTGTTTTGATTAAAATATGAATATCAACAGAGAACACCGAAAGGAAAAAGCAGAATGTATATTATATCCTTATGGTGACTAAACATTTCTTTTACAAGTGATTCCATAATACACAAGATACAGATTCTTTAATTCAAGAATGCATACGTGAAAGTACATTACATTGATGCCCTTATGGTGACTTAACATTTCTTTTACAAGTGATTGCATAATACACAATATACATATTCTTTAATTCAATAATGCATACGTGATAGTACATTACAATGATGTCCTAATGCAAAAAGATTGTGTTTGATTAATTTTAACTACCATTCAACTCTCAACTTTCAAAAAAGGTAATACAAAATTAATGTACTTTTAATAGTTCAAGCTTACGTCCCAGCTTTATACGTGTATATCTCGGTGATATTTGTGGTTGGTATTCAGCTATATAAAATAATATGTTCAATATCAGGTGGTATTTTGCGGGATAGTAAACATCATGAAAGACCGCATGCTGTTTAGGACTGCAATAAAACGAGATAACAAAATAACATGGTAAGATTTGTATTATCATCTATTATGGCAACGCCAACATGTTTTCAACTAGTTTGATGTATGCAAAAGCGCCGTTATCAGCACAACTCACAATCTCATCATTTGTCAATAACAGCTGGAATGTGGGGCGATTGTTAAATAAGTGGTGGTTTGTGTATTTGGATTCATTCGATTTCATAAGTACTAAATAAAGCACTGCATGGTTGTTAAAGATAAATAAAATGTAATATGTTTGATGCAATTAATTATCTGTTGGTTAATGTATGAGTGTAATCAGTCTTTTATCAATACAGACGCTGACCAACCTGTACATCTCTGTTGTCTGTGTAAATATCACATTAATCACCATTACTTATCTCTTCTAAAAGAAATATCGAAAGAGTTGTGAAGTAATAGCTGAACAAAAGCTTAATAAATTTATAAATGTGTATTTTATAGAAATATCGTATATCATTACAATTCAAACTTAGTACAAAAACAAGACCATGATCATCAGGAGCCTTTACATACGATGACAACGACGGTACAATGGATGCATAATACTTTATGCAGAGTCATGGCATCCGACTTGCTGATAAACGCCATGCATTTACAACGACAACGGTGAAACGGTTGAATAACTGTATGCGATTAGCGACCTTATACTTAGCAACATTTGTCAAATTGTATCTGTATATATTTTTTGTAACTTGTGTTTCACTTAAAATATATATTTTTTTAAAGTTTGCTAAGCACCAGTATACACATACCGATCTTTAACATCATCTCACTCAAATTTTTATTGAACCCCAAAAAACTACGATTGCTAAAGCATGTGTCTATATTATACAAATAAATACTAATGTTGAGGTCAATGTTGTTTTGCGGACCTAGGTAGTGTGATATCGACCTCAACAATAGTGTTTACTTCTTATATCATATAACCTATGAATTTTAAGCATTCTGATCGTTTGATAATATTGACCTGCTTTAAATTCATGCGAATGATAAGAAATACAACTTATAACTGGCATATGGCAGAAATATATGTACAAAATATTCTTGTGGCTTATAAAACTTTCAGAAGTATAGTTCGATAAAGTAAAATACCTATGCAAGAATCAAGGTCGCATAATAGTCTTTTGTACGGTATTAGCAGAACAACAGCTTGACTGTTTCCGTTTAGTTTTTCTAAAGACACGTATAATCTTTTGACTGCAGTGTGATTGTTGTTCAAAAGTTTTTATATTTAAAATTTGATTGAACCTTAGCAAAGGTTCTTCAAAAACATGCTAAATATAGTTACTGTAGAAGTTATGAACAGAGGCAAAAGTAATGTATGGAACACGTGGGTAGATATGATAGAACCTAAACCTCCTGAAAACATGCGCTAGGGCACTACTCGCCAAAGGCCAGCGAATTTCCTTACATGCGCTAAGGCACTAATCGCCAAGATTCAGCGAATTTCCTTACATGCGCAAAGGCACTAATCGCAAAGATTCAGCGAAATCCCTAACATGCGCTTAGGCACTAATCGCCAAGGTTTAGCTAATTTCCTTACATTTTCTAGGGCTCTACTCGTCAAGGTCCAGCGAATTTCCTTACATGCGCTAAGGCACTAATCGCCAAGGTTCAGCAAACGGGTTGATATGATAGAACCTAAAGTTGATAACATGATCAAAGACACTACTCGCCCCTCACCGAATTCCCTAACCAAATATTGGATGCGCTGTGTAATTTCTTTGCGTTAAAATGCACCGCAATAAGAGCAGTAAACCCGGCAAATGTAGGTGATTCGCAATGCCCTGATAATATGCTTTGGGGCACTTCATTACAATACTTCTTGCTAAGTTTCTACAATTACGTAAGGAATTAAGGAGGAACTGAACATTTAACTTGCAAACTTCGTTATTTGTTTCACTTTTCCGTTTACATTTCTCGCTTTTAAAAAACCTTTGCACTTCGTATTTTAATTATCAGTACAATGACGACACTGTATGTTATCGTAGACAGTCACAAGTAAAAGCATTTTTATAACGGTATATTTAGCTAAACACTGTGGCATGTTTTTAATATTTTAATGACCACCACTATGAAAGTTGTTCATTCGACAATTTGTATGTAATGGTATTTGCTTTTTTCAATATGCATAAAACCAAGTGTCTGTTTAGGTATCAATTATCAACCATAGTATGCAAAATGAGTTATAGGTTGACCAAGGTAAATTGGCGATGTTTATAATTATTAATAGAATCTAAACACCGGTTAAGGCAAATTTACGCGTAAAAGTACTACCAGTATTTCCCAATTATAACACTGCCCTGATAGCGCAGTGGTTAACGCTTCTACCTGGCACTGGCTTAACTCTTTTTCGACACGGGATCGATTTACACTGACACAAGGCTTTGAGATATAATTTTAGGTTTATATATTTTAACTTTGCAGTTATTTCAAAGTATTTTATGTAATTTTGATTCAATTTATTTTATCGCGGAATTTATAATTATGCAAAAATATTTAACAATGTAAACGAACTAGAATGTTGTGTTCCGCGGAACACATGTGTCGCCTGCATGGAAAAAGTTGATCTGTGGGCCTATGTTTAATCATATACTCAACAAAAATAAAAAGTATCCACTTTCCTATATAAAATATTGTAAAATTTGAAAACGAAAACTGAGAAATCTGTATGTGGACAACTTTGCATTTCTGTTATCATTGCAAAGAGAAAAAGTGTTCTTGAAAATCTGCAGCCACAACTTAGTTATCTTTCCCTTTGTTGTAATAAGGGTTCCAGGAAAAAGACAGTGATTCTTTGAAGCATTCACATTGGTTTGAATTAAATCAATCTTTCCACATCTTGTGATCAATAAAATCATAAAACATTCATCAATAAAACAAGTAGTCCTCGATAAACTACGCTAGAAAGTCCAACCATTTCCAATTATCTCCCTTTAAATTGAATATGTAGTGTTTTGTAATCGATTATTAATTGTTATTCGACTTGCCGTTGCTTAGGTTTTGGTGTGGAAGATTATGTTTATGAACAATAGAAATTGAAAACAACCGAGATTAACCAATTGAACATCATTCAAAGCGTACCTGATTAAATGAAAATATGTTAATGATAATATAAGCATAAAAAGTGGATACTTTTTATTTTTGTTCAGTATATATAATCAAAATATTTAATTTAAGTTGATTTCAATACTGATTAGCATCATTCAGGTAGCTTACGTTGGCACCATTTAGCTGGCTCTGTATTACTGTGGTGATTTAGCACCTTTCAGGTAGCTGACGTTGGCACAATAAAGCAGTCTCTGTATTCATGTTGTGATTTAGCACCATTTAGGTAGCTAACGTTGGCAACATTTAGCTGGCTCTGTATTAATATTGTGATTTAGCACCATTCAGTTAGCTGAGGTTGGCACCATTTAGCTGGCTCTGTATTAATGTTGTGATTAAGCACCATTCAGGCAGCTCACGTTGGTACCATATAGCTGGCTCTTTATCCATGTTGTGATTTAGCATCATTCAGTTAGCTGACGTTGGCACAATATAGCAGTCTCTGTATTCATGTTGTGATTTAGCACAATTCAGGTAGCTGACGTTGTCAACATTAAACTGGCTCTGTATTTATGTTCTGGTTTAGCAGAATTCATGTAGCTGACGTTGGCACAATATAGCAGTCTCTGTATTCATGTTGTGATTTAGCAACATTCAGGTAGCTGACGTTGTCACCATTAAACTGGCTCTGTATTCATGTTGTGATTTAGCAACATTCAGGTAGCTGACCTTGGCACCATTTAGCTGGCTCTGTATTCCTGTTGTGGTTTAGCACCATTCAGGTAGCTGACAATTGCACATTTAGCAGTCACTGTATTCATGTTGTGATTTAGCACCATTCAGGTATCTCACGTTGGCACCATATATAGCAGTATCTGTATTCATGTTGTGATTAGCACTATTCAGGTAGCTGACGTTGGCACCATATAGCAGTCACTGTATTCATGCTGTGATTTAGCACCATTCAGGTAGCTGAAGTTGGCACCATATAGCAGTCACTGTATTCATGTTGTGGTTTAGCACCATTCAGGTAGCTGAAGTTGGCACCATTTAGCTGGCTCTGTATTCATGTTGTGATTTAGCACCATTCAAGTAGCTTACGTTGTCACTATTTAGCTGGCTCTGTAGTTATGTTGTGAGTTAGCACCATTCAGGTAACTAACGTTGACACTATTTAGCTGGCTCTGTATTTATGTTGTGATTTAGCACCAATGAAGTAGCTGACGTTGTCATCATTTAGCTGGCTCTATTTGCATGTTGTGATTTAGCACCATTCAGGTAGCTGACGTTGGCAACATTTAGCTTGCTTTGTATTCATGCTGTGATTACCAATATCAGTTAGCTAACGTTGTCACCGTTAAGCTGGCTTGCTATTTATATTGTAATTTAGCACCATTTCGCTAGCTGCCCCTGACTCTATTTCGCTGGCTTTCTACTTAGTTTCTGATTGATTTAGCACCATTCAGCTAGCGTGCACAACCCGGCTGGCTTGGTATTTACATAGCGAGTTAAAATCACCAAGAAAGTAAAGTAGTCACAAGCAAAGATGGCTTAATTTAGTAGCTGAAATTAGCTCGGTCCGAACTGTTAAACTTTCTGCTTTCCAGCTTGCTCAATATAAACAGTAGGCGTTGGTACCGTCTGTTTTGCCCAGTAACGACTTCACTTGTTATATTTATCTATATACATGTACTGAGCTGCCGACGCCGTTGTGGTAAGGTAGCTGGACGGTGTTTATTGTATTAGTAGGACGCTAAATTTATACCGCGGATCTGTTCACGTAAAAAGCCGGACGGCGACTATTACGCATTTGTTTACTGAACTGTCAGACCTTTGCCGACTGCGCAGCAGTTTAACGATCCAGTCGGACGCTATCTTTACCACAGGAGTCCATTAAGGTATTCGGGCGATTCTAGCTTCACAGTTGTATGTCGAGCTACCTAGCGATACCGACCTGAACCACACGGACGATGCCCACTACGCACATATGTACTGACCTAACCTAAAAGTGAAAGATCCACATGTGTACACATAGCCAGCCAAATATACGTAAAGTTAAACATTGGCATCGTGATTCAATTTACTGTTAAGTTTTATGGGGACTGATTAGTGGTTTCAAGAACATTTGAAGCACATGCATCTACTTTATACAGTGCCAGGCAAACTATTACGGTTTCTTATCAGCACCATATCTTTCAACGAAACTAAGCATTTCTACTATGAGCATACCACTACACGTTATTGTTTGCATAAAAGGCTGGCCAATATCTATCAAACGAATATTATGTGATAAAAACATTTTACTGAGCTGATAAGAATAAAAAAGGTTAACTGAAATAAAAATATTCATCCTCGGTTCAATTTGATCTATTTTCAAAGAATGTTTGAAGTCCGATTATTAATGGCATTTCTAAAAGTCTACCATCTCTACTAGGGGATTGATTCACATGGGAATATTAACAATTTACGAGGTCTGTCTATATCTTCAACTAGCAAGAAGACTTATACATTTAAAACAAATGCATAAAGTTAATAACTGTTACATCAAGAAAGAAGAAGTAATGAGGCAGTACGAAATGTTGGCGACGATAAAGTTATGTGTTTCGTTTAACCTTGAACTGGTGAACCAGTTAAACCTGCCCGGTTGACTGTTTCACTGCGCATGTCTGTAATTTATCAGTCAAGCTTTCATTTTCTGATAACGACGGAGAAAAAATCTAACTTCTCCGGATGCAAAGTTAATACAGATTCTAAATATTGGACGATTATAATAACGTTAACATAGATTTTTTGTTTTGGGCGTTTTAATGTTAATATTTGAGGATTTAATGTTAACAACATTTTTTTTAAATACTGGACATGTAAACGTTAAGAACGATTTACAACTCCAACTACTTAACTGCATTATATGCAGATAACTTTATTAGTGACTCACAATTTGTCTATAAAGAGCCGAGTCATGTTTCTTTGTTTGAAAGGTTTTTGTACTAGTTTCCTAGGCTTTGGATACACTTGATTATACAGGTAATCTTCGTATTAGTTCGTTTTAGAATTCAGTAGGCTACATCGATGGTTTTCACGAGTCTTAAAACACGCTGCCAGTGCAGAAGATACTACAGCCTGCATTACAGGTAGGCCGGGATTCGAGACAGCATTTATTGACATCACATAATAATAACAAACAGGCAAACAAATTGTACAGGGTCAGCCTCAATGCTTTCTAATAACGGCTGACATATTTGTGAAGTAATGTTACACCTTTGGTAAGAACAGTTTATAAAGGTGAAAGATTCACTAACTTGAAAACGTGTATGGTATGGAAATAAAGCGAGTGATAACATGCGTTTAGCCTACATCATTATTTCGTATTAAAACAAGTGTTAGCTTTCCAAATTGCTAGTCGGCCATTCACTTTCTGTACTTGAAAGAATTATAGATAGTTTAACAATTTTTAATATTTCAATTATTTCAGGCTGAAACTTGACAATGGAAAAAAAACACGGAAGCCAAGCATATTCAATATCACATGAAGCCAAGCATATTCAATATCACATGAAACTCTATACAAGGAAGCCAAGCATATTCACTATCACATGACTGTCTAAACACGGAAGCCAATCATCTTCAATATCACATGACTGTCTAAACACGGAAGCCAATCATATTCAATATCACATGACTGTCTATTTATCGATAGCCAAACATATTCAATATCACATGACTGTCTATTTATCAATAGCCAAACATATTCAATATCACATGAATGTCTATATCACGGAAGCCAAGCATATTCAATATCACATGAATGTCTATATCACGGAAGCCAAGCATATTCAATATCACATGAATGTCTATATCACGGAAGCCAAGCATATTCAATATCACATGACTGTCTAAACACGGAAGCCAAGCATATTCAATATCACATGACTGCCTATTTATCGATAGCCAAGCATATTCAATATCACATGACTGTCTATTTATCGATAGCTAAGCATATTCAATATCACATGACTGTATATTTATCACGGAATCCAAGCATATTCAATATCACATGAATGTCTAGTTATCGATAGCCAGCCCTAAGTACTTTGGTTAGGTATCTTAAATTTACGAATTGCACAGGGTCATTTTACAAAATGTTGAGTATGTTGTTCATATTGTACTCTTGTTTTATTTAAGGGAGACAAACATTGTAAATGGTGAAAACTTGCTAAAATTTCAAAAATAAATTTTTGGGCAAATAATCATTGCCACCTAGATTTTACCGAATAACAGTTTTTATCTTTGGATGTATTAACGTTTGTACGCTCAGTTCAATCTAAGTTATGCTCTAACAATCAAGCTCAGACTAAATCAAAGGAAGACCCGTTTGCATGAAAACTCTGAAATTGATGGGCAATCAAAGTCAAAGTCAAATATTTATTGGCATTAAACATAACAATGTTCATAGCCATACAAAATATACAAGTTGACGATATAAATTGAAATTGCAAAGATAAACAATGACATGGCACATATTACAGCAAGAAAAAAGCACACAACAAAAAGCAAAACACAAATGGTAAACATACGCTCAGAAAAGTATGAAATATTTTATGTGGTACATTGTAATAATAATAATAATAATAGAAATTGATCAAACGGATATTCATAATTGACAATTAACATGGATTAGATGAATCCTTTTTTCGGTTGCTAAATATATACCAAAACAACTCATACCTGACATAGGTATATGCTAATCTACAATATTTTGTGGAAATGTTGAGTTTTGAAAAGATACAGAAAACAGATTTGCCATTGAAACCGAAAGTAGACATGATGTGAGTCTCTCTCGAATTTCTAGAAGTTTGCGTTTCCTAACAGTACTCAACAACATATTGTAGTAAGATAAATTGCTAAGATTTTGCACACGCTACTATTGCTAATATGATCGTCAGTAATTTGAATGGATGCAAACGTGTTTACCCGAGTTGTGTGCTACATGTATTCACAATGAATGCACCATATTTAACATAGTGTTTGTAAGTATATGGTCTATTATTGTGTTTAATAAGAAAAATTCATTTTGTTGTTGAATTCGAAAAGCTTTAAGTATTGAACGGTGCGAATAAGTGTTGAACACAACACTAACGTATTGCATGAAGTCTAAAATCCTCATGAATAACATAACACGACTTCATATAGGAAGGGTTATCTAGGTGTTCATTTTAATATTAGTTTTGTTTAATTGTAAAAAGGTGAAATATGGAAGGAAGTGTACAAGCTCGTGTGGAATTGCAAATATCAGTACGTATTACTTTACATGAATATTAATCATTTGGTTTGTTTAAATGGAAGATGACACAGTTAATTCAATTATTTACCTGTCCGATTTAGAGACCATTCGAAACTATTTTCACCACTGATTTATGTATTGTTTCAAATGACAATCTGCGAGACAAACGATCGATAGCAATGTTCAGCCGTAAGCCGATACGACCAGCTGTATCTATCCGAAAATACGATAACCTAGGAGGTTAACCGCTAGGCCGATATAACAAGCTGTATTCCGAAAACGATCACCCGATAGGAACAACAGCAGAGCTCATTTACCCAGCTGTATCGAGGCGTTTGATAATCCCCGAGGTTCAGCCTTAGACTCATGTCGTAAGCATTTATCTAGTGTTAATACAAATTTGAATATCATTCTCCCTCAGGCATTAGAGTTGTTATTTTATCGCAAACCTATTGTGCTTTATGACGCAGTTATTGAATCGAAGTTTGAATGTTCAAGTATCAAGTTACAACCACAACGATCTTATACAAACTTTGAATGAACGATTCAATTTTGATTACATTTCTTTTATTCAAATCAATGAGTATTTTGTAAAATAATTTCAATAAACTCTGCTTTAAAATCGCTCGCACCTTAAATCATTTATTAACATTTAAAAATCATTGACTGCTCTATACATTGTCGATATTTCGATTTTACTGTGTAATCTAAATTAGATAAATTGTAAGTGATCCAAATTAAATCCTCACAACAGGTGAATTAGTTGCCTCGCGGCCTTAAAAATAAAAACACAACGTAAACTGTACCTTGTTTCATTAGCATTTCCATTGTCTGTGCGTGTGTTTGTGGGGGATGAGAAGAGGCAGAACTGGGGATGAAGATGTATTACATTTCTTCAGTACAAAATATAGCCAATATTGGCAATATTAACTTGTTTTCCTGATTTGAGTACGTTATCGGTTAACGAGACAGTCTTGTTCTTTGACATCTATGGTGGCATCAAACTGCCAGCACTTAATTTTCAGGTTTCATGTAAACTTTCACAAAAACATATAGTTTTCACGTAAAAACATTACGGATTTTATGAAAACAGTAAATTATCACAGGCACCATACATATCTTTATCAATTTTTTTCTGATAAAAATCGCTTCTGTATTTTTCACTGATTTTATAACAACTTGAAATATATCCCTATAATAATACCGGAATGTATTATTTAAATAAGCTGCTAGATGCGTCTCATATCGATGGAAGAAATTGCAGAAGAATCACATCCCTATCCGGATGCTAGATGCGTCTCATATCGATGGAAGAAATTGCAGAAGAATCACATCCCTGTCCGGATGCTAGATGCGTCTCATATCGATGGAAGAAATTGCAGAAGAATCACATCCCTGTCCAGATGCTAGATGCGTCTCATATCGATGGAAGAAATTGCAGAAGAATCACATCCCTATCCGGATGCTAGATGCGTCTCATATCGATGGAAGAAATTGCAGAAAAATCACATCCCTGTCCGGATGCTAGATGCGTCTCATATCGATGGAGAAAATTGCAGAAGAATCACATCCCTGTCCGGATGCTAGATGCGTCTCATATCGATGGAAGAAATTGCAGAAGAATCACATCCCTATCCAGATGCTAGATGCGTCTCATATCGATGGAAGAAATTGCAGAAGAATCACATCCCTGTCCGGATGCTAGATGCGTCTCATATCGATGGAGAAAATTGCAGAAGAATCACATCCCTGTCCGGATGATGTGTACGAAGATTTACTCCTTAAATAAGAATCTTTAAATAAAAGTTGAACTATTGTACATATTTAAACATAAATATAGCCCCTGCACATTTGTTTAAGAAACACTGTGTTTATTCTATGTATTTTACACGCTACCTCGTTAAAAAGACATATGGTTTAAAATCTATTCAAACTCTGTAACCAATATTTATCTCGTATATTCAGGTTGATATAATTAGACATTATGTTTATACCCCCACAAACGAAGTTTGAGGGGGTATATAGGAGTGAGCTTGTCGGTCGGTCGGTCGGTCGGTCGGTCTGTCGGTCTGTCGGTCGGTCGGATTCTTCGTTTCCAGATGATAACTCATGAAAGGCTTGACAGAATTAAATAATTTTTGGTACACAGGTATATCGTCATAAGATACAGGTCAAGTTCGATTTTGGGGCTGGTGGGATCAGTGTCAAGGTCACTGTTACTAAAAATAGAAAAATGGTTTCCGGATGATAACTCATGAAACACTTCACAGATTTAATCCTTGTTTATTAAATAGATGTAACATCACAAGATACAGGTCAAGTTCGACTTTGGGGCTGGTGGGGTCAATGTCAAGGTCAGTATTACTAAAAATAGAAAAAGGGTTTCCAGATAATAACTCATGAAAAACATCACAGATTTAATCCTTTTTTGGTACATATATGTAATATCAGAAGATACAGGTCGAGTTCGACTTTGGGGCCTGAGTGTCAAGGTCACTGTAACTTAAAAAAGAAAAATTGTTTCTGGACTATAACTCATGAAATACTTCATAGATTTAATTATTTCTTGGGACACAGATGTAACATAACAAGATAAAGATTAGGTTTGACTTTGGGGCCTGTGGGTTCAAGGTCAAGGTCACTGTTATTTAAACTTCAAAACTTCATTTCCACTCGGTAACTATAGCTTGGAATGAGATTCTTAAATGAAATTTGGTGTATTGATGGTTTTTGTGAAGATGACTTTTGGGATTCAAGGCCTGTGGGGTCAAGGTCACTGTTACTAAAAATAGAAAATAAACTTATGCTTAATAACTTTGGTTCAGAATGCGATATTGTGATGAAAATTGCTATGTAGGTAGTGTCTGTGAAGACGAAACTTGGTATTGAAATTGGGCCTGATGGGGTCAAGGTCACTGTTACTAAAAATAGAAAAAATGGTTTCTGGATGATTTCTCATAAACAATGTTTGGCACACAGTTCTTAGATAAAAGTTAGATAAAGGCCACTGTTACTAACATATTTAAACCATTTCTGCTCAATAAATTTAGAAGGAATGAGATATTGTGATGAAACTTGCTGAATATGTGGCTACTGTGAAGACGACACTTTGGATTGAAAGTGGGGCACATTATGCCATTGATTCGAAGCATTCCCAGTTCAATTATCAAGCATACATGTGGGGGTATTTAATCACTTTCAGTGATAATTCTAGTTTTATTTGAACATAATGCAGCATTTGATAGATATAAAACATCCCAGCTGTCGCAAATTCACAACATAACAATTCAGACAAGTTTTTAGTTCGGTATAAATGCAAGTAGTACTGAAATTTCAACTATATGTCATATTTTTCTCATTGTAAGAGCCTGTGGCGGCCGAAAAAATTCTCCCCGTACACATAGTCAGTACTGTTAACAATAAATAATTCGTTTCTGGTGTCACGCAATGATTACGTTTTTAGTGTTATCCGATAAACTTTTTGGGGGTTGTCTAGGTTAGCTCAATTTGTATCGTAATTGGCATTGCATTGCTAGGCGCTGTCTCCGCGCGGGTTCGCTCCCCTGTAGGGATAATATCATTTGAAATTTACAGTAGCTCTGTGTGATGGGCTCCCCGTAAAAGGGCTCCCCGTACATATAGTCATTACTGTTAGCAGTAAATAATCGGTTTTCGGTGTCATGCAGTGAGGATTACGTTAGTCAGTGTTATCCGATCAACCACTTTTGGGATTGTCCTGGTTAGTTAAATTGGTAGCGTATTTGGCATTGCATTGCTAGACGCTGTCGCCGCATAGGTTCGCTCCCCTGTAGGGCAATATCATTTAAATTTCACTGTAGCGATATTTGTGCAGTGTTGTAGCCGTAAAAGGTCTGTCCGTACGTATAGTCAGTACTGTTATTAGTAAACAATCGGCAGGTAAGGTATACTGCAGTGATGATAACGTTTATCAGGGTTATACGATGAACATTTTTGGGGGTTCTTCCAGTTAGCTCAATCTTTAGCGTATTTGGGATTGCATTGCTAGGCGCTGTCGCTTCCCGGTAGTGGCAATTTAATTCAATATTAAAAATCTGAAAACAAACTTTGGTTAAAGAGTTGGAATGTATTGCATTTCAATTGTAGGTTTCGGTCAACTGTATTCAGCGTTACATTTAACACATGTAAAACAGAAGCCATGGCAACTTCACTCGATCCTGCATTAACAAAGAAAACATTTAACAACTGGCTCAAAGGAGCCTTAGCGGTTCTTTTCACGAGAGAAGCGTTGACAGAGTTTGTTAAAATCGAGATCTCCGACTTCCAGAGAGACTTGCTACAATCCATCTTTACAAAGAACGGCATCTCGTTAGGTACAACATGCAGTTCTTGTACGACAGCGAATATGTTGAGATGTCCAACACAAGAGTTCTGTGACAAGAGAGGAAAATGTAAATTACACGATCCAAACGTGCCGAATAAAATCCCCAACCAGAAGTGTCCAAACAACATTTGTCACAATATAAAGGATGCCATACTCAAACACCATAGATTCCAAGGACCTACATGGCAAATCACAGATGCTACGAGATGGTGCTCAGATGCCTTCCAGATCGCAAAGTGTTACTTACCTCCAAAAGGGTATGATAACAAGGGTTCCTTTGACGAGATCGACTTCAATGGTACATTGGGAGTCATAATTAACAACACGAGGTTCCAGAATCTAATGACGACACAGATGAATAGTTGTTCTAAGGTAAATTATGCATAACTAGTCCAGATAAACACTGTGGACAATTTGTACGAATTTTTGTAACTAAACATATAAATCTCGTTAAACTGAAACCGAAGATAAATAATAACAGATATCTTACTATGGATTATAAAAACAACATTTTATCAGTGTTACATGTATGATTTGTCGAGGATGTTTGGTTTTGAATAACATACCAGTATCATTTAACCCTTAAATTCTAAATAATTATCACGTCATAATCTTAAATTAAAGTAAACATGGTTAAGAGTAGCAACATACACAATGATAGACAATTATTTCTTTATTTCAACAGGTTCGAGACATGATCAATGAAGATATCCGTCACTCAGCAAGTTACGAATTGTCGGACATACAACTTGCTCGATGCATAGATGCCCTCCGAGACCTGCTTCAGGACTCGAAGTTCCTTCTTAATGACCAGCACGCTCAAGTTGCCGTCAACAAGCTAAACCAGGTAATGTTGGTTTCGGAATCGATTTTAGATAGTTTCTGTGTGGTCCACCGCTAGTTAAAATTTTTATTGACTGGCGACATTTGTCGGTATTTGTGATCAGTTCGATTTGTTTTCATATGTTTTGACCGATATGGGAATTATCGCATTTTCGATTTCTTTACATGTATGATTGGGTTAAAATCTATTATTATTATTATTATTATTATTATTATTATTATTATTATTATTATTATTATTATTATTATTATTATTATTATTATTATTATTAAAAAAAATAATAATAATAATGATAATAATACAACTGTATTTAATGAGAGAACTCATGTCTACAGATGCAGTCTCACACATTGGTTATAACAGCGGGAGATATAACTAAAGTCTTGGACGAAGATATCAGTAAACGTATCAGCGAACAGCAACGGGAAGCTATTCAGTCTATACTGGACCATCTAGCCAAGGTCCAGGAAGTATCAGTGGCAAGTTTGGGAGATATCACAGATGCGAGAGATACAGCGATCAAAACCATTCAGCAAGAAGCCGAACAACAAATAAAGACTGTCAGGAAAGTTGTCGCCGAAACGGACGACGTCCTTTTCAAAGGTAATAGATCAATTTCGTAAAAATAAAAAAAATACATTACTTATTCATGTTTCATGTAGTTTCATGTAGATTAGAGGCCAGAACATCAACAGATGCTAAGCTTAAACCCATTACGCATACCATCGTTTACGTGGTGGAAGTCGGCGATCTGACTTAAAATTCCAGCTTATTGGTTGGTTGCTTTAGATAGACTTAAAATTCCAGGTTAAAGCTTGGTTGCTTAACATCTGAAACACGTCTTAAATCTCGTGCTTTTTAATGGTAAGTTGCTTTAGATTGAATACCAATCTTTAAACTCCAGCTTGTGATTGGCTTGTAGCTATACAGATTGCAACAAATATATATCTAACTATATTATGCGAACAAGAACAAAAACATAAAGTTTTGTGATAAGCGATCCCGAAAACGGAAAGATATTGTAAGATAATCATGAAAAAAACTGAATCGGTATTTTCGAAAAAGTGTGTTTGGATCAATCGATAAAAAAAAAACCTCAAGACATATTAAGCTAGTGTTATAGTTTCTTATGAGATGACTTTGGGTAGAATAAAACATCCTTTTTTAACACCGATCATTTTAAACAACATTAGGTCCTATCCATGAAATATTTACTAAAACAAATGAACTTAATTTAATACCGTAGATACTATTGAATCACAAATGACTTAAGTTTCCTAAAAATAATGAATTGTTGTTGAAACGTGAAGATGGCTTCTGTAATGAACGATTTTTTTCAGTAGATTTGCCAAAGTTTTCATTTCGTATTAGTTAGTGTTTATGCTAGTTTTCCCCAAAGTTTGTTCTATAACAATAGTTTCTATAGACTGTTTCTACACGAAATAGAAAGGAAATATTTTAAAAAATAAAGCATTGTAATTGGTTGAAAAACTAGGGTAAACACTAAAATCAACTAGATATTACCCAAACGTGCGCTCATTCTTATAGCTTGCGTAATACCAGTGTAAAGCATATTTTAAATATACCTGGTTTGTATAAGAAGAACTTGTTTCGACAAATTAAGGTAAAAATACTTGTATGCTTCCCCTCTGACTGCAGTATTTCATATACTTAGATAGATAGATAGATAGATAGATAGATAGATAGGTAGGTAGGTAGGTAGGTAGGTAGGTAGGTAGGTAGGTAGGTAGGTAGGTAGGTAGGTAGGTAGGTAGGTAGGTAGGTAGGTAGGTAGGTAGGTAGGTAGGTAGGTAGGTAGGTAGGTAGGTAGGTAGGTAGGTAGGTAGGTAGGTAGGTAGGTAGGTAGGTAGGTAGGTAGGTAGGTAGGTAGGTAGGTAGGTAGGTAGGTAGGTAGGTAGGTAGGTAGGTAGGTAGGTAGGTAGGTAGGTAGGTAGGTAGGTAGGTAGGTAGGTAGGTAGGTAGGTAGGTAGGTAGGTAGGTAGGTAGGTAGGTAGGTAGGTAGGTAGGTAGGTAGGTAGGTAGGTAGGTAGGTAGGTAGGTAGGTAGGTAGGTAGGTAGGTAGGTAGGTAGGTAGGTAGGTAGGTAGGTAGGTAGGTAGGTAGGTAGGTAGGTAGGTAGGTAGGTAGGTAGGTAGGTAGGTAGGTAGGTAGGTAGGTAGGTAGGTAGGTAGGTAGGTAGGTAGGTAGGTAGGTAGGTAGGTAGGTAGGTAGGTAGGTAGGTAGGTAGGTAGGTAGGTAGGTAGGTAGGTAGGTAGGTAGGTAGGTAGGTAGGTAGGTAGGTAGGTAGGTAGGTAGGTAGGTAGGTAGGTAGGTAGGTAGGTAGGTAGGTAGGTAGGTAGGTAGGTAGGTAGGTAGGTAGGTAGGTAGGTAGGTAGGTAGGTAGGTAGGTAGGTAGGTAGGTAGGTAGGTAGGTAGGTAGGTAGGTAGGTAGGTAGGTAGGTAGGTAGGTAGGTAGGTAGGTAGGTAGGTAGGTAGGTAGGTAGGTAGGTAGGTAGGTAGGTAGGTAGGTAGGTAGGTAGGTAGGTAGGTAGGTAGGTAGGTAGGTAGGTAGGTAGGTAGGTAGGTAGGTAGGTAGGTAGGTAGGTAGGTAGGTAGGTAGGTAGGTAGGTAGGTAGGTAGGTAGGTAGGTAGGTAGGTAGGTAGGTAGGTAGGTAGGTAGGTAGGTAGGTAGGTAGGTAGGTAGGTAGGTAGGTAGGTAGGTAGGTAGGTAGGTAGGTAGGTAGGTAGGTAGGTAGGTAGGTAGGTAGGTAGGTAGGTAGGTAGGTAGGTAGGTAGGTAGGTAGGTAGGTAGGTAGGTAGGTAGGTAGGTAGGTAGGTAGGTAGGTAGGTAGGTAGGTAGGTAGGTAGGTAGGTAGGTAGGTAGGTAGGTAGGTAGGTAGGTAGGTAGGTAGGTAGGTAGGTAGGTAGGTAGGTAGGTAGGTAGGTAGGTAGGTAGGTAGGTAGGTAGGTAGGTAGGTAGGTAGGTAGGTAGGTAGGTAGGTAGGTAGGTAGGTAGGTAGGTAGGTAGGTAGGTAGGTAGGTAGGTAGGTAGGTAGGTAGGTAGGTAGGTAGGTAGGTAGGTAGGTAGGTAGGTAGGTAGGTAGGTAGGTAGGTAGGTAGGTAGGTAGGTAGGTAGGTAGGTAGGTAGGTAGGTAGGTAGGTAGGTAGGTAGGTAGGTAGGTAGGTAGGTAGGTAGGTAGGTAGGTAGGTAGGTAGGTAGGTAGGTAGGTAGGTAGGTAGGTAGGTAGGTAGGTAGGTAGGTAGGTAGGTAGGTAGGTAGGTAGGTAGGTAGGTAGGTAGGTAGGTAGGTAGGTAGGTAGGTAGGTAGGTAGGTAGGTAGGTAGGTAGGTAGGTAGGTAGGTAGGTAGGTAGGTAGGTAGGTAGGTAGGTAGGTAGGTAGGTAGGTAGGTAGGTAGGTAGGTAGGTAGGTAGGTAGGTAGGTAGGTAGGTAGGTAGGTAGGTAGGTAGGTAGGTAGGTAGGTAGGTAGGTAGGTAGGTAGGTAGGTAGGTAGGTAGGTAGGTAGGTAGGTAGGTAGGTAGGTAGGTAGGTAGGTAGGTAGGTAGGTAGGTAGGTAGGTAGGTAGGTAGGTAGGTAGGTAGGTAGGTAGGTAGGTAGGTAGGTAGGTAGGTAGGTAGGTAGGTAGGTAGGTAGGTGTAGGTAGGTAGGTAGGTAGGTAGGTAGGTAGGTAGGTAGGTAGGTAGGTAGGTAGGTAGGTAGGTAGGTAGGTAGGTAGGTAGGTAGGTAGGTAGGTAGGTAGGTAGGTAGGTAGGTAGGTAGGTAGGTAGGTAGGTAGGTAGGTAGGTAGGTAGGTAGGTAGGTAGGTAGGTAGGTAGGTAGGTAGGTAGGTAGGTAGGTAGGTAGGTAGGTAGGTAGGTAGGTAGGTAGGTAGGTAGGTAGGTAGGTAGGTAGGTAGGTAGGTAGGTAGGTAGGTAGGTAGGTAGGTAGGTAGGTAGGTAGGTAGGTAGGTAGGTAGGTAGGTAGGTAGGTAGGTAGGTAGGTAGGTAGGTAGGTAGGTAGGTAGGTAGGTAGGTAGGTAGGTAGGTAGGTAGGTAGGTAGGTAGGTAGGTAGGTAGGTAGGTAGGTAGGTAGGTAGGTAGGTAGGTAGGTAGGTAGGTAGGTAGGTAGGTAGGTAGGTAGGTAGGTAGGTAGGTAGGTAGGTAGGTAGGTAGGTAGGTAGGTAGGTAGGTAGGTAGGTAGGTAGGTAGGTAGGTAGGTAGGTAGGTAGGTAGGTAGGTAGGTAGGTAGGTAGGTAGGTAGGTAGGTAGGTAGGTAGGTAGATAGATAGATAGATAGATAGATAGATAGATTTCGGAATGGAATACATATATATGGTCATTTAAGACAACATGTTCGGTACAAATATATATAACACACATGTGAATAAATAAGCCATGACATGCACACCAATACCAAGGATAACACAAAAAAGAGAGACTTTTATTTCCATTGTGGTCCTCTGTGTTAGTGGCATGACATAGAGAGCCTTAAATTTATGCAAAACCTACTTTCAATTAAATATATCAATTCAATTATTAAAATTGTTCCTTAAAAAACGTAAACAAAAGCTCTCTAGGTCATAGACCACCAATTCCTTCCTTATCACTCTCTTTTCAGTAAGTTTGTAATTTCATTTTATTACAGCTAATTTTTGGTTTGCTATTTGTTACTTTGGTAATTCAAACAAAATTTATTCACCGAAATCTCAGATCATTTGCGATTCGTATAAAAGAACTACGTCATAAATCTAGTGTGCTCACGTTGATGTCATCTTTTGCGATGATGTCATTTTAACAATAACGGAAGTTTCTATCTAGCGGTCCTCACATAATTTTTTACTAAGGTGATGTTTACACGACAAAACAAGAGAGATCTATCTCTTTCTATGTATGTGTTTACACTTGGCATTAAGAGCGATCCCGTGCGAACTTATAAACTAGATAGTTTTTAGTTCTATTTAGTTTGACGGACGGTTCTGTACACGTTAACATTACTTTATCTTGTGTCAAAATAGTTCCGTCAGACCTCAGTGGCGTTTTAATGCGAGAGATCCAAAGTTTATTCATCTGATTATCGCCCCACTTCCTCAGAACATCGCAAGTAAAACCTCAGTTAAAGACTACCTGGAAATTAAGACCACTTTAATAATAAGGCCACTGTTTCAATGTCCTATTTTACAGTTTGCACTATATTTGGCCCGACATTAAGACCGCGCCACTATTAAGACCACTTGTACCCAGTCCCAGAGGCGGTCTTAATAGCGGGGTTTCATAGTATTTAAAATATTTACCGGGGGTAATCAGTATGCTCTGCTGCACGATAAAGCCACCAAAGCTAAAAATTAAAAAGAAAACCCCCGGCCCTTTGATATAAAAAGCTAAGAGTGAAAACAGTCTCAAATTCCGGCAATCCGATTGGTTCGAATAGAACACAGTCTCAAAATTGACCAATTGGAAGTTTGAGATCTTAGACTGGTTTTCATTCTCAGTTTTATAATGTTCGAGAGCCAGGGCCAAGTTTCCCGAATATACTTAATATTTAAAATTATATTGCTCTAGTCGGGGAAAGCGTTTCTATAAAAATATCAGAGTTACTTGAGTTAGTTCCTGAAACGGGATACAGATTCCTATTCCAGTTATTATTACACATACAGTAAAACCCTTTATTAAGATCACCCGAAAATTAAGACCACCTCGATACTACGATCATTATTTAATATCATTTAAACCTTCTATGCACTAGTTTCTACCTCAAAATTAAGACCACCTCAGTATTAAGTTCACTTCTGTTCAGCCTCAGAGGTGGTCTATATAGAGAGGGTTCACTGTAATAACCTACTGTGCGTAATCTTAAGAAGTCTTGAACTGGTTGTACATGTTTTACTTTAGTATCAGAGGATTGGACGTAACATGGAGAGTAACTTTTGTTACTTACATTAACGAAAATGTGTACTGCAGTGATAATCAAACTAAATTTGAGTTCACCATTAGAAACAATATTTATTCTTGATTGTTGCGTCAAATTATGGACAGGTTACATGTGAAATATCATTCACTTGGTACATGTAATTAAAATAAAATATTAATCACAATATTACATCTAACAATTCAGCAAATATCCGTCATGTTGACATTTTGTCGTAATGTACAATTTTCTTGCTTAAAGCCCGCTTCATACTGTCCTGGTGTATGCCCCGATGCGTCCCAGGAATTTGTAGCCGGTGGACCGGCATGAACCGGGAAGCTTAATTAACATTGCCCCGATGGAGTCGGGGCTACGTCGGCTCTCCTCCGTTACACACCGTGGCCAAACCGGAAATCATCGTATCTCCCATTTGAACACAGCTCATGCCGGTTTATTACGGTTTCACCCGGTGGTCTTACGGTGGCGAGACGGATCATTCCGGAAAAGGAAGGTGCTGCCCCGGATCAACCCGGCATTGGTTTCGCTCCCGGCGAGTGCCGGTTCAATACGGTTTATCCCGTATCAATGCGGTTCAGGCTTCGGGCTTAAAATAAGTTCGATAACCTTTCAGGTCCTCCTTCGCTATTTTGTGTTGTTTTATTTGTAAAATTGACCTTATATAATTATATATTATTATATAATTATCTGATTATTATGAACTTAAGCTGAATTTTTATCTCCATCATTTGGCTGTGATCTTCTGCATTGTTACTTGGTGTGCAAATGAGATTAGTTGATGACATAATAACACGTAACATACGCCTTCTACTTAGAATGGGAGTTTAATTGCGACAGCGGAAAACCGGACAACTCAGTTGTTTACTTGCATAATAATCCTTATCTCTTACTGTCGTATCATTAAATTTCGAGATAATAACATTTTTCGCGCGCACATAAATTCGCGCAGTTGTATAATTCTCATCAGATACCCGCGTATTCAATGGTTTGATTTCGGGGGTTGGGGGGCTTAGAGCGCAATTTAGTAAAGGAAATGCGTGATGTAGTATTATATTATTTCACACGAATTTAATTTTCGCGTTAAGGCAAGTGCGCAAATTCAAATGATTTAATAGTGCGTTATAGAAATAGAAATAATAATTCAAATTCGTCGATTATGTCTACACAAAGTTGGGAATGTCGGCTTCCGTGCAAAAAAATTATCCCCACGGAGTTAAATGAATCAACAGTATTGTTTTTGTTTTACAGAACTAAAAGAAGACATCATCACTTACTACCGAGAGCACGAGTCCGTGATATCGGCATCCCCTCTGGTTGATGAACAAAAAGTCCCTATTGAAGATTTATACGTCTTACCTCCCATGTTGGCTTATAAAAATTCTTATTTTGAACCGAGCAAGAATAGACCAAAGGGAGATAAAACATCGGGCAATGATGGACAAGATAAGCAGGAAATTACAGTTAGTGGACTATTTCTCAGTGGCGATGTTCGATATAGGAAGATATACATCACGGCAAACGCTGGATTCGGAAAGACCTCCTTGTCACAGAAGCTTACGATGACCTGGTGCCAAAGTCACTTACCTCTGAAGTCATTGGCAGAAAACTATGAGGAAACTGAGCTAACGTCGAAAGAAGGCAAACTAGTCTCTGAAGTAGCCGAATCAGACTCAGAAGAAACCGATCGAGATTTTGAAGAAACCGATCTAGACTCCGATGAAACCGATCTAGACTCCGATGAAACCGATCTTGATTCTGATGAAACCGATATAGATTCTGAGGAATACGAGCAAGAATCTGAAAAAGCTGCGATAGATACGTTGAGATACTTTGACTTGCTGTTTCTCCTTCATTTAAGGGACTATCAATGTGAATCCAAATGCAATCTCGATGAGTTGATTATCAAAATGGTGTCGGACAAATTGTCAAGAAACACACAGTACACAAAAGAGTTCATAAAAAAATGTTTGCACGAACGGAAGTGCCTGATAATTCTAGACGGCCTGGATGAGTGGGCTCATTCAGGTCACTGTACAAGAAAACCCGAGGTACCGCACAACAATCACCCGGACAGCTGCACGGTGTTAACGACAACCAGAGACTGGAAGATTGGAACTGTAGGACTGTCGCCAAAAGATATAGATCGACGCGTGGAAATTTCGATGCTCGATAACAAGACACGTAAACTGCTAGAGAAAAATGCAAGCTGTATACTAAATGAAAGAAACTTAAACTTAGCAGGAACAAACACTTCAGATTTCGATAAAGAAGTTAAGAGAGTTCAAATCGGGGATATTATTTACATTCCGTATATTCTACTTCAACTTATGTGTTTGTTCTTTGGTGGTCTTCCCATTGGTAAATCAAAATGTGAAATTTACAGTAACATTACTGAATTTACACTTAAACGTGGCCTGAAGAAAAAAGATTTACCGGTTATACATGTACAGACAAACGATAATGCTGCAGTCCCAATTTGTTTGAAACAGAACAAGAAATGCAACCTTTATTTCAACCCGATTATGAAGCTCGGGAAATTAGCATTCTGTGCTTTATTTAGCGAGAAAAAAGAATCATCTTTGATATTTGATAGAAAATATGCCAAACTGTTCATGACCAAACAAGAAATTGAGTTCTGTTTAAAAGTTGGACTGTTGTGTCAAACCAAGGACAGCAGCATAATCGCAGTAAAACGATATCATGTTTTCTTTCAGCACAAGTCTGTTCAAGAATTTTTCTCTGCTATTTATATAACATCTGAATGGCAAAACGAATCTGTAAAATCAACCATTCTTAATGTTTGTTCATCTCTTTTAGGCATTTTAGAAATGTCCAATGTATTTGTTTTTGTATGTGGTATTAATCCGGAAGTATATACATGTATTTCCGGTGAGCTGCAGACGATTGTTGACCTTGACGAGGTAACGCGTAGGTGTAGACTTGACATGCATAATGATAATGACGCTAGAACATTACTCTCTTATCAATCAATGCAGATGAAGTGTTTACAAGAAAGTATGAGAAATGGAAATGCAAGTTGTCCCATCGATCTTTATGTTGTGCTTGATAGCTACATGTACCCTCCACTAGATTTATCAACACTGAAAACGGTTATACACTTCAACAAAGGTCACGTGAAATCGCTACTAGTATCAGAACAAGACGAGGATATAGCAGAATTCATGCAGTCGCTGGATCGTGGTATGTTCACCTCCCTGGAGACATTGACAGTAGTACGCTGTGACAAGGAACCAGTATGGCTGGCTGACATCCTCACTGAATCAGCCTGTACATTGAAATGTCTGACACTATCAGCACAATATCCAGGTATCTCTCTGTCCGCTATCAGTATAACGGCGCTCACAGGACTGACATGCTTACAATCATTGTATCTTGGTATGGGCGTTCGCATGACTCACAGTAACCTTAAACGCCTCTATGCTTATATCAGCCAGACCACAACACTGACACAGCTCATGCTGGTGTGGATAGACTGCTCGGACCACAGGGGTCAGTACCGTAATTGTGACGTCACCTTGGACCTACATCGTCTCAAAGAGCTGAAGATGCTGCATCTTTATGACGTACCATGTAGAGAGCTACACGTGAATCCAGCAAGTCTGGAGAAGCTCGAGTTCTCGCCACCACTGGGAGAGATGACAGCCAGAACCAGCGCCATATTGTGGCAAGATCTACGTGCAGCATCGGTCCTATCATCATTAACGTTATACAGGATGACATCCTGCCAGGAGATGATACAAACCATTCCTACATTAACTCAGCTACAGCATCTCGAGCTTGGGTGGATCGATATGGGTGACGTCATACCGCGTGTATCACCTGAAATGACTCATCTAGAACGTGTCGAGCTACACCAAGTAACAATGTCGTCTGCTTCATCGAAGAAACTTTTCGTCAGTGTCGATCAGCTACCACGGAGTATCACCGTTACGCTCTCGAAAATTACAATGACATCCCAGGAGTGGAGAGAACTGTTGCTCAGTGTCGGCAAGCTGCAACATCCGGTCACGGTGGAGTTATACAAGTGTGATGGACCATCCGAGGAGGAGTGGAGGACGATTGTGAACGTGATAAAGACAACCCCGACATTATCATTATTACAAGATTTGAGTTTCCCGTTGGAAAGTTATGGTATTGATCATGCATCACTGACTCTGAAAAATCAATAATGTAATTAATTATCAAAGCAAACTAGATTTACATTCAACAGTGAACTTTATGCGAAATATAAAATTATACATGTACACAAAAAGACAAAGATCTTTTGATTTGTTTTAATCTAATTTTATTGAAACCAAGTTGGTGATATTTCAAATAATTTACAAGTATTTAATTTATGACTATACGGTACATGTATATACAAACGGATCTTTGAAAATAGTTAAATTTTCTACAAAAAATCCCCAAAATGTCAAGTATTTTTTTAATTACATGCATGTACACTTGTTAATGTATTGAATATTAACAAAGTAACAATTAAAAAATCTAACTTTCTAAGGATGTTTCATTTATATATTGCATGTACATGTATATAGTAAAAGTGAGTGAGTGTATTATATTGATACTGACATGATTTTACAGGTATTTATGATGATTATACATGTACATTGTAAATATACTCGAGTACAAAAGGAACGTCTCAGCTAAGAATAAATAGAAATCATTACCACCAAGTAAGCAGTGAATTTATTTATAATCTATTTTTTGAGTCAGAAGACAAACATTTCATGGTATAATGCACACACAAAAACTGCATTTATCATTGGTTCTTGCGCGTATAAGAAATGAATGTCCTAACACAGTCATGTTTAGCAATTTAGAGAAAAATGTTGAAATTATATTAGGCCTGCCAAAATATGATGATGATGACGACGTTGATGTTGTTGTTTTATTGTCTTGTTCAATATGATTGTGACTTAACAAAAATGATGACAATGATGTTGATGATGATGATAGTTTTCTCATATTATCCTTTATAATTACATTCTTCATACAATTTTTTAAAATGAATTTCGCCGATTTTGCTAGAAATGGTAAAAGAAATTGTTCTAACATGAGTTTTTGTCTATTTTATCATTAATTTTTTAACCTTCTGTTTACCCGGTTAAGACCTGTTTCTGATAATATTTGAATGAACATGCAATGAAAATAGATGTAGGTAGATAAAGGCAGGTGTAACCTCGATGCCCTTGTTAAGTTTATGACACGCGGTTATTGTAAAATTGTGTCAGAGGCACTGTGGCAGCATGTCACTGACCACATCCTTGTTATCTCGTAATAAAAAGGAAATGCGCGAATGCAGTAGAATAACTATAACGTTCATTGCACTACTTTTTAAATTAGGGTTAATTAATCTTGCACTTTCATAGAAATCCGGAGATTATTACTATAAATCCGGAGATCCGGAGAAGTAACATTAAATCCTGAGATTTCGGATAAAATCCGGAGATTAGGCAGGCCTGTTATATTCTCTAGGCGTTTGTTTTTTTGTGCTCGAGTACATGTATATATCAATTGTAAACTACGAATGTACATTTTTATATTGATTGAACATATTTTAGTATAATTATTTTTATTATAATATTGATTTAACATGTTTACAAAAAATGATTTTTAATTATCTCGATTTATATTAATGCATTTACCTATAGGTAAAATATATAAATAAATGACATAAAACCTTTTGAATTTGTATCTATTTCTTTAAGATTAAACAAACTAAACAGCAGATATCCGATATACATGTGCCAGAAGTAGGATTCTAATATATAGCTGGAAACATTGCAGTCTGAAGACTTTAACTGGTCCTTTAAATTAAGTCAAAGTTAGTATTTATCAAGTGAAGTTTTAACAAATAAGAAACCGTAAGATAATGGAGCCTAGCTAAGTGACTGGTTTTCTTAATTGTTAAAACATGACTTACTAAACACTAACATACTTAGTGTCAGCTGGCACATCAGTCACGTCTGATATGAATCTACAGTTTTGCTTCTTGGTCAGAAAAACAAAATTAATGAATCAAATGTGAACAGTATAGATCCTGATCAGACTGAATGGATGTGCCGACTGATCTGGATCTATACTAGTCGCCCATGGGATAAAAGCCATATTCAGTAAAGTCAAGGGACAACAGACAATAAAGTAATTACACTTTACTCGATATATATCGGCTGTATTGTTTTGTGACCAGTGTAGATCTAGATCAGTTGACACATCCATGCCATGTGATCTGGATCAACACTGGTTGCTTTTTGGTAACAAATAACCTATTCTTAGAAATTAATTAAAGAAAAATTGGTTAATGTGTCTGCAGTCTGATGAATTTTTAAAACAGTATGTCTATCGACTTGATCTTGAATCAAAGAAGGTCAGAAGAATTGACAATTAAAAGTTCCCAGGCTCTCTAGGTCGTCCAAATATAGAAGTGTAGACTGACGTGACACTTGTAGTCCTAAGCCTGGTGGCAGAATGTTGTCCGGGTGACTGAAATACAAAATGTGGAATAATATATGAGAAAACATAACACATGTCATCTTATTTCACTAGTCCTTAATGATACAAATAAAGATCAAATATGTGACATGTTTGATCTAGTTAGTAGAATGAGATGGTAAGACACCTTTCAGTACTCTTCAGTCAACTAAACAAATACATAAAAAGACATATAAAAATATAGACTCAGTAATCAGTCACTGATATTACACAATATCAGCAATACTTATCCGTACTTCACTGGTGATCAAGGTTGCTCAGAGTTATGTGGCTAGGCACCGTGCCCGTGCTGGTTCGATCCCTGGTCTAAGCTGCTAATGTATTGTATTTAACTACCCAGGGAGAAGAGTTTATATAAGCGTTTTCGCTTGTTCTTTAATCCATAGCATGACATTATTTTCATTGTATTATATTAATATATGTGCATTTACTTGAATAAATACTGTTTAAACCAAAGGAGAAAGCAGTTATATATGTGAATGACCCGATATAAAATATTAGAGGTATTTGTGCAAAGTGTCTCTTCTTTGCAGTTTAGAGTATATGTTGGTACTGTTTACTTTTGTAATTGTTGAGTTATGCTCAACCAGGGGCTTGGCGGTGTGAGCAGTAATATGCATTTTCATTACTGCCTATGAACAGGCTCAATCAAACCGAACCTGCACAATTGTTGTGTTTGATTGGAGGCATATAGAGTTGCATTCGTCCGTCTGTCCGTCCCAAAATCTTCTGGCATCAACTCCTCATAAACTATAAGGCGGCTTTATTTCAAACTTGCACAGATGACCAAGCAGGATATTTAAATAGTTAGTTTTAAATGTCTGTGGTGATCCTTATGACTTGGCTGAGTATTGCACTGTTTTAAATGTCTGTGGTGATCCGTATGACTTGCCTGACAGTTGCACTGTTTTAAATGTTTGTGGTGATCCTTATCACTTGCCTGACTATTGCACTGTTTTAAATGTCTGTGGTGATCCTTATCACTTGCCTTACTATTGCACTGCTTTAAATGTCTGTGGTGATCCTTATCACTTGCCTTACTATTGCACTGCTTTAAATGTCTGTGGTGATCCTTATCACTTGCCTGACTATTGCACTGTTTTAAATGTCTGTGGTGATCCTTATCACTTGCCTGACTATTGCACTGTTTTAAATGTCTGTGGTGATCCTTATCACTTGCCTGACTATTGCACTGTTTTAAATGTCTGTGGTGATCCTTATGACTTACCTGACTATTGCACCGTTTTAAATGTCTGTGGTGATCCTTATCACTTGCCTGACTATTGCACTGTTTTAAATGTCTGTGGTGATCCTTATCACTTGCCTGACTATTGCACTGTTTTAAATGTCTGTGGTGATCCTTATCACTTGCCTGACTATTGCACTGTTTTACATGTCTGTGGTGATCCTTTTTATCTATTTGTATATTCAATTAAATAAAAAGTCATAGCTGTTCTGAACATAACTTCTCATTAAATGAAAGTAAGGATGTCTTCCCGTTATGCATTATGCGTTTATCTACAACTAAATGACCAGTATAGCCGCAAGCTATCGACATCGTTAAAATACTTGAATTTTAATTAAAGTCGGATCATGAGGAGAAAGTACGTAATGTAACAGTGAAACAGAAATCGAGGAGATATGTCTCAATTATGTTAATTTTACCTAATTAGTTCTGGTTACGATTTCATTAAATAGTAATTTAATGATTTTTTTTGTTTTAACTTCGTTTTCAAAGATCATTGTAAAAATAATTAATAGTTTAATTGTTTAATATATTTGATAACCAAACACTGGTGTCACTAATCGATTTGAACGAAATAAAGATATTGAATTTAAAATTTATTCACTTAAATATCAATTTATGTGAACATATACCATGTATACGATTAATTAATTTAATATTATATTTAGAATAAGAAAAGCAGACGATAAATTGAAAATTATCGATAGACATGTACTTGTCGTTACAGGGGGCGGTACAAATAAACAAGAGGGCCATGATGGCCCTTATAACGCTCACCTGAGTACAAAAGTACTCTCAACTTGTGGTTTCAGACAAGAAGATTTTTAAAGTTTTTCCTATACAAGTCTATATAAAATGAAGTGACCCCTGGGGCAGGGCCAATTTTGACCCCTGGGAAATAATTTGAACAATCTTTGTAGAGTTCTACTAGAAGATGCTAAATGCCAAATATCTAAGCTCTAGGCCTTGTGGTTTCAGACAAGAAGATTTTTAAAGTTTTTCCTATAAAAGACTATTTAAAATAAAGTGACCCCTGGGGCAGGGCCAATTTTGACCCCAGGGAAATAATTTGAACAATCTTTGTAGAGTTCCACTACAGGGTGCTAAATGCCAAATATCTAAGCTCTAGGCCTTGTGGTTTCAGACAAGAAGATTTTTTAAGTTTTTCCTATACAAGTCTATGCAAAATGAAGTGACCCCTGGGGCGGAGCCAATTTTGACCCCAGGGAAATAATTTGAACAAACTTTGTAGAGTTCCTCTAGAGGATGCTAAATGCCAAATATCTAAGCTCTAGGCCTTGTGGTTTCAGACAAGAAGATTTTTAAAGTTTTTCCTATATAAGTCTATGTAAAATGAAGTGACCCCTGGGGCGGGGCCAATTTTGACCCCAGTGCTATAATTTGAACAATCTTTGTAGAGTTCCACTAGAAGGTGCTAAATGCCAAATATCTAAGCTCTAGGCCTTGTGGTTTCAGACAAGAAGATTTTTTCAAGTTTTTTCAATATAAGTCTATGCAAAATGAAGTGACCCCTGGGGCGGGGCCAATTTTGACCCCAGGGAAATAATTTGAACAAACTTTGTAGAGTTCCACTAGAGGATGCTAAATGCCAAATATCTAAGCTCTAGGCCTTGTGGTTTCAGACAAGAAGATTTTTAAAGTTTTTCCTATATAAGTCTATGTAAAATGAAGTGACCCCTGGGGCAGGCCAATTTTGACCCCAGGGAAATAATTTGAACAATCTTTGTAGAGTTCCACTAGAGGGTGCTAAATGCCAAATATCTAAGCTCTAGGCCTTGTGGTTTCAGACAAGAAGATTTTTTCAAGTTTTTCCAATATAAGTCTATGCAAAATGAAGTGACCCCTGGGGCGGGGCCAATTTTGACCCCAGGGAAATAATTTGAACAAACTTTGTAGAGTTCCACTAGAGGATGCTAAATGCCAAATATCTAAGCTCTAGGCCTTGTGGTTTCAGACAAGAAGATTTTAAAAATTTTTCCTATACAAGTCTATGTAAAATGAAGTGACCCCTGGGGCAGGCCAATTTTGACCCCAGGGAAATACTTTGAACAATCTTTGTAGAGTTCCACTAGAGGGTGCTAAATGCCAAATATCTAAGCTCTAGGCCTTGTGGTTTCAGACAAGAAGATTTTTAAAGTTTTTCCTATATAAGTCTATGCAAAATGAAGTGACCCCTGGGGCGGGGCCAATTTTGACCCCAGGGAAATAATTTGAACAAACTTTGTAGAGTTCCACTAGAGGATGCTAAATGCCAAATATCTAAGCTCTAGGCCTTGTGGTTTCAGACAAGAAGATTTTTAAAGTTTTTCCTATATAAGTCTATGTAAAATGAAGTGACCCCTGGGGCGGGGCCAATTTTGACCCCAGGGCTATAATTTGAACAATCTTGGTAGAGGACCACTAGGTGATGCTACACAACAAATATCAAAGTTCTAGGCCTTACGGTTTCAGAGAAGAAGATTTTAAAAAATGTCATGTTCAAAATCTATTTTTATCCTCTGTGACCTAGATAAGCAATGGACCGGAACCATTTGAACAATTTTGGTAAAGCTTCATGCAAGTAACATTCCTGCCAAGTTTCAGCAAGATTGGCCCAGGAGTTCAGGAGAAGAAGTCGTTTGAAGAAAAAGTTGACGACGCACGCACGGACGACGGACATCAGGCGATCACAAAAGCTCACCATGAGCACTTCGTGCTCAGGTGAGCTAAAAAGAAACCAATCAGATGTTAGAACCGTTAACTGAAACAATGCGGTCCGTTCATGAAGGCTAACCGGACCTGTCAGAACGGACCGTGACCTGACCGCGAGCGAACTGAACAAAAACCGGGAACGGACCGCGAATGGACCTGAAAAAGTGTAAAATTTAACGCGGCCGGTACTATACATGACCACTATCATGCTGACCATGTTTAATGAAGATTGGATAAGCTTTACTCAGGTTAGAAAGCAGAAAACTTGTATAAACATGCCTGTCACAGGATTTCCCATAAAACTTCCGGTTTCCAATCGGAATTATTATACATATAAACAACTTGTGAGCATTGAGCACTTCTAATAAAATATCTAAAAGTATCAAGATTAACCAACCTGGACAAGAGAAATTGTGTACTTTGCGCTGATCAAAGTGACTGCTGGTTTTACAAACTTTTTTTCTTATGCAGAATAAGATATTTAACAACCTTGTTAGATTTTTTGTCTGCAGCATTGATCACTGCATTAAAACCTCTTACCAGTTCAGCTTTTTTCTGTATTTAATATCATTAGCATAGCCAGTGGGACATTCTGTCAGTCTTCATAAACACCACCTTCGTACCATCGTTATCTCATTTCGAGCCTAAAATGTTAAAGAAATCTATCAACTCTCTTGTTGAAGCATAATGTAAAACAGATAAAACCATTCAGAAAATTGCTATTATCAGCTTATACTAAATACAGCTATCATGTGTCTTGAAAATGTCCTTCTAGCATCTTTAACTAGCCCGAAGCAGATTATGAATCTACTCTGGTGCTTTGTACACAGCTAAGCACTGATAATTGCTACTTTCATACAATACAAAAGTGTATCCTTAACAACTAGTTAGCTATTTCTAAAAGTTTGATTTTAGCGCTACTTAGTAGCGCTATTTGTGCAGTGTGGCGACCGTAAAAAGTCTCCCCATACATATAGTCGGTACTGTTATCAGTAAAAATAAGCCGTTACCGATGTCATGCAGTGATTGTTACGTATATCAGGGCTATCCGATCAACCTTTTTGGGGGTTGTCCCGGTTAGCTCTATTGGTTGCATCGCAGGGATTGCAGGGCTAGGCGCTGTCGCCGTGACGGTGCGTGTTCGCTCCCAGCTAGAGGCACTATCATTAGAACACTGGAGCAGATAACCAGTTTCTGTGCTTACTTAATTACTTACTTACATAACGAACGTATCTGTTTAAAATGAAAGTCATTATGTTCAGTCAAAATTAGTGATTTTGTGAAATTTGTTTTTTAAATGTCTGAAATTTCATGTACATCGTGTTAATGTGAGCAGTAAAAAAACTCCAGAAAGGATTGTTTGAATTTTGATCACTTACTTTTTCTACAATTTTGTTATACCTGCAGATTGTCGGAAATGAAATGTAAGCCACTGTCTACTCGACATCTTCTGCACATTTCATATTCATTTCGTCTGCTAAGCATATTGTTCCAGATCTGAAAATAAGGGTTAGGCTTTTGAGTTTTGAATGTTACAATATGAATGCAAGCTGGTAAACTTGAGTGTTTGCTTAATTAAATTTGCACTGTGCGGTGATAAACAGTCCAACCTGTGCTAAAGACTAGGGTAAAAATGACCACCTGTGGATTAAGACAACACTTTATTTGTCCCACTGACTAATTTAAAGAAAACTTCACCTGTGAACAAATACCACCTACCTTTAAGACCATATTTGGGTTTTCTTCTGAGTGGTCATTTAGGATAGACTTAACTGCAGTACCTCATACTGTACTAAGAGCTTTGTAAATACACATTTTCATCCAGAAATCACATTCAACATGACTTAGTGGTACAGCAAGTTCATTTGCCCACCATCAGTCAAATGTCAGTTATGGACCAAATGTTTACAGATTTATTTATTTGTCTGAAATAAAGACATGATTGTCTAAGACAGATTTCTGAATGTTCTGTCTTTCTACTACCATTGTCGTATACGAGACAGTTAAAAACTGCCACAAAATAAACTCAGAGAGCGAAAATGTGGTTCAGTTTAGATTATTAAAGGGCCATAATTCCAGAGTGATGGGGCGGGGAGAAATTTGACAACTTACCAAATTTTGTTGAGATATAACCTCAAAAACATCTCATTCCTATTAAGTTTTAGTGTTAGTAGATAATGGCTGTCCAAGATAGAGATAGCTGTTGTAAAGTTATATTTGCATTGAAATGGCCATAGCTCAAGAGCGACAAGATCAATCTGTCTGGCTATTAAACTTAAAAAACATAATTTTTATGTAAAAACAAGCAAGCATCATTCTAACCAAGTTTGATAAAGATTGGTTAAAGACTTTTTAAAGAGAATAGATGGTTCTAACTTTGTAAATTATATGCCATAAAGGGCTGTACCTCTACTTCCAGGAGCAATTTTTTAACTTTAGAAAGATGTATGTATTATGACCACTAAAATACTGACCAAGTTTGATGAAGATTGGGTAAGTTTTACTAAAGTTAGAAAGCAGACAAATATATGATTAACCCCTATAACAGATGTTCCTATAATGTGTCCCATTTTAAATGAGCATACTAAAAACAAGAGAGCATTGAGAACGTCTTACAAAATCTTTAAAATCACTAATATTTAGCGACCTGGAAACAAGAAATGTTCTAGCTTAAGACTAAAGAGTGGTCAGTTTTACCCTAATCAAAGTGGCATGCTCTACAAGCTTCTTGGACAATCCAGAGAAAGAATTTAACCCTTGAATACCTAGCCATTAATTGTATGGGCGTAGAGAGTAGATCCATATCAGCCGGCACACCTGTACCTTCAGTAAATACCCTGTTCGCTATAATGTTATTTCTGACCAATACCTAGCCATTAATTGTATGGGCGTAGAGAGTAGATCCATATCAGCCGGCACATCTGTGCCTTCAGTAAATACCCTGTTTGCTATAATGTTATTTCTGACCAATACCTAGCCATTAATTGCATGGGCGTAGAGAGTAGATCCATATCAGCCGGCACATCTGCGCCTTCAGTAAATACCCTGTTTGCTATAATGTTATTTCTGACCAAAAAGCAAACATTGTAGATCTAGAACACAGCATGGATGTGCCGACTGATCTGGATCTACACTGGTGGCCCATGTGATAAAAGGCGTAAATGTAGATTCAAGGGTTAAACAATTGTGTTTGATTTCTTGTCTGCAACATCAACGCTTATATACAAGACTGCACTGATTTGAAAAAATCACTCGTACCAGTTCAGCTCTTTTCTTCAAAAAACACCACCACCGCACTTATACTGTAGTTGTCAACTTCAGGCCTGAAATGTTGAAGAAATCTATCAACTTTCTTGTCAGTGCGGATGACTTAGTTAAAAATTATTGTCTAGATTTTAAAATACTAGGTACTGTTATGATGTGTCTTTAACAATAACATGTTCTCTATCCTAATGAAGATTTTTTATCACAAAGCCTGTTTTGAGGACTCTACAAGCTGGGGGAATAGTTTGTTGATATTACCATAAGAAAATAATGGGCCTTTGGCTGTTAGTGTGTTTTAACATTAATATCTTATTATGAAACTTACTTGAAAAAATATTCCCCTTAAATCTTCTAAATTTAAAGACACTTAATATCTTAGATATTATTATGCGAACAAATCGGTTATTACGCTAATCCTCACGCATGTGAAAACAATGCGCTACAGTCTGATAATTAATGTCTGGCTTAAAATGTTGTGGCTATTATTTAAAAGCAGCCAGCATGAGCTCTGTACAAAGTGCTTTCCTTTCATGCATCAGAACAAATCCAAGCTTTACTACTTTACATAACTACTTACTGAGACATTTAGTTTCCACCATAGCCATAATCCTACTGTACAGAAAACTGACCAGCAACTGTCAACTTCGTGGCTCTAAAGTAGTCAACAGGCAACAGTCTTAGTTTTCACAGTGCTGATACTGTAACAACCAAACAAACCTGAAAAAAGCACAAATATGTGTGTTATAACTGACTAAACTTACATTTATAGAAAGCATATGCCTTCAGTCACATAACTTTTAAGCAACAAGTGTAAACTGTGTAGTCTGATCTGGATCTACACTGTTTGATTGTAGATACATTAGGTTCAATTTTATCTGCCCTTCTTAGTCAGGCAGTTTAGATCCAAATCAGTCTGCCTGCATGAGGTGGCTGATCTGGATCTAAATTCCTAGTGTCTTTGAGGCTTATCAAATATGTGTACATACCGGTAGATATCCACATATTTAAAACTTATATATTGAGTTAGTTATATAGTAAGATATAAATATGTATTGAGTTAGTTATATAGTAAGGTATAAAGATGTATTGAGTAAGTTATATAGTAAGGTATAAAGATGTATTGAGTTAGTTATATAGTAAGGTATAAAGATGTATTGAGTTAGTTATATAGTAAGGTATAAAGATGTATTGAGTTAGTTATATAGTAAGGTATATAGTGAAATCGTTGAAAAGGAGCCAATAACCACGATTAATATAAAAATAATAGACTCGTTTGATTTAATGGGACAAAACTGGAAATAAAACATTTCTACGAATGCCCAATCTGAAGTATTATGATCGTTATGCTACTGAGATCTGACGACATGACTAAAACGTTCATTAATCAACAACTAATTGTCACTTGCAAAATTGTTGAAGTCATATTAAATTAAGTTAATATAGATCTACAAAGATTAAGACAAAAAGTGAATTATGCATATCAGGAATGGCCACATCCAGCAGACGCAGCATCTCCACACAGCCAAAATGTAGAGAGGAGAAGAGAGCATGGAATGAAAATAATCAGTTACAATATGTACGCCACAAACAATTAACGAAAGTGAAACCCAGAGGGGTTACCGCCTTGGAACGGTCAGTGGCAAAACAATTTGCCACTGGAGGGTTAAACCAGGTTCTAGAGTGCACCAACCTCACACTTGCTCCAAGAGGATCTTATATCACAAAACAAGAACAAGTTGTCTTGGTGAAAAAACTTTAACCTACCCATAACTAAACAATGTTGCAAAAGCATACAAACGAATAAAACATAGGAAGGTTTTTTTTAAAGATTTTCCAATTAACCTTCAACAACACCGTCGTGCAACCACAGAGGTGAGCATAAAACAACTGTAGATGGATTAATCACCAGGCTTGCAGAGCATGATAATGGTAACCTTTCTTTTTGAATTCACAGATGGTTTTTGCAAATAACCGGGAGAAATTAGCATTGCCTTTAATTTTCTTTAGTTTATGAAATAAATCTGTGAAGGTCGTTGAGCATGATACTTATGTACTAAGTTAATAGTACTTCTAAAACTACTTTTGTTTTTTTATATTTCGGCCAGTTTAAAGATAGGTGGTTTCATTATCCGAGTCAATACGGTTTGGATATTGTCCAAACAACCCCAAGGATATACTTCCTGCTTTATAAATTTTGCCTTTGGCGTTGTCTGTGATACGCAGGATTTATATACTAAGATCCACTACCAAAATTCTACTCTGTTTAGTTCCGCCCATTCTTTTCTCGTTTAGGACAAACCCAATCTTTTATTTGGGGACCATACGCCGCTAAACATGGAATGGTATTGATCTGAAAATACCTCATTAAAGGTTCCATGTTCACCGCCATATGCATACCATCGTTTGGGATGGATCAAAATTGTACTGTTTTTTGGTGTAAATATTGAGTTGCGCTCAACCCGGGGCTAGGCGGCGTGGGCAGTAATATGCAATCCCATTACTGCCCATGAACAGGCTCAATCAAACCGAGCCTGCAGTATTTTCATATTTGTCGTGTTCGGTGGCTTTCAAAGTTCCCTTTTCATCTATTTGATAAAAAAAACTGGCTATAAAATAACTTGTTGCAATAATGATTTTAAACTGCACCAGTGTTTTTGATAAAGTGTAAACGTTAAATCGATTCGAAATTATGATGCTCACTACACCAGATGATGATTACACCATAACCAGATTAATATATTTGCAAGATGACATACTCATGGTCTCTAGATTAAATATTGGTTTGCTCAAAGACTAAATATTGGTTTGCTCAAAGATTAGCTATTGAACGTAAAAATATGCAATATGGCCAAGAGAGCTGAAAAAAATTATCCTGCGAATCTTGTAAGACGCAAATGAAAAACAAATAGCAAATAAACACTGTAAACAATTTTCAGATATTTTCGTGTTCGGTTGCTTTGAAAGTTCCATGTTTATCTATTTCAATATTGTTATTTGAATAAAAGTTACTATTTTGCGGTTTTTATTGTTGTCATCTTTTAAGGTAGATGGACACGTTGGTGACGTTAAAAGGGCGAAAATGGACTATCTCATAGATTTAAATGAAATTTATACCTAAGATAGTTCAAATCATTCACTTTTTGGAAATTATATTTTTGATGTCGGTTTATGGCGTCTTCAGAGGATAACAAGCGCCACCTGGCGGTCACTAATTTTTATGCGATTTTTGCCGTTAACGGCTTGTAAACAAATCCAAAAACATTTTTTCTTGTTGTTTTATATACATAATTACAATTAAATATACATCTAACAGAATGATTATAATAAAAATGGATAATCTTGCTTTGTTTTCGATTAATTTAATCTAAACGACATTGAGAACATTGCTTTTTGCACGATAAAATAACGACGATTTCAGCGATTTAACGCACTATAACTTTTTAAAATGGACGGTGACATATAGATTTTTTTGAATATATGGAATGCTGAAATATTTCTGAAGAAAATAAGTAAAAAATAAAAAGGGGTCATCCCGGCAGATTTTTTTGCAATTTTTTATTGAAATAAAGAAACTGACCTATAATTGTTTGGTAACGTCGCTTGAGAATTTCTACTCGAAAATCAACGTAATCATACATCATTACACGTTGACAAATTTTCTTTTTATTAAAATAGCAGTGTAAAAAGAAATCAAACACTTTTATATATAAACCTATATTTATTACATAAGAATGACTTGGGAAACAATTATGCGGCATAAAAATAATCTCGGCATAAGTTTTATAACGATAATTTGCGATCCTGCAATACGAAAGTACAATTCATTTTACCTTAAGTACAGTCGTTGCCCAACCAATTTGATGTAAATGACCTATATTCCACAATACATTGCAAAGTTATACTAGTTGCCAATGGGACGTTCGAACTTGAGATTGAACTTGAATTTAACTTAAACGGATAAAGAAAAGGAATCTCGTTGGGAAAAGAGCAGCCAGTGCCCACAATTCCCTTTCCCAGGTGAAAATCCTGCTATACGCATTCTTCTCTATTATAAATATTTGTAAGTATTTAAAACACTTGGTCCTTTTTATCATAAAAAGTTTGGAACCGGGCCCGACTTGTCATTTTCGCAAGAAAAACAACAGTTTCAACAACCGCTCTATACCATTTCTTTCAAATGATATAAGACATCATCAATTTCGGATGATTTGTAAGTTAGACAGAATCTAACCCACTGCTGCTATACTCAAAGGCAAAAGAATCGCAATTTTTCAAAAACTTGTTTTGCACAAAATACGATCAAAGCACATTGTTGTTGTGTGTAATTGTTATTCTCTAGCTGCTACAATGAACATTCCACTCTCAGATTTAAAACGTGTTCACTTTATCACGCTATATCAGGACGTCTACATAAAAATATACAGCGTGTTTCGGCTGTATTGTCAAGCAGAAAGATCGCCGAGAACGGGGTTCAGCGAGGGTTTTAAGCCGACATTTCGGTGCATTGGCGGACAAGGCTGAACTTCATATGCATGGCGGTTAGTTGACTGTGATTCCCGACAGTAATGCTTTACATTTACCATAACGGTGGCATTTGCTAGCATGCCACAGCTATGACAAGAAAAATGTTGATGCAAGGCATCAAAGTGGGCGGGAGAAGGATTTTCTTGTTATTACAACAATGTAATCTCACTGCTCTGACGAAATCGGAATGACTGAGATTATTACGTTCTATTACTACAAAAATCAGAACATACGCAGTGAAACAGTCAACATCCCGATAGTACGGGCTTCTGTCGTTTTCAAAAATCGCCTCATGAAAAAAATCAAAGCACTGAAAGGGCTTTAAGCCAGCGGAGCGTAAACATAATCAAAATAAAACAAACGCATAATATTCAATGTAACAGAAATTCCAGTATTTTTCCACTTATAAAGATTTATAATAACAATACAGAATGAAGAAACTCCTATAGAAGACATGTTATGTGCTTGCAACATTGTGGGTTGCCTATGTTGAATGACATATAGATACAATGTATGTGATATTAGTTAAATTGCAGTAAAATTTTCACTGTAAATAAACAAAACAAAAAAAACACACAAAAAAGAAGCTGTGTTTGGACAACACATATGCCCCGGTAGCGAAGATTGTCATGATACAAATTTAAAATGATAGCACAATGTTAAAATAGCAAAAAATCACAAGTTAGTTCTAAATAATGGAAAAAAGAACTTTCTCTTGCTCCAGAACCTGAGCATAAAAAGAATTTTACATGAAAATCAATTAATGTAACATATTTTTAACCTAAGATTATAATGTAAAGATAATTCATTACAAAATTGGGAAAGTTACAGAACTTAATGTAATTAATGCTTAGGCATTATTACAAACACTGATGATGCAAGTATTTGGAGGGTGGGTATTTATTAGAGGCACATGATTGGAATTGAGAAATATTCAACATGCTACAACAGATAAACCATTTCTCTAAGTACACAATGGGAAGATAACCTCAGAAATAAGGTAGCTGGAGTTATTTAACTTGTCAGGGTCATGACCTGTGCACTGTTAAGTACGTGTGTTAAATTTATTTTACTGTTCTTTGCAGACAATGAGAAATATCCAACTTTCAGAAACAGGTTAACCATTTATCTCTTAGTGTAAAATGGGGAGATAACCCCAGGAATTAGCTAGCCAGAAATAAGTAACTTGTAAGCGTCATAAACTATGCACTGTTAAGTGAGTGTGAATGAAAACTTTCATGCCAATGCCCTTAGTAGAAATTGAGAAATATCCAACTTGCCGAAACAGGTTAAACATTTATCTCCAAGTACAAAACGGGGAGATAATCCCAGAAAAAAGGTACACAGAGTTATGTTTCTTGCTAATGCTCTTTGTAGAAATTGAGGGGGAATTGCATATAAATACCAATAACTCAGATACAACAATCATTGAAAATTATCCAATACAATAGTTGCTAGAAATGGGAATATTCAACAAAATAAAACTGGTCAAAATATTGACAAAAGTAAATTTTGGGGAACTGTTTAAATAAATGAGAAAGGGGACATTAAAAGCAATTGAACAGGACATTAAATAAATACAAAAACATTACAGGATACATGTATGTTTGATCGAGCAATACCAGGATCAAATACATCACTGCCCAGAATGCCTAGCCCTGGTTTTATGCAACTCAATATTTACACAAATAACAATTTTGATGATAATTTTATATTCATGCTTTATAGCAACACATCACAACTTAAAACAATGCCATTAATTAGCCTTATAAATGTCATTTAGTAAATAAAAGAGGAACAACAAATTTTTTTGTGTTAGTTATATAGTTTGGAAATTGGTGGGTTAACAAAATTGTATTTATTTCATATATTGTTATAGCTTATTTCTTTACCTTGTACTATGTCTCTTGAATATTTTCACTTTCAACGTAAATACACAGGGACCCAGTGAAAGGCTGTTTGATCTTGGTTTCATGTATAACAATGTGTCAGAGGGAGCCAGAGTTATGTTAATGTAACCATATTTTTAGGAAGTGTCCAACCTTATAAATCAGATAAAGGGGCTCTTTAAATTCATTTCATTAGCTAAAGCCTTTTACAGACACCCTTTCCCCACTGTTATCTGTCAATTTTATTTAGACCCTTTTAATGCATGCATCTCATCTATCTGATCTATATATACATTCTTTGAATCTTGACCAGGAAGTACATGTACCTAAAAGATCTAAACATTAACAGACTGATTAGCCAAACTGATATGCATGTTGATATGGTCTAATCTTATGGTCTAATATTGTCACACATGGAATAAAAGCTGCATGGAAAGAGTATACACAAAACATGGAATACTTGACTTTTGCACAGAAAATCCATTTCTAACTTCAACCCTTAACATTATGCAAACAGTGTAGATCTAGATCACCCTGCATCTCTTTGCTGTTTAGTTAGAATCTGCACTATTCACTTTCAGATTCATATTTAGTTATTTCTGAACAAGACATTACCAATGTAGATCTGATCAGATGGCACAAATGTTCAGTCTGATCTGGATCTACACTAGTAACACATGCAATGAAAGGCACATTTTTATAGCAGAAAGGTGCACTTGATCAATAATTTTTAGTTTTGCCCCTTAAAATGACCTGAACAATCTTTCTTAGTGAATATTATCTTCTTCAACTAAAAATTTAGAAATTACTCTACATGTACATCATAAAGTAATTACAGTTACTATAACTATTAAAGTTAATACATAGGTAATTATAATATATATAATTATTCTTAGTTTGTCATCAGAAATATTAATACATCTATGTTCTTTCAATGCCATTTAATGATTTAGTTAAATGATTTTCATTAGAAGATATCATTTAGGGATTTCAAAAGATGCAGGTTCTTGCATTTTTATGCAAGCATATTTGATTTTTTTTCACTTTTGACCCCCTGGCTAAGTTTGATATGTTCTTTTAAATATGTTTTTTATTCACAAATTTATCACATCTAATGAGCCAACAACAGTGTTCTTTGCTCGTGAAGAGTCTCTTCAGAGGTGCAGGGATTTCGTATTTCGATAGCTTTTGAAAACCAGGGGTTGTTTGTCCCTGTTGAGAGTTTTTAAGGGCTCGTAATCAAATAGTTGCAAGTTACATGTATATCTTGTGTTCAACTTGAACTTAACTACTTATAAAAGTGCTTTAACTTCATTTAAATATATGTTCAGTGGTCTAATATAAGTATTGATTTTATAATTAAAATGCAGACACAATATTTATCTTTATTCTTGCAATATTCAACCATGATTTCTTCATCAAAAGAACCCAAGCTCAAAATCAGGAACAGTCAAATGTAGAAAAACTAGTTTGCTTGCATCAAAATGCAAGAACCGGCATCTATTGAAATCCCTGGGGCCGGAAAATTAAGTCTGACATGGTTAACTTTTAAGTTTAATCCAAACTGATCGTGATAATTTTTTCCTGTTGTTGCGATAATTACCTGGCAAAAACTAGATAATATAAAAATTAAAAATACCAGTTTCTTTAATCCATGTGTGAAGTGGTCATATTGAAAAAACAAATATTATATCATTGAAACTTAGGAAGCTAGTTTAAGCTATTCTAGTAAAAAAATACAACTATTTACCTTGTTAAGACTTGTAAACCTGGACGGTGTTTAACTGCCAGTGTGATACAGAACTTTGTTGTCCAAAGTGCTTGAAGAGTCTATCTTTAGTAAGACTACATCCTCACCAGTAAATGTAATTGTAAACAATAATCAGATGTGTTTCCATGCAGCTGGTTTTATACAAATCATTATATGCAAAATATGCCAAACTGTTTTAGTAAAGTTGATTGCACATTTATGCATACAATGACTGCACACTATTTGGGATAGTTTTAAACAGTTAAAACCGTTATGCCGTGACCTCTTAAAATCACAGTAATAATTTTTTTTATCCATGTCTGCGTTTATTTGAAATCCTTTCAGGATTTCACGTACTATCTGTGATGTTAGTTCCACTTCCGAAAAACTCAGTTTGCATCATTTTTATAACTTTAACAATTTAAATTCGCACAAAACATTAGAAATTTGTTCTAACGAAAGTGTTCAATATTTTTGGGTAACACAATCAAGGGGAGATCACCGGAGTTGTGTGTAGTTTGGGCTAAACGCCGTCTGTGTTACGTAATAATGTCAAACCCGAAAAACAATCGACGCGGTATATAACAAACATTAACAAACAGACCATTGCACGATTAAAAAAGCAACGTACCATAATTTAATAGTATAATTACGTTTTGTCCCGAAAAAACAATCTCACCATTTATGTTCCACAAGATCACAATAGGTATAAACGCAGTGCAAAGGTCAGCATCCCTGACCGATTATACGGAAACTACGTCTTGCAATGTACAATTAAAACAATGGATGACCAGTATCGCAATTGTACAATTATTCAAACCTTTGTTTCCGAGCAAAACTCTCACGAATTATGCTCCACAACTTCCAACAGGTACACCTACAGTGCAACAGTCAACATCCCTGACCGATTATACGGAAGGATCGGCTTCCGTTGTTTTCAAAAAATAGTCACGTGCTCAGGAGAACTTATTATTTTAAAATTTAAGAAAAATAAAAAAAATCCTACAAAGCGATGTCAATTAGTTCCTATGATACGATTCGTTAACCATTTGTTTATAAGTTCTTTTGCACATAAACTCTCATTAATATATATATCAGAACAAAAATATAAACATTTCTGAAATTATGCTATTATCCCCACAAAAATAGTCACGTGCTCAGGAGAACTTATTATTTGAAAATTTTTAAAAAACCACTGAAATCCTACAAAGCGATGTCAACCAGTTCCAATGGTGCAAATCGTTAACAATTTGTGACTACTTTTTTTTGCAAAACATCTCTCATTAATATATATCTGAACGAAAATACAAACATTTCTGAGATTATGCTGGTCTCCTTCTACATCAAATTCTCAAAGTAAGCACAAATATAGTGGGCGGCTTCTGCCGCCCACTAATGACATAGAATATCCTGTAAACCAGACATCATCTAAACCCCTAATTGCATACTGTACATGTGAGCTATTATCATTACCATAGTCGATATGTTGCAAATGAATATAAATATGCAGAGATTTACCGTAAAGCAATTTAAGGAATGTTGTAAATTGTATGTACAAATCTGTTAACTCCTTTAAAGATGTAATTTTTAAGATGCGTACATTTTACTGTTTTAAAGTTAAATTTTCGTTTTATTAAAATACTCCACCACTCGCATCAGATCCTGGATTCGCCACTGGTCTTGATCTACGATTTTTATGAATTATAAAAAATGATTATATGAATGATATTAGCACAATTTGCGACGTCATTTTGTATATTGAACCTAAATTTTCGAAGTCAATATCGCATAATTTAACGCCTAATTCTTTTTTAAATCAAAAATTGCAAAAATCTGCCGGGATGACCCCTTTTTATTTTTTACTTATTTTCTTCAGAAATATTTCAGCATTCCATACATTCCAAAAAATCTATATGTCACCGTCCATTTTAAAAAGTTATAGTGCGTTAAATCACTGGAATCGTCGTTATTTTATCGTGCAAAATCAACGTCCTTAATGTCGTTTCGATTAAATTAAACGAAAACAAAGGAAGATTATCCATTTTTATTATAATCATTCTGTTAGAATTATATTTTATTGTAATTATGTATATAAAACAACAAGACAAATTGTTTTTGGATTTGTTTACAAGCCGTTAACGGCAAAAATCGCATAAAAATTAGTGACCGCCAGATGGCGCTTGTTATCCTCTGAAGACGCCATAAACCGAAATCAAAAATATAATTTCCAAAAAGTGAATAATTTGAACTATCTTTGGTATAAATTTCATTGAAATCTAAGAGATAGTCCATTTTCGCCCTTCTTACGTCACCAACGTGTCCATCTACATTAATCTATAAGATTATCATTCTATTTTTATTCATATGAACAACGAAGCCTGTCAATACGTACATTTAGAACTTTTTTTCAAATACATAATCAGCTTTTTAAACGAATTCTATTCGTGCTATTCTATTTATTAACTCTAAAAAGATAATTCGATGAAATAGTTAGACGTCTAAAGAACAACACCTGTCAAATATGATGAATGCGAGTCAATCGCGAAGATTTTAACCGCAACAAACACCGTGAAATGTTTTGGGATGTTGCTAGCTCTTACTGGACATATTATTCGATAATTCAATGTAACTTACGTACCTCTTTTAGTCTAAAAAATAAGAAAAGGGAAATAACTACGATTAACGTTAAATTATAACATCTTCGGTGAGTGCCACTGTTAAGTAGTTTTTAAAAGCAAGCCCAATGGCTTTTCAATCCTTTGAACACGTTAGAAATAGAAATGAGTGTGTGGGGATGTCGTGCTCAGTAGACCGTTGAACGGATTCGTGGCGTTTCTCACTGAATCGGAATCCCATTCTTTGGAGCTACATAAAATTTAATTAAAGTCATATTGTAACAATTATGTTGAATTTTACAAAATTTTGAGTGATTATATATAGTTGTTATGTGATGTTAAAGGCATTGCATTAATAATAATACACGAAAATACTTTTGTCATTATCGTAAAGCAGGTTTCCATATTAAACGCTTTCCCTGCCACGTTCGAACTAATGAAAATGAAGATTGAAGTTGAATATTGCTCAAGAGACAATCAAATCGTCAACTTATTAACATTTGGTAAGGGCATAAAAATTAATTCCTAAATTCTTATCCCCGCCCTCCCATCGAAAATCACTCCGCCAGAACGTTTTTAATCTTGAACAAAAAATGCTTAAATCAAAATGTACATTACGAAAACGAATTGGTAGAGTACGAAAACGCAGTATGAAACGTTTAGGTGCGAATTGGCGATTCATACTCGGCCAGACGCTTATTAATCTTTACACTACACAAGCGTCGTTATAAACTGTAAGACTCAAAAATAAAAAATAAAACCCACCCACCCGCCCCATTTTTTACCCAAAATTTGGATGGGAATATAGGAAATAATTTTTGATTGCATAAAACGTAGCTTTTGGAAGAAGTAAATATCTCCAGAGGTCAGGTTATATGACATATAAAAGAATACATGTACTCCCAGAAAAGCGAGAATGATGTAACATAAAGTTGTTTCAGCAAGGAATTACTGATATGATGATACTTAAAGCCCCAATAAACTTGCCAAACAGCATATTTTTATTAACCTAAACATTTTAGATTTCACCTGTATGCATAATAACACAAAAAATAAACCTTACAATAAGAAAAGGGTATTATCTTATTGATTTACAGCATGTTTTGGGCGTTTTTTCGGATTGTTTATTTTGTTTACAAAACAAACAGCGAATCTTTCCGCGCTGATTTTCGGCAACTCTCGGCAGGCAAAGGTCGCTCATTATACAGAATGACGTCTACGCGTTCTTACGGCCCACTTACGGAAAAAACCGATAACTTTTCGCCGAGTGATTGTAAACATTGGTTAGTAATTTTGCGGGCTACAAAAATACTGTTCGGACCGGGTCTCCATGATTGGGGATTATTTGAGGACATAAATCATTTATACTTTCTTTTGAAAAGGCTCAACGTGGTTAATTAATTTTCACAATAAAAAAACGTTTTGGCAAGTTTATTGGGGCTTTAATATGAATGTTTAGTTCGTCTAAAATTACTTTTGGTTTAGCATTTCGGTCAGTTTTAAGATAGGTTGCTTCAATACCCCAGCCATTATAGATTTTGATGCTGTTTAATCATCCCTAGAATATACCGTATACTTGGTTATTTTCGCGATCGAAAATTTTCGCGATTTTGTCGTAATTTTAATTTTCGCGGTTGTTATTTTAGCGAATTTGTGCTCACAGAAATTGACGTCTTATAAGTTGTTAGAAATTTTTAGCGTTTTTAATTTTAGCGACTTCATGTCGGTCGCGAAAATAGCGAAAATATTATGCTCGCGAAAAATACCCATTATACGGTACTTCCTCGTTTCTCAAACCCCTGTCAAAATTCTATTCTATTTAGTTGTTTGAGTTCAAACCCATTCTGTTATCTGGGGACTATACGCCGCTGATCATAGAATGATGTTAACCTGAAAATACCGCATTGAAGGTTCCGTGTTCACCGCCATATGCACACCATCGTTTGTGAAAGTTCAAAATTATACTGTTTACTGGTGTAAATATTGACTTGCGCTCAACTGGGGCTAGGCTGCATGGGCAGTAATTTATATTTTCTATAACTGTCCATGAAAAGGCTCAATCAAACTGAGCCTGCAATAATTTCATAGTTGTCGTGTTCTTTGGCTTTCAAAGTTCATTATTAGTATATTTCTTTTCCGTAACCCTAACCCTATTTCTATTTCGATGTGATTTGACCTATGGTGTGACATGACAGGAAGATGGACGGTTATTGTGATTCCAAAGCGGCATTACCGGAACTGTGACTAGCGTATTCCAGCTGTTCAAAACCTAAGAAAATAATAGATATGAAAAACACCATTTTATGCGGTATTTCTGACGTAGAAAACATTAAATAAACCTACCATTTCTTTCAGTGCATAACTGAAATGACATCGCTTACTCTTGAATTCCGAAACAACGTGCTTTACAATTCAATTCTGACTGTACTCGTAAAACTTCTAGAGATCACTTTGTCATTTGTTTATTTCTATTTTACACTGGTAACAAATATACTCAGTGTAGCATTACATTTGTCGCTTCATCGTAGTCCTTCAACAGTATATGTTACAATTTCAACAGTTTTATACGGATATATTTTTCAGCAGTTTATGAACAACAAGCTTTAATTTAATGAATACGGTTTCAACATTTAAAGATCATATTGTTTCCATACAGTTACATTTCTTATATTTCACGAACATTTTTCCTTAAAAGTTATGTTTAAATAATATTTCCACATAAGTTATTCGCATCCATTGCATGCTACTTTCTTACTTTTATGTTTGGTTTTGTACACAACACAAGAAAGTTTATTAAACCACTTAGCACAAAGCAAGCTCCAGTGGCAAGGAAACTCACGGTGTAACTTCCAGTCACATCAAACCGCCATCCTTAAAGTGAAAAGTTATGGTTTCACGTTATAAAAACATCTATATCATAGATTCAAATGGAATTTACATTACATACATTTGCACACAAAAATGATTTTGTTTATGGCGAAACTGGGAGATTACCGGTAAATGTTTTTTGGCAGGTTAATATTGTCAGATATTGGTTGAAATGATGTTCAATGTTTGAAACGAAATACACTAAAATTATGTATAACTTTTTACTAGATTAAATTATGAAGTTTGGTTAAGCAGGGTGTTAAGAATTCAAAAGTGTTTCTTAATTTATTCAAACAAAGAGTTAAAGATATGTATATTCAGATCTGGAATGAACAGTTACAAAATACATCAAGATTGTTATTTTATGAAGAAATAGCAAACTTTGAATACAGAGCATACTAAGATATAATCAAGATATCGAAATTTAGAAAAGCATTACCGCGACTGAGACTATCTCCTCATAGACTCGAAATAGAAACAGGGCGTTTTCATAACATAATCATCGTCTTCAAGGAAAAAGTGTCGTTTTCCTTTATAAGGAGAGGACCATGGTTTTCAGTCTTGTTATTAGGAACAAGTGTGAAGTTTGGTTGAAATCCCTGGGACAATTGGTTGCCTTAACCTAAAATTATATGTTGTTGAATATATTCTTACCAGCTGCTGGTGTACCGATCAGCCCTGATATACCGTACACCCACATTGTAATACCAAGAATAGACGCCATAGAGTGTTCGCCAAAGTATTCCATAAGTACGATCGGTTGAACACCATACATAGCGGCTGGAATAATCATATGTCATTACTTAAACACAAAACTTTGGTAAAGTTTAATGTCAAAACTGATGATTTGAACAGAAACAACGACTACAAATGAAAAATTAACAATAACTATCACTTGCTGTAAATAATATACTTTACGCGCAAATTCTTTATATATAGCGTTTAGGTTATTCTACATTTCAAGGTATTTTCTCCATTAAATACTGCATTTTGTAGCTAAAAAAGCAATAAAAGATTTGTTTGAAGCTGGAATATGTGTTCATTAAATGTTGAAGTTTGATATACATGCATATTCTTACCTGAAAACATCCCATATAGAGCAGAATAATTAATGAAGAACGTCTCTAGTCTTGGAATGACTGCTATGATCATTGTCAATGCGCCAATGGTCAAAATACATCCTCCAAGAAGAGACAGATTGTGAACACATTTCAAATCGGCTAACCAGCCAGCGGCTATATTACTTATCATAGCTGAAATGAAATAACAGAATGAAAGATAAATAAACTAAGATGACATTCTCCCCATGTTTTGATTTCATATCCAAATAGATGTTAAGGGAACTATGAAAGCCACCGAAAACGACGATTATATGAAAATTATTGCAGGTTAGGTTTGATTACGCGTGTTCATAGTTTGTGAAATGAAAATGCCCCAGGTTAAGCGCAACTCAATATTTAAATCAATAAAAAGTACAATTTTGATCCACACCAAAAGATGGTATGAATATGGTGGTGATTATTGAAACTTCAATGCGGTTAAAAGATTCATTGGTCATGAGTCATGACATTGTTTTTTTAATGTTGCTTTGTAAACTTTTTACTGTAACCTCCAATCATACCATTATACTATGATATATTTTAGGATAAACTATTTATCAGGAAATCAAATGTTTCTATGGCTTGATGGTTTCTAAGATCACATTTATATGCATACAGTCTTTTTTGATGAGCTGTGGGAGGGTTGGAGTTATTTCGGCAAGATAAATTGAACTTGTTCATATGAGAACCTGTTGGGGCAAGTGTGAGTGTAGTGTACTCTATAACCTGGTTTAAACACCATCGGATAAATTGTTTTGCCACTGACAGTTCCAATGTGTTCTCTTTTCGGTAATTTGCCTCTGACAGTTCCAAGGTGTTCTCTTTTCGGTAATTTGCCACAGACAGTTTCAAGGTGTTCTCTTTTCGTTAATTTGCCACTGACAGTTCCAAGGTGTTCTCTTTTCGTTAATTTGCCACTGACAGTTCCAAGGTGTTCTCTTTTCGGTAATTTGCCACTGACAGTTCCAAGGTGTTCTCTTTTCGGTAATTTGCCACTGACAGTTCCAAGGTGTTCTCTTTTCGGTAATTTGCCACTGACAGTTCCAAGGTGTTCTCTTTTCGGTTATTTGCCACTGACAGTTCCAAGGTGTTCTCTTTTCGGTAATTTGCCACTGACAGTTCCAATGTGATATATTTTCGGTAATTTGCCACTGAAAGTTCCAAGGTGTTCTCTTTTCGGTAATTTGCCACTGAAAGTTACAAGGTGTTCTCTTTTCGGTAATTTGCCACTGACAGTTCCAATGTGTTCTCTTTTCGGTAATTGTTTGTGGTGTCTTACTTGAAATTGATATTCTAAAAAACACCTGCTCTCTTCTTTATCACTGCGTAGGGAGGATGTGTTGTTTGAGTGCGGCGATTCCTGATACGCACATTTTATTTAAGAAACAACTCATTCCATCTATTAATTTAAAATTAATTTATGATTAGAGCGGGTGTCAATCCTGCACAACAACGTCTACAGCGCCAAATTCGAGCTCACAATCTACTGCAACCACTAAGTGTATGTTTATTTTTGTTAATTGTTAGTGGTGTCTCTTTTGATGCTGATCATTTTATTAACTATGCTCTCCCCCTCTCTTCTTGACTGTGTGGGGAGGCTGCTTTTTCTGAATGTGGCGATTCCTGATATGCATATTTCACCTTTAAAAAAAATAATGCTGATATCAGCGATCACATGTCAACCTCACGTCAGAAACTCATTTATACTGCACATATAGTGGAGTTTCCTGCAATAAAGTATGTTTCTGCTTTATAAATGTTAAGTTGTTGTTTACCTCCAATTCCTAAAACAGACAGAAACCACGCAGTTTGCGATGGTGCACAGTTTACACTCAGACCGAAGTCTGGAAGCATGCTGTAGGGCACAAATTCGGGAATCGCTATAAACACTGCAGAGCACATCAGAACAACAAAAGTAATGTTTGTTACAAGCTTCTTTGGAAACAGAGATTCCAAAACTTTGTTTTTGAACGTATTTTCTGTTAATGTGTCATTTAATTCTAGTTTTTCTTTATTGACTTCATTTACACATTCGTTGGTGTTATTATTTTGATAAGGTTCGGATATGTTTCCCAAACTGCGACAAGAATAGAATATAACGCTTGATTTCTGAATGTTTGAAGTCTCGATTGGAATATCAGTAAGGCTTAGAGAAGGTTTACGACCTATTTTCGGAAGTTCTTCTGACTTGTTATCATTAGGTACTTTAGGAATTAAAGGAACACCTAGCATATTATCATCCAGATAACGTCCTACATCACGTTTGTCATTACGATTATTTAGATTTTTCTCATCGTTCGACAACTTCTCGGTTCGGTTGTTGTCTTGAGCACCTTCAAGTTCAATGAAAGGTCTGAACAACGATGCGAACAAACATCCATTTAACACAATACCAGCAAGAATATACATGGCTCCTCTCCAACTATAATGATCGATAAGCAGTCGAGTTATTGGCAATATGACGAAAGTTCCAATACCTCCACCACAAAATGTTATACCGATTGCCAATGCCCGCTTCTGTTTGAAATACTTCCCCGTTACCACTGTGCCGGCAAGAAAGTACAATCCAGATCCGAAACCTAAAATTATAATTTTGTCAAACAAATATTTAACATCAACGAGAACACAATTAGTGTGTTGTCATGACTACATGTATACAGCTTAATAGCAGATGTCACAACAGGACATGAATCTCTGCGTCATATTTATACAAGCTGTGACATTATCTAACAAATGTTCAAATGTTTAAGCGCCATGATCGATTCTGTTAGATCTAGGATTATTTATGTTTCAAATCTTTAAACAACGTGAAAACTGAAATATTCATACCAGGAATCACACTCAGAAAAGACATTCGCTAGGGATCAATCTTACGGACAAACGCTGCACTACGTTTAAACCACTTACAGGTATATAATGAATTTTAAAGCTACATGTGAAAACTTAATACAGTTATCCAACAACTTTTCTACTTAATACATGTACAGTTATCCAACAACTTTTCTACTTAATACAATAATCCAACAACTTTTCTACTTAATACAATAATCCAACAACTTTTCTACTTAATATAATAATGCAACAACTTTTCTAAATGTAAAACTGATGAATATTAGTCATATAATGTATTTACTTAATACATAATCATTGAAACACTAATAAATTAAATGATGAAAATCAATTTTGTTTGTTTTTAATTAAAATGACAAACATGAAATAAAGTTTTACCATGAAGTACACCATATGTGAAATAAAGATATCCTAGACTGGGAGCAAAACTGCTCAAGATAAGTGCTAGAGCCGTGATAACCGATCCTGCCATGCTCCCGATACGGTAACCAAACTTGTTGATGATGAATGCTGACACTGGACCTGGATAAGTGTGGCGATGTTGTTTATGACGTTGTATGCTGTTGCAACGAAGGCTATTATTATCATCAAGAAGGCTGTTGTTGCATGTGGGTTTTATCATGCAAAACCATTTGTTTTAAATCATGAATGCAGTTATAGTTTAATTGTTTGTATTCATGCTATTTGTAAAGCTATAGCTTTAATATTTAATTTATATTATAAATTGGGATATTTTGGCATTGGTTATTATTTTCCTAGTTCACTATCCGTATGAAACGGCGAACATTTACCACATGAAATACATGTATGTCACATGTAAACATTTTCTTTGGGCCTAAGATCATAAAACCGAGTTTGGAGACCTGTTTCAACTCTTAAGTATCTGATTGGCTAAAATGGCTACTTGTCGCCATTTCAGAAAACAAGATGCATGAGATTTTAGACTGGTTGGTAACAGAAAAAAGGTATTTCATCCTTCTGTAACAGCCAGTTTCCATCAAATCCAAACTTCTTGTCAAGTGTTCACAATTTTAAGAATATCCCAAATTTCTCTAAAATATGTGAAATATTTTTGTTAAGCACATGTACAAATGAAATTGAATCCAAACTTATGAAGGCAAGAAAATTGCATTAAGCCGTTTGTGCAAATCATCGTCGACGCACTTAAGTTTGGGTCAGTCTTCTGGTTTCTTAATTTCTTACCACCAAGATTGAAGACTCCCAACATGAGACTACCTATCCAGGCTGTTGCTCCTTTGCCTTGCTGAAACTGTTCCAGAAACTCCACAAACATAAGTCCATATGAAAAGCGTACACCATCACCGATAGCTTGCAGGAAGAATGTGGCAAACACGATGACCCAGGCATAACCCACGTCCGTCGTGGTAGGTGCGGGTTGGCGGGTAGATGCCATGATGTACTAGATGTCACTCAGTTGGATACCTCTGGAGAGTAATCGTCCTGATCTTCCATCTTGCGTAGAGGTAATCAAACAAAGTGTTTATACGAATGTATTCTCTTACTTTATTTCACTATACTTGCATCTATTAATCGCACGTGAAAGTGTTCCAAAGTATCTTACAGTAGTAGTATTGAACTGGCCGCCATTTAGCAGAACATACATATAACTGTAAACCTGCCAATATTTCAGTGGGTAAGCACGATTCTGCATGCTAACTTGGAAATAAATTCCATATAGGAACATGCATTACAATGAAACTACCTTTATTTATACATCCTTTTAATATTTGGTTCAGTAAATGGGGCAATGAGATAACCTGTGTGATTAATGTTAACATTGATAACAAGAAAATGCACATTGTTTGAACTACGGAGTCCTTTCGCGAACAATTTAAGCTGTTTTATCGTCCACAAAACAGAAGGAAAATGCTTCTACAAAAAGAAGAACCTGAGTGAGGCCTTCAAAGTTGTAATATTAAAATTAGTACTAATATTATGTTATCTTGCCTTCGGACGATGGTTACATCATAGGTTTTTTTATTAAATATGGAGAGAAGTAATCAAAACTTCGTTCTCCGCTTATCATCGAAGATTCAGTTTAGAAAAGTCGGTGGCCTGAACACGATTCTGTACATACTAAATGACGGCCTAGCTATTCGGTAAAAAAGACGTTTTTATTAATAAGGATAGTTAGAAATTTGCAAATTGATTTATTGATCTTAGTACAATTTAAGTATCGTTAGGCCTACACAATATTAAAATATTCCCAATTACCAAAAATTTTGTCTGTAATTAACCTGGTTCTATTTTAGATGTTTGAACTTTAGGTCAGGAAATCAACATTGACCGAATTATCGGAACAAATATGTGTTAAGTTAAGTGTTGTTCTACATCATACTACATGTAAAGAAAATAATTAAAATCAGTTTTATACAGTAAATAACTTACTATCGTTAAAGTATAAATTATGCATCTCCTACAACGACCTGGAAACATCTTAAATATCGAGTGATTGCGTATACCTTATTGATAACGATGCAAATGGTGATCATAAATAAAGGGGGAGAATCGCGTGCGAATTTGTAATGCACGTACATGCACGTACATGAAACACTTTATTGGCTCTCGATATATTATTCTTAGCTTGACAAAATATTAAAAAACATTGAAAGTTTTTTGACCCATTTTAGAATTAATATAACCCAACTTATATATCTTCTCAGAAGCCTTCTTAAGGCTTGAGCATTTCGCGATTGCTTTGCCATAGACAAAATAGAAAAATATAAAAATCTCTCAAACGGCGCAATGCATTTCCATAAAAATTTACACAATTAAATGCTTTAAGTGTATGATTATTTTGCATACATTAAGAAAAGTTAGAACAATAGAGAAAAAAGTTAGACCTTAAGAAATCCCTTAAAAATCTATTTGCAATTTATCACAGAAAAGAAGCAACACAAAACATCAATTCAAATGTCAACATGCGTAAAATAATATTGACAACAATATCCAAAATCATTGAAAAGAACTTTCAATTGTGAGGAGAGAAATCAACATTTATATTTTTATGTCATCCATTTCGCGACCAGGAAATTGAAGGTCAAACACACATTTACAAATAACTCACATTTTAAACATTTTTAGACCAACGGACCTTAGGTATCGTTGTCAGTAACTCAGTACACATCAGACATTTTAGTTGTCGTTTAGTGTTGCTACGTTTTTTTTTTGTGATAAATTGTAAATAGAATTTAGGGTTTGTTGGGGTCTTACTAGTTTTCTTTACTGTTCTAACTTTTCTTATCATATGTAAATTAAACATATATTTTTAGCATTGGTTTGTGCAAAGATTTGTGTAACTGCATTGTGCCGTTCGAGAGATTTTTCTTTTTTTTCCTTTTTTTTTGTCTATGGCGAATCGATGGCGGGAGGCGCAGTACCATAACTGTTTATCCATAGTTATGTGTAACCAATACAAGAGTTTGTTTTGTTTTTGTACCATAATGTTTGTCATGCCTCTTGACCTTTGGCAACTTTTGTTGTTAAATAAAAGTGTTTAACAGATTAATACAGTTAAGATTTTACTAAAAACAACAATAGTTTGTTTCCCCAGAGATTTTAGCATTTATTATTATAACATTTTCTTTTGTCTTTAAATCGCTTGCCATTATTTTTAATTAAACATATGAATTAAGCATTTATTCAAAATGGTTATGGTTCATGGTGTTCTATGTCAATTATTTCCTTTATGGTGGAGCTGAAGGTACTTGACTCGATTTAACCAGAGAGCTTTGGAGTTTATCGGACCCGGCAACTGGTAGTATACTATTCAAGGTTTTCTCAGCGCCAAATTACATGTATACATTACATAGGAAATCGTTAAATGATGCATCGCGAAGGCCCTCAAGTTACACAATATTATAATTGACACTCGTGCAAACGAGGCGACTCTGTATTTTTAATGTATTTAATTTATGCTGCATACACGTATCTGACATTTAAAAGTATAAAAGTTTTTTTTACTAAAGTAATGACAAATGCGAATTTCAAAAGACATTTATTGGACGCAGATATAAATAGTTGCTCTTGTTTTAGCAAAAATTGCTTTTACCAAGTCCAAATTATCACATTTAAATACAAAATAAACCCCGTAGACCTTGAGCTGCCAATAGACCCCCCCTCCCCCCTGGGGGAATTTTGAAGGGTATGTTTTTCTGAAAGCCTATACCATTCTACGCATTTTGCAAGTTGTTTGCACTCTGGCGAGTGGGGCGTTTTTCCGTAACGCATGTTTGAATATGTTACCTTTGAAAAAAGTTTGTGTAAGAATGAAATATTTGACAATTGTAAAAGTTCTAAAATAAACATATTTATTCTACACCAGAAAGCTCTAATCTACATTACTAATGCAATAAAACATCATTTACCTAAGGTATTGGTCTAAAATAGTGATAAAGTTATGTTATTTAACATAAAAAACTATTAAAATAAAATGTATGAATCATTTCTTACGTGCAGTAGCAAGTAATTTGTGCTTATAAGTAAAATATAGTAAGATAAATGGGACATCAGGACAAATATAATACAGTGATATACATTGGGACATAAGCCCGTAACGCTATATTGAAATATGTTACCGAAAGAAAAGAAAATGGGAAAACAAGCCATAAATGTATTAGACTTTGAGCTGCCAATAGACCACCCTGCCCTCTGGGGGAATTTTGAAGGGTATGTTTTTCTGAAAGCCTATCCCATTCCTCGCATTTTGCAATTTGTTTGCTTTCTGGCGAGTGGGGCGTTTTACCGTAACGCCTGTTTGAATATGTGACCTTTGAGAAAATTGTATGCATTGTAGAAATAATTGGCAATTATAAAAGTTCTGAAATAAACCTATTTTTTCTACACCAGGAAGATGTTTTTTTTAATTTTTAATGCAATAAAACATCTGCAACCTAAGGTATAGGTCTATAAATAGTCATTAAGATATGTTACTTATCATCAAAACCTAGTTTAAAAAGTTGTATGGAACATTTCTTACTTACATTAATAAAGAATTTCTGTTTTATTTGCTTAATTCATTAATATAAATAAGACTGCAGTATTTAAATGTAATAAAGTCACATTGAGGCACATTTCTTGTTTAATGTATGTAAATAAATACATATATTTGTAAATTCCAAAAACCAAAATATCTGAAAAAAACCAATGGAAAAAACATCTCAAAGATAGCAAATAAAATATTTATAAATGAAATAAATTATAAAGAAATAAACTCTTAAAAACATATTGAATTTGTATGATTTAAAGGTAAACTGTGTTAAAAACTTTGTTAATATTATCTATAACTTTAGTTATATGTGACTTCCTGATATGCATATTTCACCTTTTTACTATTATGCTTTATCATATACTTATGCCTATGGTAAATAAATTTGAAGTTTTGGTGTAATTGTTTGTTGTTTTTTTAAATACACCTCTTCATGAGTTTTACCGATAAGTTAGCTTTATCTCATAATAAAAATAAATACCATATCGTAAATCACCATTTTTAAATATGTTACCCAAAAGAACGTATTTTAGTTACCAACCTCCCTGCACTTTATGTATCTTGTATTTAAATAGGTAATATATATATATAGAATTATGATACAAAAGCAAATTAAGGTATTGATTCTGGTAATATTGAACAGTAATGTATTTTTCATTTAAACGTAGTTAAACTTTTGAGGTTAATGATCTGTGTACTGCTCAATATGTCTTGAAATAAATGTGTATGATGTAGATGGTTCAAGTTCGTCCTATTTTAAATCTTTTTAAATTAACAATAAACCTATCAATATGGCTCAGTGACAACATTGTAATACAGCTTACGTTTGCACTAATCATGGGCTGGTGCATCCAGTCTAAAGCTGTCCAGATACTCTTGATTGAGACAGATAACGTTAATTTGTTCTAAAAAAATGTTGAAACATTGTTTATCATTTTATTATTCTATTTATGTCTTTAGTCATCCTGTAATATGTTACCAATTTTTACTTTAATAATCAGCAAAAATAAAAAGAAAAGAAAAGCAAGAAACTGCAAATGATTAGTAAATTAACATTTTGATAAATATTTTTATATAATATTATATTATGGTAAAGTTGATCTATAACAAATTTAAAAGCTACTGAATTTAAACTTTACACAATTTAGCTGATTAAATTATATATCTGATGTTCGAAATGTTTTTAAAAGTAGTTTTATTCATCTAAACTACTAAGGTTCAGTGTAGAATTCGTAAAACATTGAAACAGCATGAGCATTATATAGTAATTTTTTTGACTCTAGTAAAAGAATTTTTAACTAAAAAAATTATTATACAAAAGTAAACGTTAACTTGTCTATTTGCTTACCATCACCTGCATTACACAGTTTGTCTTTCAAATTAGAATGTTTCTCTTTAACACTTATTTGTCTTTAAGAAAAATAACATTCTACAAAGATCTTAAGGAATTCTTAACACATTTTAAGCTTTTTTTGAACAATGAAAACAATAATGTTTCATTTAGGACAATTTATTTTTCTTATTTCACATGTTTTATTTAACGGAATTGTCAGTTATTATTGCTCTAAAAGACCAGAACTGGTGCTTTCAACCTTGTTTTTAGTAAATATAGTTCATAGAAAGTTCATATTCACATTATGAATGACTCTACTGTAATCTAGATACAAACTACCGGTTAAAACACGGTTTAGAAATTTATTTTATTTGGTGATCTTTCTAAAAAAATATTTTAATAATTAGGTAACATATATTTAATTTTAATTAGTTTTGTTTGTAACACTTTCCAAAGCAATATTTTTATCTCTTGTCTTTTTACTTTTGGAACCAATTCTAAAAATTATTTTTTTAGAATTTATTTCATAAATGCATTGTTCTTTGTCAATATTGTAACCTCGGAATTATATGTTACGGAGAAGGTTTACAATGGAAAAGCTTAAACACTTTAACATTTTAACAACATAACATAACATAACATAACATAACATAACATATTATACACTACAGACATCTTACTATAATTATTTTATAGTTTAATCTAAAATGATTGAATAGTCGTGATACAGTTTTGTAAATGTAATCAGTTCTTTGTACAACAATATCAGTTTAAGAGAAAATACTTAATTCAATCAGTAATATTAGTTTAAAAAACATCTGTGAAGGTAATTAAAAATTTTCACAGGGCTAACAAACATCAGGACATTGCACAGAGCACACATAGTTAATTTCTTCAAATAGATATCAGCTAACACCATTACAATTAAATAAAAACAAGGAAATAAGCCTTATTTTAATAAGTAACATATGTTATGTATGTTGAAAATTTGAAGTCATGCAAGTTTCAAGAACACTTACATTTATAAAGCTCAATAATTTAATTAAACTCTATATTTTATGCTTGTTTATCCCAAAACATGAATAAAATGTTTGAATTAGCGATATGGTAACATATAAGATTATGGAAAAATTATTACAAATGCCAGTGTGATTTTTATGAAAATCACATTGTTTTATATTGTTTGATCATGCAGCTTTCAAAAACATGTATTATTGCCAAAGTTTGATTACAAATAAAAATCCTACAGGTAAGTTTCTGACTTAAATTACATCTTTTTAGGGTTATGTATGTTATACACTAAATATGTTACCTAAGTGCAAAAATTTTGAAATGAAAACTACATCAATCGACAGATAATACTTCATCCTTATACAAAAATATAAGTTTTATTAAATCGTATCTGGAATAGAGCAGAATTAAAGATTCAAAATCGATATATTTTTTCTACAAATTTTAGGGGTAACATATTAAAACCTCCGTAACTCCCTTATGCCCCACTCGCCAGAGTGCAAACAAACTGCAAAATATCCAGGACATAACAGGTTTTCAGAAAAATCATGTCTACAAAATTCCCCAAGGGGGGGGGGGAGCAAACATGTTCCTGGCCACCGGCCTACCGTACACACATTACAGTTGTTAAAACATTTGTCGCTGTTGTTTAACCAGTCATTAATCAGGTGAATAAAAAGAAATTAAAGAAATAAAACTAAAACTGGAACACACCAGGTTATATGCACAAACTATTGTTGTTGCTAAGCGAACTTTATGTAGTGTATTTTATTATGAAGAGATCCCTCAGAGCAAGAACACTGGCGCATTTTATGCAATACTTTTGACCGAACTAGAGTAAGTGTCAATTAAAAGCATAAAAACAAAACATTTAATCAGCTCATGCTTGAATATATCGAGGATTGCATGCAAGACTCTCGTAACTCCTTCTTTATTTCAATGTAGTTACGTGCAACCCTCGATATATTCCTCTCTTGAATAATTTTCTTTTTTTGTCTCTTGAACATAATGAACATATTGCCTTTGAGCACAATCGTTCAATTTAACATTGTATTCTCTCTATCGTTTCACTTTGTAAGATCATGTTTGCATTACTCTTGGGCCCAATCGTTCAATTTTACACTGTATCCTCTCTATCGTTTCACTTTGTAAAGTCATGTATGCTTTACTCTTGGGCCCAATCGTTCAATTGTACACTGTATCCTCTCTATCGTTTCACTTTGTAAAGTCATGTATGCATTACTCTTGGGACCAATCGTTCAATTTTACACTGTATCCTCTCTATCGTTTCACTTTGTAAAGTCATGTATGCATTACTCTTTGGCCCAATCGTTTAATTTTACACCGTATCTTCTCTATCGTTTCACTTTGTAAAGTCATGTATGCATTACTCTTTGGCCCAATCGTTCAGTTTTACACTGTATCCTCTCTTAGACTATCGTTTCACTTTGTAAAGTCATGTATGCATTACTCTTGGGCCCAATCGTTCAATTTTACATTAACAAGTATACTCTCTGAAGAATAAAACCTAACGTTCCAATTCTTACATGTTTTATGCGTTACATCATTTCACAATAAAATTACATCATATTTGCCTCCAAAATAAGACATTGTTTATAACAGATGTTGATATCATAACATTCTACTGAAGGAGAGTAAAACAAACTAGAAACACGTATTGAAATATTGAAGTTTGTCTTCCTTTATTTATTTATATATGTTATGCGTTACAATTTTGACAGTACTGAAACATATTTTTCTATACAGTTATATTTTTAACAATTTATAAACATTATGCTTCCATACAATTACTTGTTTATTCATGAATATAGTTTTTTTCCATACAGGAACTTTCTAATAGATTTTTGTTTCTTGTTTTATAATATCTATCTTTGTTGTCAGTATTTGCTACTTGCTTATTTCTCTCCTCGGTTTTGTACACAACACTAGAAAGTTTATTAAACCACTTAACACAAAGCAAGCTCCAGTCGCAAGGAAACTCGCGGTATAACTTCCTGTCACATCAAACAACCATCCTGAAAGTGAAAAGTTTGGGTTACACGTTATTGTTTAACGTGTAGATTAGATTAAGATACTTACATTCTGTCAGAGATAATAATTTTAAGCGTGAACTTGATGAAGGCAATCATTTGGATGCCATAAAGCTTGTAGCTAAGATTCAGTTTATTTTTTTTGCAATGTAGATATGTAAAAAGCCAACTTGAAGCTGTCCACACTCACAAGTTGATGAACATTAATGAAACTGCAACATTTCAAGAATTTTGGATATATAACCAAATTGGAAGGTTACAGCCTGTTTGTGATCGAGGCTGCTGATTATCAGTATTGTAGGTGCAGTTCAGATATACTGCCCAAGATTTATAATCCCAGTTTGTTTGAAACACACCATTTACAGATTGAAGCAATCTGTACAAATTTTAATATATTCGAATCGTCGAAGCGCATAAATATCAAAGAATAAATACTGTGCTTCAAAGAAAATGTCAATAGCAAGAAGAACTGCAGGTTAAGAACATTTTTCAATGTTACAAAACTTCCCGCAGCCTTGGCTAACATAAATTTGTATTAATAATTACATGTATAGTTATATTGTAGCAATAAAATATAAACAGCCTAAGTGAAGAATCCATTAATACTAGATTGTCTGTCTGTTGCTGTTCATGTGCAGTAAAGAATTGATGACGTACTACCCTTGATATGCTTTCATTTCCGAATTATATACAAAGACTACATACTATATATTGTATTACAATTTAAGCCCAGATTAAACAGTATAAAAAGCAACAATACCAGAAAAATTAATAGTATCTGAAAACAGTTGACCTAAACGATATGCTATTAAAGAGGTTCTTACCAGCAGCTGGTGTACCAATAAATCCCGATATGCCGTAAACCCACATCGTTATACCAACAATAGACGCCATGGAGTGCTCGCCAAAATATTCCATTAGCACGATCAGTTGAACACCATACATGGCGGCTAGAATAAGCATTTACAGGGCATTATTTTTTAAGCGCATCATATGCTAATGTGTTAAACAGCTCATTAGGAAATAACGCCAAAGCATAACACTAACACTAAATTAATTATCATATAAAAAGCAGAAAACTAACACGACAAGCTTACTATTAATGTATCTTTATTTTATCCATACTTTAAGTTCCTTTGTTTTTCTTCTATAAGTACTGAATTTGAAGGTAACACAAACTATAACGGATTTCTTTTTAAATTATAGGTTGTGTTGAATAATTTTTCAGATCATTATTGTATAAGATATACCTTTAAATGATAATTGCCATCTGTAGTTGCACCTGTTCAGATGATAAAAATGTAAAATTTACATAATATTTAATTGGAATTGCACACAATCCGAATGCAGTCTTTTGTATTTCTAGAACTTAACAAGTTTACGCTTACAAGCAACGATAACATTTCTATATGTTCAACAAAGCGTTTAAAGAACTTTATATTCTTACCTGAAAATATTCCGTATAGAGCAGAATAAATGAAAAACATCTCAAGTCTAGGAATGACAGCTATGATCATTGTCAATGTGCCGACTGTCAAAATGCAACCACCAAGGAAACACAGATTGTGAACACACTTCAAATCAGCTAACCAGCCAGCACATACATTACTTATCATTGCTGGAATGACATATAAAATAATTAGAAATAAATAGAATAAACTACGAAGATTTTCTAACCATTCAACAGGTCAGTATTTTAGTCAGTTTAAATCGCTAACCGGCGTCATATAACGATAATCAAGTATCAGATTTGTGCTCCAAATCTTTATTTTGGTTGTCCAAGTCAACAAAATAGAGAGAGTGCTTGGATTGATGAAGCTTGGCACCTATGTTTTCATCTTCAATAATCATTATCAACGACATGGCGATCGTATCGGTAGATTCAAATAAAAATCACGCATCGCATAAGAGTGTGAGGATGAGCTGTCTGTAAACAACTATTGAGAAATATATCATTGACCGGAAATTAAAAAAAACTTCCAACTTTTCTGATAATTGAATACGACATTCTTTGGCAACCTTAAATTTATTTTCACTTCTTTAAAGAAACCTTAGGTTATCGTCAATTTGTTTTGCTACGATACCTGACTAAAAACATAATGACCCTAACGTCAAGAATTTGTACATATCTGGCATTATGTTCTACCGGTTGTTCCTCGCTGAAAACCACTACTTTATGGACCGAGTTGTTCCAGGGCAAAAACCCTACTTTACGGACCGTGTTGTTCCAGGCCGGAAACCCCTTCTTTACAGAGAGTGATGTTTTACTACGTTAATGGTCTTTGCGCTTCCCAGTCGGTAAACTCTTTTATTTTACTACGTTACTGGTCCTTACGGTTTCAGGTCGGTACCTTCTACAGTATTTTACAACGTTACTGGACTAACAGTTCCAAGTCGGTAACTTCTACAGTCTTTTACTACGTTAATGGTCTTTGCGGTTCCAGGTCGGTAACCTCTACTGTCTTTTACAACGTAAATGGTCTTTTCGGTTCCAGGTCGGTAACCTCCACTGTTTTTTACAACGTTAATGGTCTTTGTGGTTCCAGGTCGGTAACCTCTACTGTCTTTTACAACGTTAATGGTCTTTGCGGTTCCAGGTCGGTAACCTCTTCTGTCTTTTACAACGTGAATGGTCTTTTCGGTTCCAGGTCGGTAACCTCCACTGTCTTTCACAACGTTAATGGTCTTTGCGGTTCCAGGTCGGTAACCTCCACTGTCTTTTACAACGTTAATGGTCTTTGCGGTTCCAGGTCGGTAACCTCTACTGTCTTTACAACGTTAATGGTCTTTGCGGTTCTAGGTCGGTAACCTCTACTGTCTTTCACAACGTTAATGGTCTTTGCGGTTCCAGGTCGGTAATCTCTTCTGTCTTTTACAACGTTAATGGTCTTTGCGGTTCCAGGTCGGTAACCGCTACTGTCTTTTACAACGTTAATGGTCTTTGCGGTTCCAGGTCGGTAACCTCTACTGTCTTTTACAACGTTAATGGTCTTTGCGGTTCCAGGTCGGTAACTTCTACAGTCTTTTACAACGTTAATGGTCTTTGCGGTTCCAGGTCGGTAACCTCCACTGTCTTTTACAACGTGAATGGTCTTTGCGGTTCCAGGTCGGTAACCTCTTCTGTCTTTTACAACGTTAATGGTCTTTGCGGTTCCAGGTCGGTAACCTCTACTGTCTTTCACAACGTTAATGGTCTTTGCGGTTCCAAGTCGGTAACCTCTTCTGTCTTTTACAACGTTAATGGTCTTTGCGGTTCCAGGTCGGTAACCTCTACTGTCTTTTACAACGTTAATGGTCTTTGCGGTTCCAGGTCGGTAACCTCTTCTGTCTTTTACAACGTTAATGGTCTTTGCGGTTCCAGGTCGGTAACCTCTTCTGTCTTTTACAACGTTAATGGTCTTTGCGGTTCCAGGTCGGTAACCTCTACTGTCTTTCACAACGTTAATGGTCTTTGCGGTTCCAAGTCGGTAACCTCTTCTGTCTTTTACAACGTGAATGGTCTTTGCGGTTCCAGGTCGGTAACCTCTACTGTCTTTTACAACGTTAATGGTCTTTGCGGTTCCAGGTCGGTAACCTCTTCTGTCTTTTACAACGTTAATGGTCTTTGCGGTTCCAGGTCGGTAACTTCTACAGTCTTTTACAACGTTAATGGTCTTTGCGGTTCCAGGTCGGTAACCTCCACTGTCTTTTACAACGTGAATGGTCTTTGCAGTTCCAGGTCGGTAACTTTTACTGTCTTTTACTACGTTAATGGTCTTTGCGGTTCCAGGTTGGTAACCTCTACAGTCTTTTACTACGTTAATGGTCTTTGCGCTTCCCAGTCGGAAACCTCTTCTATTTTACTACGTTACTGGTCCTTACGGTTCCAGGTCGGTAACCTCTACTGTCTTTTACTACGTTAATGGTATTTGCGCTTCCCAGTCGGTAATCTCTTCTATTTTACTACGTAAATGGTCTATTGTCTTTTACTACGTTAATGGTCTTTGCGGTTCCAGGTTGGTAACCTCTACAGTCTTTTACTACGTTAATGGTTTTTGCGCTTCCCAGTCGGAAACCTCTTCTATTTTACTACGTTACTGGTCCTTACGGTTCCAGGTCGGTAACCTCTACTGTCTTTTACTACGTTAATGGTATTTGCGCTTCCCAGTCGGTAATCTCTTCTTTTGTACTACGTAAATGGTCTATTGTCTTTTACTTCGTTAATGGTCTTAGCGGTTCCAGGTTGGTAACCTCTACTGTTTTTTACTACGTTAATGATCGTTTCTGTTCCAAGTCGATAACCTCTTCTGTCTTTTACTACGTTACTGGTCTTTGAGGATCAAGCTCGGTGACCTCTACTGTTTATACTACGTTACTTGTCTTAACGGTTATAGGTCGGTAACTCCTCCTGTCCTTAACTTCGTTAATGGTCTTTGCGGTTGCAAGTCGATAACCTATTCTGTCTTTACTTCATTAATGTTCTTTTCGGCTCTAAGACGATAGCCTCTTCTGTCTTGTACTACGTGAATGGTTGTTGCATCTTTGCGGTTCCAGGACGACAACCTCTGCTGTCTTTGACTAGGTAGTCTTTTACTTCTTATGGTCCGATTATTGTTATGATTAATTTTATGTGCACACAAACGTTAAAATCGTTGTGCTTGTTTCAGAATCGGTTCTATCAAACCTAGCCAGTGACATTATTTATATTTTGTCGCGTATTTGGATTTCAAAACGTCCATCCCATCTATTTAATTGATGCAAACGTCAACTTATAAAATCGGATGGTCTTATAATGTTTTTGTAACTTTCTTGCACTTAAAATGTTTACCTCCAATTCCTAAAACAGACAGAAACCAAGCCGTTTGGGATGGCGCACAGTTCACACTCCGGCCGAAGTCTGGAAGCATGCTGTAGGGCACAAATTCAGGAATCGCTATAAACACTGTTGAGAACATTAAGATCACAAAATTAATATTAGTTACAAGCTTCTTCGGAAAGAACGACTCTATAAATTTAGTTTTGAACATCTCTTCGTTTACTGTGTTATCGAATTCTAAACAAAGTTTTTCTTTGTTAGCTGCCTTTACACATCCATCGATGTTAGTTTCCTGATTATTTTCGGAGTTCTGAAGTTCTGAGATCTCGATTCGAATATCAGGCAGACTTAGAGATATTTTACTGTTACTTCGTATATGCTGAAGTTCTTCTGGCTTGTTATCATTAGATATTTGATGGAGTAAGGGAACACTTGGCATCTCTAGTTTATCTTTCGGCGAAAGGCTGAAAGAGACTTCTTCATCAATATTATTAAAACTTCTCTCATCGTTTGACAACGGTGTTGTTTTCATTTTGTTTTTAGCATCTTCCATTTCAATGAAAGGTCTGAATAACGATGCGAACACACAGCCGTTTAACACAATTCCAGCAAGAATATACAAGGCTCCTCTCCAACTATAATGATCGATAAGAAGTCGAGTTATTGGCAGCATGACGAAAGTTCCTATCCCTCCACCACAAAATGTTATACCGAGAGCCAATGCCCGCTTCTTTCTAAAATACTTCCCCGTTACCACTGTACCAGAAAGAAAGGACAGTCCTGATCCAAAACCTGAAATTATAGATCAATCAATCAAGACGAGAACACAAATGTTTTTTTTCTTGAATGACGTTAAGTGGCATAAAATCCTTTTGCATTAATACTCAAATTTGGCACAGAGTTAATGGTTTTACTTTGTCAAGTGTCTAGTTTTCAAAATATTTATAATAACAGTTTTTATAACAACACTTTAAAACTTTAGTATTACAGCTAAGCCTGCGATTCGGTTCCCCGATTTTGCGTGAGAAACCTTGCGACGAACGATAACGCTCGCGCAGCGTGTAACGTGAAGCGTGGACCGTGGACCGTGAACCGTGATACTACAGCGCATGCGCACCGTGAAACCGCTCATGTCATTGCGCATGCGCACCGTGAAACCGTGAGATCTCAATACGCATGCGCACCGTGAAGCGTTAATTCATCAAAACAAAACTTAATAATGGCCATTTCTCGAATACATCCAAACAATTGCTATTTCTCAATGAATGTCTACTGTTTATTTGTCATATCTAATATGAAAACCGAAACAAGTCTACGAAAATAACACTTGCATATAAGGCAATCTGTATTTTGTTTTGAACAGGTCGTAGGCCGAAACGTACAGAGTTCAAGATTGAAATGATTTTGTTGATTATATCCCTTATGATTATTATTAAAGTATATTCCCCGAAAATCAGTTAATACTGGAGAAGAAGGTTAAGATTTAATTTACAGAACTTAATTGGTACCCGACATTTTTAAATCGGATGAATTTTGCGGAGATTCGACACATCCTGCACCATTCGCTCAATATATTAAGGTTAATTTTGACCTGAAAGTGATCAAGACAACAAACACATCGGTCTTATCAGGATCTATGCAAGCCCTCTCTAGTTTAATAAGGTTATTCTTGACTAAATGTGGATGGTGCAAATTCTGATCAGACAGCACTAAAGTACAGAATGATCTGGATCTACGACATGTTTTTGACTTCCTTGCAGCTTGGTCAGCTAGGGTATGCACAATAGTCGCATTTCATCTCATTGCGTTATTTCTAGCCAAAAAATGGAGCAGTATGTGGATCCTTATCAGACAGCATGTATGTGCATGCTGATCTGGATCTACACTAGCTGCAATGAGATTGATCGGGGCTTTTCTAGATGCTTTTAAAAATTCACAAGATTATTCTTGACCAAGATTTGTCTAGATTTATAAAGTTTTATTCCTGACCAATCAATAAATGGATCGTGTAAATCCTGATCAGACTGCACAAAGCACAGGCAGACCTGGATCTACAGTGGACTCCCATCTGTGTTGCTTGATGAGCTAGGAAATAAACTAGTCGCTTTCTTGTCACAAAGGTTATTTTTGACCAAAAAATAGAACAGTACGAGGATCCTTATCAGTCGGCATGGATGTGCATGCTAATCTAGATCTACACTGACACATCATTGAGTCTGATTGGGGTTTCATTCAATGCTTCTAGATTTATAAGATTATTCTTGACAAGGCCATGTCTACATTCATAAGTTTATAACTGACCAATAAGACTTCCTGACTTCATGAATGTACAGGCAGATCTGGATCTGTGGTGCGCAGATCGCTGTGGTTTATCATAGGATATAAACTAGTCGCTTCTCGTCCCATAAGGTTATTTCTGACCAAGAATGAATCAGTGTGGATTCTTAACAGATGGCACAGATGTGCAGGCTGATGTGGATCTACACTGATGGCCACTAGATATAATCTGTTAATTCCTTGTTTTTATTTCTTTCCTGAATTATGTTCAGGTTTATGTAAGATGGGCACAAATTTGCTGCATCTGAATTGGCTTTTCAGTATATATAATAAAAGGTTGTTTTTTTTTACACTTACTAGTGTGTGTGTGTGTATGTGTTTTTGTGTTTATTTAAAGACGTCCTTAGCAGATCATATGGGCGTCTGTCTATTATTATTATATAACTATAATATTTAGAGTGCTCATTTTAAAAATCTAATGTACACTTACTACAGCAAAGACCTATATTATATGTAAGTAGATATGCATCATCGCATTTTCTCGCCTATGCACGCGGCCTGCGTTATCTTGAATCACAAGATCGCCATTTTTGATACCGAAAGCCTTCATCAATTTTGTCTATCATTAAAGCTTTTTTAATGAATGTTAAATACAAATTTGAATTGCATTAATTTAAAGAAAGATGCATATTCTTTATCATTAAACTCAGGTTCACTATTTACTTATTGATATAACAATCAAAATCACCAAAATTGCACCATGTAACCGTTCAAAGTGCCTTAGCCTGCAGAAAGCAAACATACAAATTTGAAATGCCGATCACATAAGGGCCTTAAAAAGATGTGATAATTTAGTCAATGTGTTCAAGAAGTATATCAAAATAACATAATAACATGAAGATCGATTAAAAGTGATGTAAACATGATTAAAATCCAGTCAACACGTAATTATCAGCTACAATATGGTGGTTATATCAAGTGAAAATAGCGATTTGTTACGTGAAGTAATTCTCGTCCAGTCCACATATCAAAATGAGATTTACTAGATCAGTTAAAGAGCGATGCGAATCTGTGTCTTTGACTAGAGCAAAATGCAGACGACAAAGTGAGTGGAATAGTTAAAAAATATTATGGCTTTAAGGCTGTAAAGATTCACTGGTGCACCAAATAATAGTGATCAAAGTGAGATGATGTTAACCGTGGTATCCCCATTATCATTATTTGTCTTTGGCAAAAGGAAAAAAGAACCTTTTTAAATAAGACCAGATCATGCAGTCTTACTGTAAATTATACATTACACAACTATGTTTAACCATTTACTTAACATACTGGTATACAGGCTTAAAAGAGTTTGCAGTGTTGATCCAGATCAGCCTGCACATATTTGTGGTTGGATCTGGATCTGCACTGGTCACATCTTGATTAGAAATAAACTAAGAAATGCAAACAGTGTTGATCCGAATCAAATGTGCTCGTTGATAGTGATCTACTATGTTGGTTCATGCAACAAAGGCGTATCTATGGAGTAAAAGGTTAAATCCCATTTTTATGTAAAAACATCAGGATTACATATAGATTTAGATTTGTTTCATATTCAATCTTGATATAGAAAATAACAATACAAACAGTAGTTAGAAAAAAAATATTTTAATATCACAAAAACAACAGAGAAGTACATGTCATCATATCAGAAATACCTTGCTTATAGCATTGCAGGTTGCCTAGAGAGTCACAGTCCTATTCTTTGAATAATCAAGCTAAAAAACATTGAAAGTACATAGTACAAAGTTGTATCTATGAAGTAAATGCATAGGGTTAACCCTTTCCTCCATAGATACACCTTTATTGCTTGGGCAAACAGTTTAGATCCAGATCAGCCAGCACATCCGTAATGTCTGATCAGGATCTAAACTGTTCGCTTTTTGATTCATTAGGTTATTTCTGACCAGAATGCGACCAGTGCAGATCCTGATAAGATGCACACAGATGTGCTGATCTGGATCTACACTGGTCGCACATGCGTAAAAATGCGTATATATGGAGGAAAGAGTTAAACAACTCTTGGCAATGACTAGATGATCCCCCAAACTATTTTGAGACAAAATAATGGATGTTAATATTTATGTAATACACGGGTAAACAGTAAAAGAGCAGCCCCGTTTTCTTTATGAGATTTAATTAGATAAATTCAAGTTAAATTAATTATGTGTATCAGCTATGTAGTTTAGTGTCTTTAAAATGTTTTAAAGATGATTCATTAACTGCTGGCTGCCATTGGATGCAGACTTGCTGTTTTCTGCTTCACTCGCAAATCTGGATCTCTGGATGCCGGCTCAACAGTTGAATTATTTAGTTCTGTGGCTGCTGGATGCTTTGGCGAGGAGACATTACAGGAAAGTGCTGACTGACATGTGAAACACATAATTTTTGCTTGAGACAGAATTCTTGCTTTATTTTTGCTGGCAACTAGGTATCAATGAAAGACTGTGAGGTTTCTGTCCTGCTTGGGAAGTAGTATTCTTCAGAGGAGTCTTCAATCAATAGCTTAAATTAAGTAGTTTCTTGCTGGAATATGCCTTGATGTTTGCATAATAATAACACTTTAGACTGTTCGACGTACAAGGCTCCACTGGCTGCTGGCTTGTGGAAATATTCTTGACAACTTCATAAAGTTTTAATATTTTATCCAATATCTTCAAGAATGCATTGTTAATTTCAATGTCTTTCACTTTCTCAAGATTCAAACAAAATACTTTCCACATCATAAGTCTGCATAGCGACATTCACTATATATTTTGATAATAATCAAATCTGTTGTACAACACAGTCCATCTAGACAGTTGCAAGATGTTTAGTCGTAATGGATTTCTTTTTGAGTGATGTGTCGAAATATAAGTTTCCATATCCATTCATAAAACACTACAAGTTCTTTTTCTTGTTGCCCTGAAAAAGAAGTAAGGTGTTTAAAAAGTGTGAAAAGACAAAGTTGATGCATGAATATATAATTATATTTTGCTGTCTGCTGGAAACAAAAGTTGAAATGTTTGCCTATGCTTTATAATGTATGATAAAACTAGAAATGTGTCCATAGGACACGGATGCCCCCGCTACGCATTGTTTTCAGACACTAAAGTGCAATGATGGGAATAATAGCATTTCAAAGACAGTGATGTTCGAGTAATTATAAGAATATGCATAAACTTGATGATCAAGTAAATTATTTGTATTTGTGGCACTGTTGTCTTCTCATTACGGAAAAGTCTGTGAAGAAGTTGGTGGTAATGCAATGCAATGTCATAGTGAACATTTGTGCCAAGTTATTTTGAAATCCCTTCCTTCATAAAGAAGTTATAGCCCGAACAAGTAAATTCAAGTTTTAGTAACTGTGACCTTGACCTTGGATTTACAGGCATGGGTAATGTACGCAACACACCGCCTTGTCATGGTGAACATTTGTGCCATGTTATTTTGAAAACCCTCCATTCAAAACAGTTATAGCCCGGACAAGGAAATTCTATTTTTAGTAACAGTGACCTTGACCTTGGACCTACAGGCATGGACATGGTACACGACTCACCACCTTGTCATGGTGAACATTTCTGCCATGTTATTTTGAAATTACTCTATTCCTAACATAGTTACAACCCTGACAAGAAAATTCTACTTTAGTAACAGTGACCTTGACTTTGGACCTACAGGCATGGGCATGGTACGGGACACACCATCTTGTAATGGTGAACATTTGTGTCAAGTTATTTTGAAATCAATCTATTCCAAACAAAGTTACAGCCCGGACAAGAGAATTCTATTTTTTTTGGTAACAGTGACCTTGACCTACAGGCATGGGCATGGTACGTGATACACCGCCCTGTCATGGTGAACATTTGTGTAAAGTTATTTTGAAGTCCCTCCATTTATAATGAAGTTACAGCCCGGACAAGAAAATTCTATTTTTAGTAACAGTGACCTTGACCTTGGACCTTCAGGCTTGGGTATTGTGCAGACACACTGCCTTGTCATAGTGAACATTTGTGCAAAGTTATTTTGAAATCCCTCCATTCATAACAAAGTAACAGCCCGGACAAGAGAATTCTATTTTTAGTAACGGTGACCTTGACCTTTGACCGACAGGCATGGGCATGGTACGCGACACATCGCCCTGTCATGGTGAACATTTGTGCCAAGTTATTTTGAAATCCCTCCATTCATAACAAAGTAACAGCCCGGACAAGAAAATTCTATTTTTAGTAACAGTGACCTTGACTTTCGACCTAAAGGCTTGGGCATGTATGTGACATACCGTCTTGATATGGTGAACAATTATACCAAGTTATTCAAAAATCCAATAAGAAATAACAAAGTTACAGAGCGGACAAGATTTTGCAAGAAAATTCTATTTTTAGTTACAGTGACCTTGACCTTGGACCTACAGGCATGGGTATTGTCATGACACACCGCCTTGTTATGGTGAACATTTGTGCCAAGTTATTTTGAAATCCCTCCATTCCAAACGAAGTTAAGGGCAAAGTGTATATTTTTCTTAACACAAAACAGAACATGTAAGTGAAAAAGGGGCATAATTTGAAAAATATTGGAAGCAGGCTTATGGGTCTTGTTCGTTTTGATGTAGATTTTGATGGTAAAATTATATTTCAAGTTTCAAGGCAGTATCTCAAGTAGTTTTAAAGTTATGGGCAAAATGCATATTTTGCTTAACACAAAATAAAGGAAACAAGATATATTCCTATTAAAACTAATGTAAATGGAAGTATCAAAGGGCCATAACTTCTGAACGGAACATGTAAGAGCAAAACCCCACCTTTATGCACAACAACATATCAGGCCAAGCATTGTGGTAAAGTTTTATCAAATTCCCAGCAGAGGTGTAGGAGGAGTTGCGTTCACGAGATACACTCCTATTAAAACTAATGTAAATGGAAGTATCAAAGGGCCATAACTTCTGAACGGAACATGTAAGAGCGAAACCCCACCTTCATGCACAACAACATATCAGGCCAAGCATTGTGGTCAAGTTTCATTAAATTCCCACCAGTAGTGTAGGAGAAGTTGCGTTCACGAGAATATCGGACGGACGGACAGGAGCAACTCTTAATTGCCGTAGCCATTTCATGGCGGGGGCATAAAAAGGTGTACTATGAATAAATATAACATATCCTCACTATCTGATCTGGATCTACACTTTTCTTTTCTTAGTCAGAAATTATCTATTGAATCAAAGAGTGAAGTGTAGATCCCGACAAGATGGCACAGCTGTGCTGGTTGTTCTGGATCTACATTGTTCACATATGGATAACAACCTTATTCCATGGAGTAGGTAAGCTGGGAATAGCTTAGGTTGTGAGAACAGAGAGAAGTTTCTAGTTTAAGGGGAAGTCGTGGACCTGCTCACTTATTAAATAAGAAACATACAAGAAAAAACTTCTGCATTGTCTCTGCATGTATGCAAAAGTCTATAATGGACCTGCGACCGGAATGAAGTGAGAGAGATTGTTGTTGTTGTTTTTCTTTGGGGTCTACACTGGGTCTACTTCAGCATTAGAGGCTGACCGGGGATTTTGGGAATTAATTAGCTCAATGCCCATGCAAAGACACACCTCTATAACATTCACTCAGTCCAGGGGTCCACTCTGCCAGTTACTTAGCAGAGGGAAACAGCAGTACTTTCCATAAATTTACTTTATGATGTCAAAATAATACAACACAGCATATAGTTCTTATTCTTTATGTATCCAGTATTCCAAAATTCCATATATCCCAATATAATTGTCCAAGTAATATTTCAAAAGTTATTCTGAAGACTTAAAATGAAGTTACAAATTTCCAAGTTGTTTTTCCTACTTATGTTCTATTAAGACAAAATTATTCTATAGATATAAAAATAAAGGTTTTCTTAAATAACCAATAAAATTCTATGTAACAAATATGCAAATATAAAACCCCCAAAACCCTAATCAGTCTGTGGCTTGACACTAAGTTAATCAAATACCTGTCATTATACAGCCAAGCTGATAAAACCGTAAAAGTTACAAAAGGAAATTTCTTTGTATATTAATAGCAATAAGTTCCACAGATAATTTACTTAGTCTGTCAAAAATAAACCAAATACACTGAACAATAATATTGTCAAACAAAGAAGTATGATAAACTTAAATTTTTACCAATAACATATAGAAAATATTATAAAGACTAAATCTATAAAATTTCTTAACTCTTGAAACTTTTATTATGTAATAATAAGCGGGGTCCACTTAAACGGTGGCAGACCTAAATGCCGCTTTTGGGGATGAAAATGCCATACGAACATAAGTATTTAATTAAAAATTAAACATGTACCAGTAATTCACATTTTAGGCCATTAAGCATGTGACTTTTTACATTCACTGTTCTGTCATTCTGTTTAACCCTTTCCTCCATAGACACACCTTTATTGCGTGGGTGAACAGTGCAGATCCGGATCAGCCGGCACATCCATGCCATCTGACCAGGATCTGCACTGTTGGCTTTAAGATACGTTAGGTTATTTCTGACCAAAATGCGACCAGTGCAGATCCTGATCAGACTGCATAGATGTGCCGGCTGATCTAGATCTATAAAGGTGGTTCATGCGTAAAAATGCGTAAAGATGGAGGAATGGGTTAAATCATATACATTTATTTCCTATTATCGGTTTATTTTTAAAATTAAATAATTATGCATAAGGTCATGAATGTGAAGCATTTTATTATGTTTTAAGCACTTATTTATCTATGATGCAGTAGTCACAACAATTACTTTTACTCTTTTAGTAACATTTAATAATGCCATAATGATGCTTTTTTCACAAGGATGTTACAAAAAATCAATTGTTCTATTGAAATAATGTTTTATCTTTAGATATCTGCTTTTTGAAGTTTTTTTACAATTAAATTGAATCATTAGAAAATAATATAATTTTTAATTTGTTTTCAACTTTCCTCTGGCTTGAAAAAAACACAACTTGCACTTATTACAGTTGAGAAGAAAATTAAATAAATTAAAAGTCTCTTACTACACTGATAGCATGAAATAGTATAAATAACCCCAAGTCAGTTCCTTAAAACAACACTTCTACCCTAAATTAGCACATCTTTAATCTCTCACAAAGTGAACTACTTATCTTCAAAAGGATATTTATGACACCCCCTGCTGATCTACTGATAAGATCAGTGTCTTGCTGATTAGATTATGTAACATGGTTAAAGTCCAAAACGAGTTTAGTTATGAAAATATGAAAAGTTGCACTTAAAGAACTTAAATCAGACACTATTTCATGATTTAATATATTTGTTGTACTTAAATTTTCAGTTAAATTACAACATTGATTTTTGTTTTCAGTCCCTAAGTCTTAGATTCTGACCAATTTTATTTACAACACATGGACACTTATTTAAATAGCACATTAAATCCCCAATAATAATAATAATATGAGACCCTAATGACTAAAATTAATAAGCTGAAAAAAATTCTGAATAACTAATAAGTGTAACACAGCTTTAAATTGAAAACCACTACATGTACTTCTGAGTCTTGTGGTAAATTTAATTAATCATGGTCCAGCATATTATCCTCTGGGTGCAGGTTTGCTCCCAGGAAAGGGCAATATCATTCCATATCCATTGTTGTTGTTGTTTTTTTGTTGTTGTTTTTTTTGTGTGGGGGGATTATTTAAAGTACAAGAAACAAGTCTGAACTTCCCCTAATCTCCAGGATTTCATTCATTTGCCCAGTGATGCTTTAATGGCCTGTATCAAATTACAAAGTAAGGTTTACTTGGTCAGTTTGGAGAATTTATATAAAAGAAATCATTGAAAGAAATCAGATGGGATATTTAGGATTATTTTAACCATTTCCTCATATATATACCTTTATGGCGTGGGCAAACAGTGTAGATCCAGATCAGCCGACACACCCTTACCACCTGAACAGGATGTACACAGTTTGCTTTTTTATTTGTTCAGTTATTTCTGACCAAAATGTGACCAGTGCAGATCCTGATCAGCCTGTACATTCACGCAGTCTAATGGCTACACATCCGTAAAATGCCTATATATGGAGGAAAGCAATTAATCTATATTTAAGTGAAACAATCAGGCATATATGACTAAAACACTATAAAACTGTTTACATACCGGTAAATAGATTATTGTTTTAAACTTTATCAAAATCCTTGTTGGTGTTTTAAATGACATTTTCAGCTGTGACATATTCTGAAAAAAAAAGAACACAGAAACATAAGAAATGTTAATTTCAGTTTTATCATAAATAGAGTTTTAGGGTAAGTCCTGACACTGCGTTTAACTTTGTCATTTTGCATAAGAAAAACCCAACATTATTTTACAGATACTTCACCTCTAAATTTGCTGGAAAATTAACTATATTAAAATGTGTACTTAAATTTTGCACATACTGCCAAATATTAACTATTTCTTTTTGATTTGTTTCACTGAAAAAAAATCTGCCCCCACCCACAACCCCCGATACCCAAAATCAACAAAGGATTCCCATGTGTTTTGCACCAATCAAAAAGTGCCTTACTTTTGATTAATGTTACATTTTATTTATAGTGTAAATGCACTTGTCAGTCTATGTCTCAAAAAAGTTCAAACATGAGCTTAAACATAGCAAATTCTTGGTAAGAAAGCAGCATCGAGCTTCAGAGAGGTTAAGGAACTTGAAACTTTTCAATAAATTACTTCAATTCAAATTTGCAGTACTGCAAGCAATTTCTAATAGAATACTGTGATTGTATTATTATTTTTAGGGTACTAATTTTCCCAGATTTCATTGACATGTAATCAACAGGTTAATGTAACCATTTACTCTATGGGATATAGCCATTATCACATAGGTGAACATTCTAGATACTAATATCCATCAGATGGCAATTAGCTTAATTTGTATAATTAATAATTAAACTGTTGCCATTTTTGCATATATTGGTGGTTTAAAAAAACAAAAAAAAAACAAAAAAACGACCTACCGACCCAAATTTTTTAGAGACTTGTGACTGGAAACATCTTTCTTATCTTTCCGATGACATAAGAAACTAAACATAAGTCCATAATTAGCAGAGAAAATCCAAATTTATTATCAAAATACACTGAGGTTTTCACATTCTTGTCTGCGGAATCTGCTCTATTCCAGAAATAGATGCAAATGAGGTTACTTGTTTTGACTGTCAACATTCTATTTACCTTATTTTTATTTAAATCACACAGTATGTACAAAAAACATAGTTACCGACGTTTTGCTAACATTAAAATTTTTGCCAATTTTAACATTTTTTGTACCTGGCTAATGCAGTCAACTCGTTTTTTTTAAATAAACCAGGCTTACCGGTTATCGAAATAGAAAAGATTCAGAGTGAAAACTTCCATAAAATTTGATAATAAACTTGGATATTCTCTACTAATTGACAAATTCATGTTTTCTTACTGGTTTCATAGGAAAGATTAATAAAAGGACCTATCAACGACAATCAACATTTGATTGGTAAGTTTTGATTTTGTGTTCAAAATCGATGTGCAACTGGCACTACTGGGATTATGCATTTTTTGTGATCTGTTTTTCTTGTTATCTTTACAGTAGATCTAGTTATTTAGGACAACGAGCAATTTGGTTTTGTTTTTTTTTCAGAAAAAAGGGATATTTTGTGTTCTGGGTGATTGTAGTTCAATCTAATAATACAAATAGCCCATTTATTAGCTGAAATTGACCAAATCTGACATACTGGCCAGAAAAGAACCTCTAATCAGGTGCCTGTGTAACCGGCCAGTTGACCACACGATTGCGAAATCTAATTACAATAATCAAAACTTCCAATTATCCGGCATGACAGCAACCGTTTATACCGTTTTCCAAGTTTTTGACTGTGTTTAATTGTAAAATACAACATATAGACTCACCATCAATTTTGATTTATCGCCGATCATCAAAATATTCTACACACGTTTTCTACATGTAGAGCATGAGTAAAACCCAGATCAGCGTACACCACTGTACTCAGTACAGTATATAAAACACATAACACGGTCCAAGACAAGGGTCTATTTTTAAGCCCTTTAAAATATTAAGTAAATGTTTATTACGGGTAGATCTAATTTCTTCGCATCAGATCTATTTCAAAAGCAAAATTAAATTATTTGAGTATGAACCACAAGGGTTTATATTTAAGCGGCCCTTTAATATACTTTATTAATTTAAAATACTTTATTACCGGTAATTTCTTTCCATCAGAATTATTTCAAGGGACAATACAATTCCTAGGCTATGAACCGCTTTAGTTAGAGTTTTCGTGATCTGGTTTTTATAAATTTCACCGTACAGGGTTAGATGTACAAGGTGCGTGTGTGGCGCATAATAGCGACACTGTTATCTCAACCTCGTTACAATCCGTCTGCGATTTGATTGGTCACACGGTTCACGGTTAAACCGCTCTGTGATTTGATTGGTCACACGGTTCGAACCGTGAAGCGCTAAAGCGTGCATCGTGAAACGTAAACCGCTTAGCGTGTACCGTGAAGCGTTTTGCGTGCGTGTCACGCCGATCAAAACCGATTTTACACGGAACCGAATCGCAGGCTTAGCTGTAGCAAAAATGTTTACGGAAAGGACAATTTATTAACAACAAGGCAAGTTTGAAATAATTATACTTGAAAAGAGAACACATCCCCAAAAATTTTCAAATTTCGTGGCTTAAATAAAAGGCTACCGATAATCGTATTTATGTTTTTAATTTATCTACTGATTCAATATCCAAATCACTTTTAGAATAAGCTGTACATTTTTTTCTGAAAAAAATAATACATGAAAAGACAAAGTAAACCAACAGTACTTATTTTCGCGGGGGTTCAATTTTGGCTATATTGGCGGTCAGGGTCCATTGCGCTAATATAAAACACCGCCTATAAAAATCACCGTCATTTAATAGCACCGCAATTTTAATATCTGGAAGGTAGACAACTATAATACACTAGCACATGAATAGAAAATATCGTGAAACAAACAAAGCAATTTATTATTAGGTAGCTGTAATAATAATAATGTGGTGTTGAATATTGAATGTTAATGTTTTCTTTTAACGATCTGTGTTAACGCCAATTTTAGACATGCGATTTTTCATTAAAGGTTTTATTTTGGCGGTCTGGTTTGATTGCGCCAATTTATGACACCGCCAATATTAAACACTTCAAAATACGCCAACATTTGTCACCGCCAATATTAAGCGCTATGCAGTACTCAAAGAATTTAGAAACGCATGGATACATTATTTGCTTATCTTACGATTCTCTCTGGATACGTGCTGCTGTATCGACTATCACATGATCTCTCACGGGGAAAGCGGTGAAACAGAAAAAAAACTTGAATGATCAAAGACAATAAATTCTAAACGAATAAAATGAAATAAATAAAAGTTTTACCATGAAGTACACCATATGTGAAATAAAGGTATCCTAGACTGGGAGCAAAACTGCTTAAGATAAGTGCTAGAGCCGTGATAACCGATCCTCCCATGCTTCCGATACGGTAACCAAACTTGTTGATGATGAATCCTGACACAGGACCTGGATAAAGTGTGGAAATAGTTCATGACAAATTATCGAATTGCACCGAACGCCATTAAAAATATATAATATATATTTTCTCACTTATAATCCAGTTGCAATGTTGCAATGTAGGTTTTAAAATCAGGCTGTTGACTATTGCATGTGTGACTTTATCATACAAAGAGATAATAACAACACATTAAACATTATCAAGCTATAGTTCAATTGGTATATTTCATTTTTAACTTTGATGATTTATTAAATATAGACAATAACCATTTTCCATTACTGGTTAAAAGATTTATCCAAAAGAACTACAACTTAATAAAGCGAACACTTCAGAAAAGCAAGCAAACTTTCTCGATCTAAATCTGTCCATTGAAAATAATTATGTCACTACTGAAATTTATGATAAAAGAGATGATTTTAATTTTATTATAGTAAGTTTTCCGTTTTAAACGGCGATGTTCCGCGTGCAACATCTTTTGGGGTTTATATCTCACAGCTTGTTCGCTTTTCAAGAGCTTGCAACGATGTGAATGATTTCAATTAACGTAATCTATGCATTACAGAAAAACTTTTAAAACAATGTTATCGGTATCACAAATTAAGGGAAACCTTTTGCAAGTTTTATCGCCGATACCCAGATTTAATTCATAAATACAGATGCAGTTTAAAATCACTTTTGCAACAAGGTATTTCACAGCCAGTTTTTTTATGGAGATTTAATTTATAAACTTACATGTAAAAATATAAAAGGCAGTGTTAATTTCTCCCGGTTTTTCGTAAAAACCATCTGTAAATTTAAAAAGAAAGGTTCCAACATGATATTTTACAGCGCTCTGCATGCCTGGTGATTAACACTTCTACAGTTAATCATTATGCTTACCTCTTTGGTTGCACGACGGTGGCAGGGGTTTAAGAGTTTATGAAGGTTAATGGGGAAATCTTTTCTTAAAAGAACCTAGAAGCTCGATTTGTTTCTTTTATCCCTGTCATCGTGTTCTTGCTGATTTTACTCCAGGAGCTCTGGTCTCGGTAAGATCATTGAGTACCCGCCCCTTCGGCTTTGAAATGCTCTTAGCTTCTTATGTTTTATATGTTTGTGTGCTTTTGCATCCAACATTGTTAAGCCGATAAGTGTGTTGGAGTTTTTTCACCAAGACAACTTGTACTTGTTTTTGTGATATGAGAACCTGTTGGGGCAAGTGTGAGGTTGGTGCACCCTAGAACCTGGTTTAAACCCCCAGTGGCAATTTGATTTGCCACTGACCGTTCCAAGGCGGTAACCCCTCGGGTTCTTATTTTTGTTTATTGTTAGTGGTGTCTTTTTTGAAACTGATCATTTTATTAACCATGCTCTCTTCCCCTCTTCTTCTTGACTGTGTGGGGAGGCTGTTTTTTTCTGAGTGTGGCGATTCCTGATATGCATATTTCACCTTTTTGTAATAAAAGCTATTTTACTTCTAGGTATGGTAAAATTTATATTTTAATAAAAGCTATTCCATTTTATTGTAAATGCACATCCAAGCAGAAATTACCTATACTGAACCAAAAAAGAAACTGTCGCAAAGTACGTGCCAGTTGTTCAAGGGTACCACTTAGATGTACACACATATATACATTTTGTAGCCTATAAAACTCGTTGTGTTTGCAAAATCTGATCCTTTCCTCCAAAATGACGATTTTAAAAGAACCACAATACATTGTTTTACAAAAATGTAAGCTTTCAGCTAAAAGGATTGAAACTGTACTAACATATCTACAATCAAACTTGGCGAACGTTCCTTTTTTGGTTCAGTATATTCAGCTATTTCGTAGAACCGTTTGACCGTTTGATAAAGTTTGCAGGTAAATCAGATTTCAAAAAATTAGTTTTCGAAATATGTCGCATTTAGTCTAAATTAAAAATTTTTTTTATTAAATGTACGACAAACCAATGTTTATGTATAGCTCTGGTATAAATTATAATTACATTCAATGTAATGACCTCTTCTTACCACTAAGATTAAGGACTCCGAGCGTAAGACTACCTATCCAAGCTGTTGCTCCTTTGCCTTGCTGAAACTCTTCCAGAAACTCCACAAACATAAGTCCATATGAAAAGCGTACACCATCACCGATAGCTTGCAGGAAGAATGTGGCAAACACGATAATCCAGGAATAACCCACGTCTGTCTTTGTAGGTGCGGGTTGGCGGGAAGATGTCATGATGTACTAAGTGTCTCTCAGTGTCATGTTTCTTGTTTCTGGCAATTACGAGTATTAATGTTGATATTCCGTCTTTCCTAGAGGTATAAAAACACAATTTTTCTACAAATGTAACTTCATGTTACCATACTTTATTAAATTTTACGTCTCCATTTGGTTTAATATATAATAAGTAGTACATCATTGACTGTGTGGTCGTCATTTAGCTTTATTAACAGACACACCATGACAATATTTCAGCTGATAAGGTTATTCTTATCTTGAAAAGGCAAACTGAATATAAACATGAAATCTGATAAAATTTTACTGTTTATATCCTTACAATACATAGTTAAATGAACAGCACTTCGACAAACACGAAGTGCAAAAAGATAATCAGACTGATTAATGTTTGCACAGAAAAATACTTTAGATAACGTAGAATACGCAACTACGGAGTCGTTTAGTGAACAATACGTGTTTAAATAAAAAAAAAATTTTTAGATTGAAAATTAACAAGAAGCCACGATTGAACCTGTGTTAAGCTACCAGTGAACTTTTAAGCCATTACCTATTCAGAGGATGGCAACACCCCTGGTTCTTATTTGTGGCGCGTCGCGGGAAAAGGTTCCTTCGGACAGTTAACGTCGATCTTTGAAATGACGTCATAAAGTTGAGCAGACGAGATTATTTATTATGCATTTCGCGGTAGAAATACCATTGTATTGACAAAATGTGTAACAAAAATCACATTTTAGATATAAAACTGTGTTACATTGATTTGTAGTTGTAAGTTCTTTGTAAATTTAGTAAAAACTAAAATATCACTAAAATTGACCGAAGGTACCTTTTCCCGTGACGTGCCCCATTTAATATATAGAAAATTAACGTTAAATATGCATATCATATTCAGCAGACACATCTTCCCCACACAGCCAAAAAGGTAGAGAGGAGAAAGGAGCATGATTAAACAATGATCATTGCCCAAGTTTATAAAGCTGAGCATTTCAGCCAATCAGATGCTTGAGATTTGAGACTGGTTTCCAAACTCAGTTTTATAACCTTCAACCCAGTTTCAAAATAGATACCTCAAAACATTAAAAAAGTGAGTACCCGAGGGGTTATCGCCTTGGAACGGTCAGCAGCAAAACAATCCCATTTGAAATAACAGAAATAATGAAAGGATAATAAATGAAGCGTGTATTGTGAAACACGATCGGTAATTTGTCATTCGAAATGTAATGAGTGGGATATCCGTAATATAGTCGTTACCTGAATTTTTGTTCATGACTGCGTTTTTGGGTGGCTCATCCCGTTTGTGTACAAAACTCTCTTGGCACCATGTGTTATGCTTAAATTTGTTCCATTTGTCTGAAGACTTCTTGTTTGCGTTCTATTTTCACTGCATTATTGGTGCTTAAGAAAAAAAGAGATATGAAAGACTTATTTTCTTGCTTTATGCGATTAACTTAAAAGCGCTCCTTTACACACGATTTTGTACTTTGAGTGACATCGTTCGCAGCTTATCATCGCCAATTAATTTTTAAAAAGTGAAAGATCAACGCAAAACTACGTATATAATAATTAGTGGTCAGAATCAATATCAGAGCTATTTATCAATACTGTTCAATTAGGTCGGAGGAAAACGACTTAAATAATTTTTGTAGGAATTTAAGACCGTTAAAAAGTCTGGTTAAAATATGTTAAGACATTCGCATTTATCTAAATTAAATGTTTTGCCGTAATTTTATCAATCTGAACCGCTGAGGTAAGTCAGACAATTTACACAAAATATTTAAAAGGAAGATGTGGTACTTATCAACATAGTAAAAACCGCTTTAGCGAAATAATTTACCATTTACGCATGAACTAGAAGTTCCTACAATAATCAGTAAATATCCCAAATATCTAATGAAGTGTGAGCAGCAGCCTTTATTTCAACTTATATCCGGGAAGTTGAATGGGTCCCGTGTACTGGGGTCATACCGCTCTGAATATACGCAGGGTACTCCTAAATCTGTCCATTACGGAGGCTGTTTATTGGATAACACAAACATTTATCTTTTACGACTTTGCTTTTATAGGATCGCTGCGATGCCATGTTGTATGCTGGATCCATAAAAAACCTCTCACCTTACAGGATATCCGTTTCAGTAATGACAGCTTCTTTCTCTGTTTATGTATTTTTATACCAAGTTGAAGATCATTTGTTTAAGTCGATCATGGCCTAAAACCAGGTCGCTATGATAACAAATAGTTTAATGGTAACGACGAAAATGTTGTTTATTAAATAAAGGTAGAGAACTAAGCGTGGATCAGTAATACGCGGTATGCCGTTTTTGTGGAAGATTGCCATTTTAAACTTGTGTGTAAATTTAAACGAACTGTGTGAAATAGATGAAAATGGAAGGTTGAAAGCCACCGAACACGACAAATATAAAAATATTGAAGGGTCGGTTTGAGTTTGCCTGTTCATGGGCGGTAATAGATATATATACTTCGGACCACGCCGCCTATCCCCGGGTTAGGCGCAGCTCCATATCTACACCAATTAACAGTACAATTTTGATTCATCCCAAAGGAAGGTATACATATGGCGGTAAACATGGAACCTTCATTGCGGTTTTTGAAAAGTAATACCATTCCTGAAACGAGCAAACAATGGGCGGAACAAAACAGAATAGAATTTTGACATGGGATCTGAGACTATTAATCTTGCATATCACACGCCAAAGGCAAATGTAAAAAGCAGAAAGTACATGTATATCCTTGGACTGACTGAACATTATCAAAATCTGTATTGGCTGGGATATTTAAGCCATCCATTTTTAAACTGGCCATAATAATAAACAAAAGTAATTTTATAAGTACTGTTAACATGATTAATTAGCACAGTGTTCAACGACCTTCAAGAAAAGTGAAATATGCATATAAGGAATCGCCACATATGAAAAAACAGCCTCCCTACACAGTCAAGAAGAAAACAGAGTATGGTTAATAAAATGATCAGTTTCAAAAAAGACAACACTAACAATAAAGAAAAAATGAGAACCCGAGGGGTTACCACATAGGAACGATCAGTGGCAAATCAAATTGCCCACTGGGGGTTTAAACCAGGTTCTAGGGTGCACCAATCTCACACTTGATTTCAAATTACAAAACAAGTACAAGTTGTCTTGGTGAAACAACGCCAACCCACTTATCGGTTCAACAATGTTGCCTGCAAAAGCACACAAACAGATCAAACATAAGAAGCTAATAGCATTGCAAAGCCAAAGGGCGGGTACTCGATGATCTTACCGAGACCAGAGCTCCAAATCAGCAAGAACACGATGACAGGGATAAAAGAAACAGATCGAGCTTCTAGGTTCTTTTAAGAAAAGATTTCCCATAAACCTTCAAAAACTCTTAAAGCCCTGCCACCGTCGTGCAACCAAAGAGGTAAGCTTAATGATCGACTGTAGAAGGGTTAGTCGCCAGGCCTGCAGAGCGCTGTAAAATATAATGTTGAAAACCTTTCTTTTTAAATTTACAGATGTTTACTTACGAATAATCGGGAGAAATTAACATCGCCTTTTATCTTTTTAAGTTTGTAAAAAACTGGCTGTGAAATACCTTTTTGCAAGAATTATTTTAAACTGCACCTGTATTTATAAATTAGATTTGGGTATCGGCGAAAAAACCTGCAAAAGGTTTTCCTTAATTTGTGATACCGATAACCTTGTTTTAAAAGTTTTTTCTGTAATGCAAAGATTACGTTCATTGAAATCATTATCATCGTTGCAAGCTCTTGAAAAGCGAACAAACTGTGAGATATAAACCCCGTATGGTGTTGCACGGGGAACATCCACTGTGGGGAATCACATGATCAAAATAATCTCTAAGCTATACGGAAATTTTGAATTTTGTGAAGTTTTCATTTCTGAGTTGCACATATAGAATTTATAAATGTACTATCATATGACCACAGACAATATGTTTTATACTACATCTGCTAACAAGTGTTTTGTTTAGAATTTTACCAGATTACCTCTGCAATGCCATGTTTTATAGTGCTTGGGTGTTCTAAATTATGAGGAAGAAGTCATGAGCGAAATATTGTCAGTATAATTATACCTTCCAGTAGGCATATGATAAGCTACATAATAAAGCTTCACACAAACCATGGACAAAATATACTTCATTTTTCATTGTTTTACATTTGTTTAGAGATTATTTTGATCATGTGATTCCCCATAGTGACATCGCTGTCTAAAAAAGGAAAATTTACTATATTAAAATTAAAATCATCTCTTTCAACATATATTTTATTTGTGACGTAACCATTTTCAATAGATAGATTTAGATCCAGAAAGTTTGCTTGCTTTTTGAAGTGTTCGCGTTATTAAGTTGTAGTTCTTAATTATAAATCTTATTAACCAGTAAGGGAAAATTATTATTATCTATATTTAATAAATCATCAAGGTACCTCGAGGTGTTGTTAAAAGCAGTAATAATATCATCTTGATGTTCAGTAGAAAAAGATAACATAAAATCTCTTCCAAAAGGACACCTTAAGGAATCAGAATATAGAGCTTCTTTTTACCTCACGACACCTAAATGAATCTGAATGTGGTGCTTCTCTATACCTCACAACAGCTAAATGAATAAAAATGTGGTGTTTCTCTTTAAGGTGAATGGATGAGGTGGAATTTTTTAAGCCACTGAGCGCAACAGGTATCCAGGTGTAGCCGGCTCTGTTTGATTGAGCCTGTAAGTGGGCAGTGGTGGAGGTGCTGTCCGCGCCGCCTGACCCCAGATGTGTCGCAGCACAGTACTGGCACAAGCCTGGCACCAGCTAGATGGTTTATTTCAAACACCAAACTAATTATTATCTCTTTTTTGTTTCATTTTCTTTTTTTCTGAGATGCTGAAAACAATCTCCTATGTTATGGAAGATAAGGTAAGTAAAATGCATATCAGTAAGATACCTGCAGGAGTTGCTTTTATTGAAGGTATTGACAATAATTGTATAAGTGAAATGAGAATATATAACATAGGGACGGGAGCCAGTCTATATTGGCACAGATATAGATGTCATGCTCGTGCACATTCGGGGGTGGATGGTGATTGATGGAAGCGCTTGATGGGTGTACCGGAGACTTTTTTGCGGCATTCGGGGGTGGATGGTGATTGATGGAAGCGCTTGATGGGTGTACCGGAGACTTTTTGCGACATTCGGGGGTGGATGGTGATTGATGGAAGCGCTTGTTGGGTGTACCGGAGACTTTTTGCGGCCTCCACACGGCGGGTGCAGCGCTGCTGTGATATATAGATGGTTAGATGGATGAAGGGGAAGATTTAATAGCCACCACCGAACACGAATTGCGCTTCTACCCGGGATAGGCGGCATGGACAGAAATATGAAATTTTCAATTACTGCCCATGAACAGGCTCAATCAATCAGAGCCTGCAAGGCCATTTTCAAAGGGAAACAATAAATAGGATAATACGGATGGCAAAGACAATCACAAATAAGGGAGAGCAACGATATAACCACAGATGTGAACGTATTATTATTACTTACCTCTAGTCGCCCTTTAAGCAGTAATAAGCACAGTCTGCAGCTATGAAGCGTTTAAATTATATCAGTGTTTTACGAGATAGATGATTCATTCTTCTAACATGTATCCCATACTCTTTTAATATGGTTATACATGTGAGACGCAAGTTGCTACCAATTTTTATGATACTTTACTTCAAAGATCTCAACTATTAAACTATTACGGCTGTGTTTAGCAAGTTTTAGCTTTCTAAAAAGCTAGTCGTTACTTAAGTTTTGTAGCCAGTTTTTATTTTAGGGTTTTAATTTTTGTTAGAGATCATAACTAAACAAGTTGTTTTTTACCTAGAGTTATATACTGTTCTTTAGATTGAACTTTACTAAAGCAGTGAATAATCTACCTTTGTGCAAACAAACTGATAAGCCATCTGGTGAACTATAATTGGACATTTTTACAAATTAACAATCTTTTGCTGCAATGTGATAAAATGCAGCAAAAGTAAAGCATTAAGGAAAATGTTCGCCCTATTTGCATCGATCTTTGGTTTTAGATATTCTTTCAGTGCCATACACATGATAAAGCGGCATTTAACTTTCTAAAATAAAATATCGATATCCATTTTGGCAACGTATAAAATTATAGTTGATGAAGAACCGGGAAGCTGTTAAGTCAGACGTCTACTTCAGGAGGTCTTCAATGTGCTTACCCCATAACGTAAGAATGCATATGATGTGTACCGGCTTGTTTCCACACATATTCTGTGCTATGATTATAACGCGTCCATAGAGTTAAGTAAAGGCTACTGGTCCAGACATAAAGCGGTTTGTTTCCACAAGTACCGCAGGTTTTCACTTTCACACTTCCTAGGTGTTCTGTGAAATGTCTGGAAACTGGTTCTCATGTTCCGGCTTTTTCCACAAGTACCCAGGTTATGATTATAAAGAAACCTACATATTTGTATTCTGTTAAGTCTCAGGCTAATGTTCCTCATATAAAGCGGCTTATTTCCACAAGTCTCCCAGGTTACATTGATATCACTGGCATGCATACTTGGTGTTTCTGTAATTTCTCTGGCAACTGGTTCTCATACATCCCGCCACTTTGCTAGATGGCTATGTTGTAATGTAGTTTTATATCAATATTTTTATGTAGTTCATAGGCGGATCCAGAATTTGTAGTTAGGGGGGGGGCGGAAAATAAACAATGCGACTGGTGGTCCAGGGGGCCGGAGGCCCCCGGAAGCTCCTGTGTTTTAGTCATTTCTAAGGGATTTATGCACATTTCCAGAACCTCAAATATACTTTCCCAGGGTATACAATACACTGTACGAGAGCTCTAATCTACCGTGTGCTTAAGGTATGAATCAAACGGAGACAAAAATAAGATCTTTTGCACAATATATAGTTTGAATGTTTGCGTGTTTCTCACTTGGTGCATCCATGTTTGTTGACTCACTTTACTCAAAGGAAAAATATAAATGGAAGTAAGTGGAAGCGGGGATATTTAAAATACAGAAACGTATTTTACTACGAACATGTAAACTGAATTCAAGCGAGAGGAAAACTATAGCAAACACGTAAACTTAGGTATCACAATCGCATTTTGGGTAAGGGAGGGGACGTAAAATTAATCAATTCTAATCAACCCAAAGATAGAATAACATACGGAAAATTCTAAGGAAAAAGTTGAAACGCAAAGTTTGAAGGTCGAATCAATTTCAGTAGATAGTATATTAGATCACGATGTTTTGTAAAGCATCTAAATATATCATATAATTTTTAAACAGCCGTTGGATCATGTTAAAATCTTACAAAAAATGAGAAGAAATTGTTAACTTGTGAATTGTTCGTTATGTCATTGTATTAGTGTACTCCTAGTCTCGAAACTTATTGCACGCGTAGCGTGCGAAAAGTTTTTGACATTTATATATATTCTCCTATATATCATATTTCATTACAGAGAAAAAAAACTTTGCTTGGGCAATTTTAGGGGGGACGTACGCCAGGTCCGCCCCCCTGGATCCGCCTATGTAGTTCGTCATTTTGTTTAGTTCACAATATGATCTCTGAAGTTTAAAACATCTGTCTGATAATCATCATAAAGATCATTCCACAGAAATTAGGGTAAGACTTAACTTACTGAATTTTAATATCATTCAACATACAACTATTAATTATACTCGGTGCCTTCACCGTGTTTAACCTTGCTAGTAAGATTTAAAATTCAGTAGTTCAATGCTGCACCCCTCCATATCGTATTAAGTAGAGCTCGGTTGGTACAGCTCTATTCTTTCATTTCAAGGATATGTAAGTTAAATTACAGAGCGGTGCTAAAAACTACTTAGGGAAGCTGTTACAAAAAAAGTAATATCTATTTATATACACAATGCTGCTCTCTGTAAGATAGGTACTTAATTAAAGTAGTTTCATAATTGAAATACTATTGTTTTGCTAATTACTAGTTTGATAGAGCTTGAGTATTTTCCTTAAAATGTATTTAAAACACTCACAAAATTAATTGTTTAAGAATCTTCAATTGCACATTAAGTACACCACAATTTTCTTTGCACAAGGTTATAAAACTAAGCATAGAAATCATTCTCAAATCTCAAGCATCTGGTTGGCTGAAATGGCGACCAGTTGCTATTTCAGCCAATTAGATGCTTAAGATTTGAGAATGCTTTCCATGCTCAGTTTTATAACCCTCAGCACTTATCTTTAAAATATACACACAGCGAGGAAGTTAAATTAAGCGTGTATGATGCCTGTTAATTTATATAGAAAAATATAATCTCACTGTGACTTACGTATTTAAATGCGGATACTCAGAATTAATTAGCTACAATTCTTGTTTTGAATTTGTTTAGTTATTCGAGGAAATCGCCAACATTTAATACGATTAACGCTATTGATATTGCTTTAAAGCAAATAGGGGTGTTTTCACACCAGTTAAGAAGAACTTTCTTGGTTGCGCAACCGAGTAAAGACATATGCTGCAATATTTCTTCTGTGTAGTCTAAGTGGATTTACCAGTGAGAATCAAAACACATTTAATGTTGATCAGTTTAAGCCGTATTTATTGAACTAGTAAGAAATAGTGGTCCACTTTTAATAATAATAATGTTTATCAAGTATACATAACAGTAGAACCACTTGAACTGAACTACATGCCTGCTTTTTTTTATTACCAACATTCGAATACATTTTATTCTTTCTCCATGTCGATTTATATTTACTATACATGATCTCCTTAATGGCGGATTTCGCAGACACATTGTTTTAGAAATATTTACTGCGGAGGTTCATTAGTTAGCATTTAGTTAGCATAATAATGTCAGTAAAAACCGGTTTTACTTGAACATCAGCAGTAAAGATCCTTCATTTAAACGAAGACTTTTTATCAACATACTTAAATTTCCGTTGCAGACAAAAAACGTTTGTAAATGGTTTAGATTTCTTTACTGAATGGGTTATTTTGTTGTTTATGCCGAGTTGTTGTCTCGATGATGATAATGATAATGCTGCTCCTGCTGCTAATGATGATGATGACGTTGATGATGATGATGTTGCTGCTACTGATGATGATGATGACGATGATAATGATGATGATGACAGTATTAATACTAATTTTACGAGGATATTATACACTTAATTAATGTTCTAACTACACCGATCATAACATTTTAAATTCTCTGCATGGAATTGAATTACAATCTTCATGTTTCTTTTATCCCTGTCATCGTGTTCTTGCTGATTTGACTACATCTTCATGTTTCTTTTATTCCTGTCATCGTGTTCTTGCTGATTTGACCCCATCTTCATGTTTCTTTTATCCCTGTCATCGTGTTTTTGCTGATTTCACTACATCTTCAAGTTTCGTTGATCCATCTCATCGTGTTCTTGATGATTTTACTCTATCTTCATGTTTCTTTTATCCCTGTCATCGTGTTCTTGCTGATTTCACTCCATCTTTATATTTCTTTTATCCCTGCCATCGTGTTCTTGCTGATTTTACTCCATCTTCATGTTTCTTTTATTCCTGTCATCGTGTTCTTGCTGATTCCACTCCATCTTCATGTTTCCTTTATCCCTGTCATCGTGTTCTTGCTGATTTCACGCCATCTTCATGTTTCTTTTATTCCTGTCATCTTGTTTTTGCTGATTTGACTCCAGATGCTCTGATCTCAGTAAGATCATTTAGTATCCTCTTATTTGGCTTTGCAAAGCTATTGTTTCATAATTTTATGTTTGTGTGCCACAGCGGTAACCCCTCAGGTTCTCACTTTCGTTAAATGTTTAAGGCGTCATTTTTCAATCTGTTAAGTGTCGTTCTTCTCCTCTCAACTTTTTGGCTATGTATGGAGGCTGTGTCTGTAAAGAGAGGTTGTGAAAATAACTGCTTTGTATTGGAATCAATTATTTAATGTAATTTTAATCTATATAATGTGTTTTCTTAAACGAATAACAAAGTGCTGCCGATTAGTAAGGTTTTACGGTTTTCTTACTAAAGAAGGGTTACTAAAGATGGGTCCAATTAAAACTCATAACAATTTAGGGTAATTTTCTGATAGCTTGACAATTAATTGCAAGAAATTAATAATTAATAATAATTGCAGATTTATTAAAATTTACGATAACTCTCAATCAAGATTAAAGCTTAAATTGAAGACTGTTGTTGGCAACGGATCTCAAAGAAATAGTAAATTCGATATCTTCTATGACAAAGCTTCTTTCAATTTGTCATAATCTTTCCGATCTTCCAAAGGAAGACGATCAAATACCTCACGTGCAGTACCTTTCAACAAAAATGGCAAGTTCAACGACCAAAGCTCTTCATCCCAATCTTGGGCTGACGCATAAGTCTAGTAAACGTTTAAATAAGCGTCAATTTGATCAGTTTTTTCATCAAAGGGGAACATCTTAATCTTAACCTTAACATCCTTTCTCTTTTTCTCATCTCTAGCAAGCTTCAACTTATGCTCTGCCTCAATTCGCCCCATTTCTGCTTCAGACTCTGCCTCAATTCGCCTCATTTCTGCTTCGGACTTATCTCTTTCTATCCTACTCATCATTTCTAGCTTCTCTCTTTCTAAATTAGACTGCATTTCTAACTTTTCTTTGTTTAACTTTGCCTCAAGTTCTAATTTTCCTTTCTCAAGTTCTAATCTTTCTTTCCATTCCTTCTCCTTTCTTGCCTCAAATTCAAATCTTTCTTTTTCCCTTTCTGATCTTTCTTTCTCCCTTTCTGATCTTTCTTGCTCCCTTTCTAACCTGTCATGTCTCTCTTCGCGTTCTCTAGCCTGCTCGTCCTTAACAAACTGCTTTAACTCTTCCCCTGAGTACCCTAACCCTTTTCCTACTTTCGTTAACTCGACTACACTTGTCATGTTTGAATGTTTGTCTGTTGTTTAATCAAGATAAAATTCATGTATGTTCGTTGATTAAACAAAATCCTAAGTTAGCAGTGGTCTCAGGCGGTACCAGGTATCCTCATCGACCACCTTAATAAAACCAATCCAATTCGGGTATTATCAAACTAGGGTACGAGATACTACAAATGTGACTAAATTAAAGCGGTATTTGCCTACACAAGCGCTTTATTTTGTATCATTATACAACCTAGCTACGTCAATGAGTCCACATATAACTCAATCTAAAGAGTTCAAGTATACCGAAGTGTACCGGTTCTCAATAACCGTATAAAGGTATGTTATTAACAAACACTACCCCAAACAATATTTACTAAGTTAATCGCAACTAACTTTACACAATTAACACTCAAGTATACAACTCACATGTGTCACGTGCTATTAAACCTATTAAACTGAAAGCATTAATATGACTCAAGACAGTAACCACAATACTTACCCAAAATAGTAATGAAGCAATTTGTATAAAAAATATCCGAAAATTGCAAATTCAACACTGATACTTCATTGGTAGTGAGGAGCGACTGCTCTCAGACGTAGAGCGCGGTGGCTTCATCACAGAGCAAGCAATAACAATAAAGAAAACAAAAAGGAACGGACTCACCGGATCTTCTTTCTCTACCGGCCAGCCAAAACCTTTACACTTTACCGCGGAGAAAAAAAATCCTGGAAAACAAAAACAAACAAACTGAAACTTATGATAAATAACCAGGGTCAGTATAAACACAAAGAACATATGCTGTAGTTTAAAATGTCTGTGCTCGTTTGGAGTATCCCACTTCTGACACCACTGTCACGGATAGGCCGAGGGGGATACTGCGCCCGAACACAAAACTATGAAAAGTTTTACAATTTATTTACAAAAATAAAAAAAATAAAAAGAATATTTATAAATGAGGAAAAAATGAAATATTCAATGATGATGTCCTTTTCACAAATGGATTAATAAATTTACAATGAATCAGTGTCCACCGTGTTTACTAAATGTCCACTATATCCGTAGTTGGAACGATTTATAACAATTTGGGTTCATAAAACCCACAAATGGAATGATGTATAACGACACAGCAGGGGCACTTTGCTGTCCTTGTATCAGGGGTAAACAACCCCAAAGATATACGTGTAATGACCACTTCCCTGACACTGTAGTCTGTTCCTCGGGAAAGTTTCAATTGTCTGTAAATCCCTCTTACTCTTGCTTGCTTCTTGCGCTGTCGCAATTGGTACCTTCCGCCTTATGCTGGACAGGCCCTAGCTTCGTTGGGACTACAGTAAAGTTTGCCAACCGGTAATAACGTAATGTATGCTCTGCGTGATGTGACTACCCCAGCCAATGCTTCGCCCAGTAGAGCTCTAAGGGTAAATCGTCTGGCAACTCCTGCCTAACGTGTTAAGCGGCTGCAAATGACAGCACATGCAATACAAAAGGGTCCCCAAACTATCTAATATCTTATATGTAAAAAGAATCATTAAATCAAAACCCTGAATGCATTATGAAATAATAAAATATCTAAATAGACATTGCAACTTGACATGTAGATAATATTAGTCAGTTAATAATAGCTTAACATTGATTATCATTTGTCCTAATACAAATACAAGATTTACATGAATTATAAAATGACTGACCTCTGGTTATACTGAAAACAATTTATTGTGATTAAGTTTTGTGTATTAAATTGAAATTTAACTCCGCAAAACAAAACAAAACAACGCGAGCTGGGATTGAACCAGCAACCTAGCGTTTACAAAGTCTCGGCTCTACCACTGAGCCATCGAGGCGTCATAAAACCTGTCTTTAAAATCAAGTAGACATTGAAATCAACAATTAAATATTACCAATAATTACCGGGGAATTAACAGAACACAAATATGTAGGTTTCTTTATAATCATAACCTGGGTACTTGTGGAAAAAGCCGGAACATGAGAACCAGTAGCCAGACATTTCACAGAACACCTAGGAAGTGTGATAGTGAAAACCTGCGGTACTTGTGGAAACAAACCGCTTTATGTCTGGACCAGTAGCCTTTACTTAACTATATAACGCGTTATAATCATAGCACAGAATATTTGTGGAAACAAGCCGGTACACATCGTGAAATCATGACCAGCTACGGCAGTGAACAAGCAACTGGATATGCATGAGTAGTTTAGTTACGCCTGAAAGATTTCGTAGTTGTGTGGCATAAAAAGTAGTGCCTTTTAAGAAAATACACATATTTCGAGAAGGAATGCGAACTTTGAAAGAAAATGCTACAAATAAAAACAAGAAAACAATTTAATGTTGTTGTTCGAACAACTATGCAAGGATATTAAAAGAACGATTAAAAACAAATCAGTCACGTGACAAGCAGGATAGCGTGGGTTGCCATTTTGGTTAGGTTGGAGCAGTTGTGGATCGAGATTTTGCTCGGCTTTCAAGGACCGGGCCGGATCCCAGTGTTCTCCCCCAGAAAAACGTTAAGAAGTTTTGATCTATTTCCAACAATTGTTAAATTCGCCGACATCCGTTTATTCAAAATCGACATGTCATAATTTTCTGTTTCTTGCATTGTAAACACAGGTCGCTTTTCAAAACACACCTCATTCAAGGTTAAGCAATGGGCGATTTGACCAATCACAATCGAATTCTTCACTATCAGCTGGATAACTCCGCCTCTCCACGTGGTAAATTCGCAAGTCTGTCGGTGTCGTTTAAAGTATTTTGGCTCTGCCGACTGTTGATATTCTCAATTAAAAGCGGAACTCGGTGTGTTTGTCATAATGTTCAATGATTTTAAGTAGATGCGATCATGAGTAATAATTTGGATATTCTTAGTTCTGTAATTAGAAGACAAACACTTCGAAAATTGTACTGTATACATATATGAAAATAATTGTGCGATAATGGATTTGTTTTAAGCAAATCTATTGGCAAGTTGCAGTTAGAACTTAAATTGCAAAAGAAATACATTCTGTGGCATTTTACTGCGCTATCATCGTAACGATCAGTTCATTTTCGTCGCACACATTTTCAAGTATGCATGCGGGAAAGAACGACGACTCGTCAATTCTATCTTAATTCAAGAGAAACCGGCCTTGTGATGCTGATGCCAACTCCATCGGGCATTCTGAACTTCAAAATTCTAGAAATGAGATCGAGATAATTCCGGATAGCCCTCCAAGGGCGACTCTGACGACGCCAAGTACCCTTTCACGTCGTGAAATTACTCCGACGCCGGACGCGATACCTCAATATGCCGAGACACTGAATCAACGCCGGCTACCTCGAATAGCCAGTTCGATCCGGTCATGTGTCGATACTAAGAGGAAGAAAGTCTACTCCTGGTTGCAAGAAGTTGACCATGGTTTTTTTTAATATATATTTACTGAGCCTTGTGACTTGCATTAAATAAATAAAATAACTCAATTTCATGCTACTATATATAAAAAGGGAAATATGCATATCAGGAATCGCCACACTCATAAAACACAGCCTCCCCCGCAGCAAAAAGAAGAGAGGAAAATAAATGATTTGTTTGTTGATTGTTTAACAAAGAAGGTTAACCGTATGGGTTAGCGCCTTGGAACAGTCAGTGGCAAAATAATTTGCTATTAGGGGTTTAAACCAGGTTCTAGGGGTGCACTACATAGTTTAATATACATGTTTGTGTTAACTGAATACCTATTATGATATTATTTTTATATATGTGAAGCTGTCTATATGTTTACTGGTATCGTAAATAAATTTAATTTCAGATTGTGAGTGTTTTTTTCCACCTTGTCAAGAGAGAAGACAAAGCTTAGAAGCAGGCTTAACAATTCAACATTAAATTCATTGTCAATGATATCCATGGAAGGTCCTGATGTACTGAAGTTTGATTATAATAAGGAAATCAGCACTTGGGTTCAAGAAAAAAGAGGATTCTGAAAGTTTAATCCTAATTCTGTCAGTTGTAATGAAACACTGAATTTGATATGTGTGCCAATGAAGGTGGAAAACTAACTATACTGAGTATATAGTTGACTTTGTAACTTGATGAGATCAGATCAGTTTATGTTATTAAAACACATGTTGACATACTGTTTACACATTGTTTCACATTATTTATGTTTTTTAACTTTGTACCTTTTCTTGGCTCTAAAGAGATAAAAAAAAAACATCTATGTACTATATACAGTTTTTGCAGTAAATTCTGGTACAAATATAAAACTGTATAAAGTTATAGTTAAAAAATAAAGTTTCGCGAGCTTAAATCCACGAACAGTCCAGCGACAACGCTTCAAAAAATCATGGGGAGACCGTTAGTAAGTTGGCGAATATTTTTGTTAATGCATTATTGCGATCGACATAAAAATTAAGATTGTTACTCTTAAGGTACGTGAGCCTTGTGCATTTCATTGTTGACACTACTCAGTTGTGGCGGAGCCTGATCATCGTTATTCTAGCAAAATTTAACCACTAATCATATGCGTCTGCATCAAAAAGACCCCCAACCTTAGATTCAGGTGAAAGAGTGGAAACCCTAATTTCCTTGCATCAAAATACAAGTACCTGCATCTATTGAAATCCCTGAATATACTGATTTTTTTTTTTTTTTTTTTTTTTTTTTTTTTACGTTTCAGGCCCCAAGAAGGGTGACCCCATTTATTCAATAAGATATAACATAATTACATAATTACATTCAAAGTAAATCACAAGATAGCATAATAACAAGGTTGCATTTATATATCATATTTTTTCCCATATCATAAAAAAAGAGAGACTGAAACGTGCATATTTTGTATAAAAACACAGGACATTTATTGTAAAGAATATTGCATTCCTTCAGCATGGTTTTTAAAGATTTTATCTATGGTAATAGTTTGTTTTTATTAAATAATAAACTTCTTTTTTTTTCAAAAGTATGTTATGATTGCGTCAGGTTTCTCAAAATTTCCAATATATTTTCTAAAATCATTTGTAGCGGCGTATTTTTTTGGTTTAAATATAGGATGTATTTTCGATTTCTAATTTTGTGTTTTAAATAATTTTCGAAATGAGGAATTGTCAGTATAGAACGACAGTCTTCTTTAAATTTTGTTTTGTAAATAAAATATTTTAATAGGATTGTAAAGAACCTGACAATTTCACTATCATTGCTTGAGTTAAGTAAAAATACTTTTTCATTATCAGTTAAGGTTATATTGAAATGTATATTCGTCCATTGTTTAACAGCAGTAATAAATGTTTTCACTTTGTTACATTCCAAAAAAAGGTGATGAATTGTTTCACATTCTTGATTACAATATGAGCACAGATTATTCTGAACTTTGTTTATTTTAAATAGAAAAGATTTTGTCACTAGAATTTTGTTATTAAGCTTAAATTGAAAATCTTTTAGTTTTATTTCCTGTATATCCATTAAATTTCTATACATTATTTTGAAATCGTTTAGATTCAAGTTACCAAAATATGGCGACCATTTCAAAGATTCGTGTATAGTTTGTGTGTCCGTCAAGATATCATAAAAGTTCCTACATCCTTTTTTGTATTTAATAAGGTATTTCAAATGTGTGTTTAGGTGCATGTTTCTTTTAAGCATTCTGTAATTCTCGTTATTTTGTCTAAATATATTTTTCCATTCGTTTGGGATACTCATTAGTAGTCTTTGATAGTCTAAAAAGGTGCCTCTAATATTGTAAATATTTTGCAACTGATTAAACGTGTAAAATTCACCGTCATCGTTTATTATGTCTATTAAAACTGTAATATTTTTGTCGTACCATTTTCTGTAAAAAAGCGATTTATTTACAAAATTGTGATTGTACCATAACGGAGAAAAAAGAACATTATACGCATCATTAATTTGTATCTTCTTGCAAAGAAAAATCCAACTTTCAAGTACGTTTTTCCAAAATGGATTTTGTAATTCTGTTAATTTTTCTTGTGTAAAATTTACTCCCAAAGTTATTATTTCTTTAGAATTAAACTGTGCTAAGGCTCTCCAGCTTTCGCACCCGGAAACAGCTAGTTTTCTAATCCATGAAAGTTTCAACCCAAAAATGAAATTTTTTAAATCAATCATTCCAAGACCACCGGCATCGATATTTCGTACCGACTGTGTTCTTTTTATCTTATCGGGACCATTATTCCATAGAAATTTGTAACATTTTTGTTCAATATATGCTAATAACTCAGATGGTGGATTAGGAAGAGAGATGAATAAATGAACAAATCTTGATATAATGAGAGATTTTATAATAGTGATTTTTCCAAATAATGTTAAATTTCTCTTAGACCAAATGTTTATGGTAAGTTCACATTTTGCTTTTATTTCATCAATATTTTGCTCCCATATGTTTGATACATCTGCTGAAAAATTAACACCAAGTATTTTTATAGGTCCTGTTGTCCAATCTAAAGCTACATCTCTACATAATTTTATTTTCGAATTAGTTCTAGAACCGAACCATACAGCTTTTGTTTTTTCAACATTGATCTGTAAGCCTGATAGTTGATAATATTTATCTAATGTCAATAAGCATGATCTAAGTGACATTTCTGAGCCGTTTAGAAAAATTTGCGTATCATCTGCATATTGACATAATTTATGCTCATAATTGTTTAAAGTAACACCTATTATTGTTTTGTTGTTTTTTATCATCAGACTTAATATTTCTGCACAGAGAATAAAAATGTACGGGGATATTGGGTCCCCCTGTCTGCAACCGCGTGAAAGTTTGAAGAAGTCGGATAAATAACCGTTTTGTGAAATACACGTTTCGGCCCCATTTTGAAATAATTTGATCCATCGCTTGAACGATGTGCCAAACCTATAAAAATTAAGAACTTTGTAAATAAATGCCCATGATATAGAATCAAATGCCTGTTTAAAATCAATGGATAGTAGCAATCCCTCTTTATTTTGTAGTTTAGATTCAAACAAAATATCGTAAATAATGCGTAAATTTTCTCCAATAAATCTTCCAGAGATAAATCCTTTTTGATCGGGATGAATAATTTCATCTAATATTTTCTTAAGACGGTTTGCAATTACAGAAGAAGCAAGTTTATAAACAACATTTAAAAGCGATATAGGTCTCCAATTTGTTAAAAATGTCTTATATTTATTTGGTTTTGGTAAACACGTAATAACCGCTTGCCCTTGTGTAACAGATAATTTCCCATTTCTGTATCCATGATTAAGTGAACCTAGAACAAATGTTGATAAATCCTTCCAGAAAAAATTAAAAAATTCAGTAGTATAACCATCCAGACCTGGACTTTTATCGTTTTTCATATTTGATAACGCTACATTCAATTCGTTAAGAGTTATTTCACCTTCCAAACTTTGTACTTGAATTTCGGTCAATTTCTTTGGATTATCACCAATTACATTTTCTAGTGGAATATCATCATAATTTTCTGTTTCTGTATAGAGTTGTTTATAATAGTTCATTTGATATTGCAAAATTTCTTGAACATCAGTATACTCCTTATTTGTTTCATCCTTTAATTTACAGATTGTTTTATTTAAATAATTTCTTTTTTCTAGGTTAAAGAAATAACTGCTAGGTTTTTCTCCTAGATCTTCATAACGACATTTTGATCTCAAAATTACACCTTCGATTGTTATTTTCCTTAAATTTTCTAATTCAGCTTTTTTGTTTGACAATTCGGTAATTAAATTATTATCAATATTTTGGAAGTTTGCCGATATACGTTTTTCTAAATTAACAATAGTTTTCTCTATTTCCGTTTCCGCTTTTTTAAATTGTTTTTTCTTATAAGCGCTGTATTTAATCGTTTCTCCTCTTAAAACGACTAAAAACGTTTCTAAGAATAATTGGTAATTTATGTTTAACTCTATATTATTATTATTATTATTATTATTATTATTATTATTATTATTATTATTATTTGTGTTTATTTCATTATTGTCATGATGTTCTACTTGGTGTTGCTCAATTAATTGTTTTAAAGTGTTTTTAACTATGTTAACATAATGTTCGTCTTTTAATAGTGAATTGTTGAATTTCCAGAAACCTGGACCCCTTTGTACTTCTGATAATTTAATTTTTAGTAAAATACCCTTATGGTCAGTTCTATAACTTGTTATTATACTGCTGTCTGTAACAAGATTTTGAGTTTGGCTATTTATAAGAAAGAAATCTAATCTTGATTGTTTTCTAACTGGATTAAGTCTTTGCCATGTGTACTGACGCTTTTCTTCGTGCATAACTCTCCAAATATCTATGTATTCCTCACTATTTATATAATTTAAAATGACATTTCTTGATTTGGGATTATTAACATGTAAATAATTTTCATAATCTAATGCGGGATTGATAACAAGATTCCAGTCTCCGCAAATTATAACATACTCGTTATTAATATCATTTATAATGTTAAATATAGATTCAAAAAATACAGGATTGTCATCATTTGGGCCGTAAATGCTCACGAGAGTTAACTGTTTACCACATATTACTGTGTCTAATATAACATAATTACCATTAATATTATCTGTATATACTTTTTCGACTTTATATTCAAAGCTATCACGAAACAAAATTAAAACGCCACGACTGTTGCTTAGGAAAGGGCAAATATATATCTCGTTTCCCCATTCTGCTTTAACGTAGGAGCACATTTTTTGAGTGATGTGTATATCCTGTAAACAAATAACATCATATTTTTTCTGTCGCAAATAATGAAAAAGATCTCTTCGCTTTTGTGTGTTTGCAATGCCTTGACAATTCTGTGAATAAACCAGTATGTTTTCACCCATATCGATTGACTGTAATTGTGGCACTATGACTCAAATTGCTTGACAAAAAAAACCATGCTGAGGGTTTGCAAAGTAAAAGAGAATAAGCGAAAAAGAAACAAAAACATATATACAAGAAAGATATTATGATGCAAACTGTGTGCAATTGAATGCCAACAGTCGACATCATCATATGTCGCTGGCCCATCTCACGTGCCGAAGAGGGCTGAAAAAAGTGAACTTTATTGTTAAAAAAAAGTTTTAGTTCTCGTGTAAGTATCATTTATATATTTATATAAACTATCTATCTATGTTTTTAAGTTAATTGTTTGTATTGTAGTCGTCAAAATCGTGCCAATCGGTGTATCATAAAAACTGCATATCGTAATAGTCTAACGGTGTTTCTAATTTGCATTAGTCTAACCGTTATCGTTTTTAACATTGTTGTATTTTCATGAACACCGGTTATTAAAGTTCCGGAAAAAATGTAAACAGCTTCACGTGTTTTAAAAATAGAGAAGTTATTAACGTTTTTGGAAAGATCGAAACCTAAATAACTTCATTTGTTTGTGGGATTCAAAAATAAGGATGTGATTGTATGACAGATGCATGGATCTTGTTAGCTATTGCCAAACAAATTATACTTTGGTACGTTTTGAATAAAAACAAAAAAAACAAAACAACAAGACTGATCTCTGGATTAACCTAGTCAACATTTGTGGATCAGATTCGGTCACCAAGAATCCATTACTTGCATAATGGATGCTTGATGATAATATCATCATATCATCTTACTATATACTGATCATTAAAGGATTAATTTGGAACAAAGTGGATCAGCTTAGAGGCAAGATTCAATAGGAACATGGTCACCACCTATCCATTTTTTAAACGAAATGGGTACTTGGTAACACGTTCCATACGTTCGACGGCCACGCACAGTTTCCCCAATAAATGGATTGTGAGTAGGCCTAATAACATGCTGAAAATTTGGTAAGTTTTTCATATTTTCAATGTTTCCTTCAGTTTGTCATACTTTGTAAAGTTGTTACTAATTGGATGGCAACTGGTTTGGACCCAGATCATATTTCTCGGATGTGAAATTTGATCTGGGTCCACATCAGTTACATAAGACACAAGGCAATACAATAAATTCAATATACATGAAGAAAAAGTTAAAATTAAACTATGCACATACATGTAAATGGATGACAAGAACTCTGCTTCTTCAATTGAATGTCTGCTAGTTTAGACCCGGATCAGACTTCTCAGATGTGAACCCTGATCCGCGTCCACATTGGCCACATATGCCAAAGCCAATACATTAAATAATGTACACGTAGAAAAAAGCTTGAATTGATTAAATACTATGCACATAAAAGAGTGAACGACATGACATACCATAATATTTTCTAGTATTGTCTTTGTCATAAGAAGCATTAAGCAGATAAATGGCCGCTTATTTAGACCCAGATCAGTCTTCTTGGATGAGAATGCCGATCTGGGCCTATATTACTTTTATTAGTGACATAAGCTACAAGCCAATACATAACATTGTATACACATCAAATATTTCTGTTTTTATAAGAAGCAATAAAAGTGCTTTGCTTATTAGATGGTCACTAGTTTAGATCCAGATCAGACTTCATGAATGTGAGTTCCGATCTGGTTCTACATTAGTCTCATATATTAATAGTCAGTACAATTATTCAAATATTTTCTGTTTGATAGGAAGCAATAAAAGTGCTTTTCTTATTAGATGGTCACTAGTTTAGCTCCTAATCAGACTTCATGAATGTGACTGAATTATTTGCTAATGTTGATGATAGTAACTGTCACAAAGTTTAACGAAAAAATCACACATAGTTTCATATGATTACAGTAATGATATCTGTGCAGGTCATGTTCGATTCAAAAGCGCGCCAGTCTTTCAACGCTTTCAGCGCTTTGATTAAAATCATTAGGATATTCTTGACCGAGAAGTGAACAGTTTAGATACAAAGCAGTCGACACAAATGAGTCGGTTGAACTAAATCTACACTGCACGCCTTATCCAGGAATGTGAAAAAGGCATATCAATGGAGCAAAACGACACATCACCACCAACAAATCTACAAGGAATGTGTTAAATAAAGACACCAAGGAAAGCCGTTGCATGGTCTGATGTTTGTAAAGTCTTACTATAAATAATTGAATTAAAGAATATAACGTTACTCTATGTATTAAATTGTATTATGCCGGAAGAGCAAAACTTTTTTATTGACGTCCGGACATTCCGTCATCCCAGAAAGGAAACGGTTTTCTCCAATTTAAACTAACACAATAGCAGATTTTAAGGATCATAAACAGGGGAGAGCAATGGTATATCCACTATGTGTACATATACTTTTCGCAAAGGTCTCTGTTTCCTTTTAATCACAGTCTTCAGCTATGAGACATTTACATTGCATCAGTGTTAATACTTGTTTGAGGGTTCCGTTTGCAAATGTTATTTCTATAATTTTTGTAGTAAAAGAGGACATTGAAGATGTAATTGTGTCAACCAATATGAACTTTACTGAAGCCCATGAATAATTAACCTTTGTTGCAAACTAACAGATAATCTGTCTGGTGTACTATAATTAAAGTGTTTTTGTAACGAATGACAATCTGTTTGCCAAAATGTGACTGAATGCAGCAACATTGATATCCTTTTGTTTTAGAATAAATTTTATACACAGTTCAGAGCAGCATTGTCTTTTTTATATTGACACCCATTTTTAAACGATCCTTTTATAAAACATGTTGCTTCATTTTTCTTGAAATCGTTTAATAAACACGATTATTTAGTACACGACTCTACATATTATAACTAAATGTTGTTGGAAATATCAAATTCGACGAAGGTGATGTTAAGTACTATAAAGCTGTATTACCGGGGTGTGGTTAAATGAGACGTCTACCATTAGGGTTCGGAGCGGAGTTTTTGATTGCCGGTAAATTTTAGAGAGACTAAAATAGTTTGCAAATATATGGTTTGATTAACAACTGACACTGGTGGTAAATGTGTCGTCATTTCGTTTTCTCCATGAAGTAAGCTGCTAATGTTTAAAATGTGTACCGCCATATTCCCACAAGTATTACCTTACAATAAACCTGTGATTGTGAGCCGGATAGTCACAAACGCAGTCCTTACTGTCATTATATTGCGTCCTATGTGTCCAGTAAATTCTCTTGCTACTGGTCCTGATATAAAGCGGTTTGTTTCCACAAAAAATGAAATATGCATATCAGGAATAGCCACACTCAGAAAACACAGCTTCCCCACGCAGCAAAAAAGAAGAGAGGGAAAGAGAGTATGTGTTTATAACAATAATAATTTAAAAAAGATAGCACAAACAATTAACGAAATAGAGAATCCTCGAGGTTACGCCTTGGAACGGAGAGTGGTAAAACAATTTACCACTGAGGGTTTAAACCAGGTTCTAGAGTGTTCAGCAACACACTTGGCCCAACAGGTTCTCATATCAACAAAAAAAAATACAAGTTGTCTTGGTGAACTAATTCCAACCCACACATCAGCTTAACAATGTTGCATGCAATAAGCACACAAACAAGTCATATAAAATATAAGAAGCTAATAGCATTGAAAAGCCAACGGGGCGAGAACTCAATGGTCTTACCGAGACCAAAGCCCCTGGAGTCAAATTAGCACATATATTAAAGAAACAAATCGAGCTTCTAGGTTCTTTAAAGACAAGAGGTGTTCACCACCACACTTCCTATGTGTTCTTTTAAGGCTCTGATTACTGGTTCTCAAAAAGACCGCAGGTTTGTTCCCACAAGTGCATCAGGTGTTCACTTCCACATGTACACTTCCTATGTGTTCTTTAAACACGGTGACGAATCAGGACGGTGCCTTGTTGTGCGAATTGCGTTTCGTGTTGCCTTGTTGACTCGTACAACGGCGCCTCGTTAGCTTTTTATCAAAATTGTATCAAACATTTATTGCAAAATCATCAATTTCTTTTTACCTTCGTTACTTTGATTTAAAGGAAAAATGTGACGGAACATGTAATCGTTTTCTTTAGCAGTTTCAAGATAGCAAAATACTATGGATTGCTTCAGAAAAGCTTGTTTTTCGTCAATATGTGGTGACCCAACTTGTATTAAATTTTGTTGAGCAATTTACAAGGAAGTTTTTAACGATTTTACACACTGGACCCGTCCATTTCATTTTCGGTGGTTCACTAGTGTAAAACAGTCTTGAAATTGAAACATGATTAATGTGGTTTATAAATTTAAAAGTGTTCTAAAAATGTTATAAAGGAACGGTCCCTGTTGATACATGGCACCGGTTCCAAAACCATTTACAGTATGATTTGGATTCTGCTATTTTAGATTCTGAGGCGGTACTGAATTTAATTCTGCATCTCCTTCTTGTGGTCGCTTTTCTGCAAGACTGTACATCATTTTACAAAGAAAAAGTCACCTCGGTTGCAAAATTCACACTAGTATCTTTAGACTAAAGAAACAGAAAACTACAAAAACAGGTGTCATGTGCTTCTTTAGATAAGGCCCTTTTAACCAGCGAACCGCATTTCTTAAGTGCGTATCAAATCAGAATGAGGCAAACTGGAAACCGACGATTGGATTAACGCATTTCAGGTGTATAAAACGCAATCCCGTTCAATTCAGTTTGATCGATAATGAGTAAATACGATAATGTTAAACATAAATGTTAAAATTTTACCATGGAGAAAACTGGTACACATATGCATTTGGTTGGCCATTTTAGTTGTTTAACTCGACTTAAAACGGTACAATATTAAAGATGGAATCTTTTTACTGGGTTAAAGTATTTAACCCAGCTTTTTGTAAAGGGAGTAAATTGAGTTTTTGTTGTGATTTTTTTCATTGAAGAACCGCGAACTCCCCCGTCGAGCTCAACGCTTTTCATTCTGAAAGCTGGATAATAATTTCCTATGTTGTCATCTTTTGCAAATAAAAATTAAGAACCAAAAGTACGAAAAAAATTTCACAACGCCAATTGATGCGCAGCATGTGCGCTCAAACCAAGTAAAACATTAGACAGGTCTGAGATTTTATCACTTACACCCGTCTTCTGCTCAACTGGATGCGAAATGTGCGATTAAAAAAAAACACACAACATTGCCACAGGCTACTGCCTTGTAATCTGCTGGTGTCATACATAAATATACCGAATAAGAGTTATAATCGTAGGCAGATAAAGCTGCAGTCTTATTTTTATTTGATGCTTATATTGTTTAATGTTCATTATTTGTTGCTCATAAAAATGAAATTTCGAGATTCAAAGAAATTATTTCAAAGCGATATCAGACCTCACGGCACTTAAAAACTGAATTTATGCTTAACATGAAATATGTATACCACTAAACTGCCACTTTAATCAGTGTACCGCGCCGGGAGGTGGGTGGGGGCACGTGTCTCTGGGGCCCCCCTGAAACTGCCCCTGAACTTATTCTTCCAGTTAAATATTTAAAAATCTGAATGATCATTTTTTGGCGTTATCGAACCAGGTACAAATATATCGAAGAAAAAACGTGCCTTTGTATTTTAGACACATAGGCCACCGTTGTCTGAATATCAATGAAACAGCTTCTTCATCAACAGGCGCCGTTTCTGAGATAAAACAAGCGTTGGTCTTTCTGAATGAATAAACCAGTGTTTAATGCGCCAACCACTAATTTTTGCTAACTTGCTGACAGAGTACAGACTTTAATTTTATTATAACAACTCCAAATCATAAAAGCTATAACATTACATGTAACAGTAAAAATCGACAATTTCGGCGAGACCCAATGCGTTTTGTGAAGTAGTGACTATCTGTTTTCTACTTTACAGGACAACCACGAAATTTATTGACCTGAAATGACATGTGCAGCAACAATTAACATCGTTGAAGTTCCGTGACATTGAGATTTGTTCTTCTTACATTGTAAAAATGCAAGTTTTTTGTCCCGAAGTTGATCACATCGTGAGATAGTAACGTCGCGGCGCCGTTGTAAGGGACAACAAGGCAACACGAAACGCAATTCGCACAACGAGGCACCGTCCTGATTCGTCACCGTGTTAAAGTCTCTGGTGACTAGTTTTTATAAAGACCGGTTTGTTCCCACAAGTTTCACCAGGTTATAATTATGACGATTTCTCGCTTTCTGTAAATTCTTTGGCTTCCGCTACTCGTTTTGCCTGGCACAGTGCTCGGTGGTTATCTTAAATGAAACATTATATTAATAATTGTATGTATTTCATCATCTTGGGTTAGTTTGAAAGTTGGTCTCTGAAATTGTAAACACCTGTCTGATCATCATGAAAAGCATAAGCGGCCTGTTCCCACAAGTACCCCAAATTATCACTATTGCGTGCCTTATTTTTCCCCTAGGGCTACTGGTCCTTAAATAAAACGGCTTGACATGTGCTCAAAATTACCACAAATTACAATGTTTGTTAATCCAAGATGTTTTGTAAATTTTCTGGCCACTGTTGACCTGAAAATATTGTTGTGTGTACAGAATATCAGAAAACTGATTTAGATATTTATTTTACATTGATTAAGAAGAAGCGAACTCATTTCGAAACTCACCAGTTCAAAAGCTGTAGCTTTCCTTAATGTATTGACTAGATCTGTTGGTACAGCACAATACTTACGTTCAAGGACATGCCGGTTATATTTCCGAGCGGTGCTACAACCTTCCGAGGAAGTCAGGAAGTCACTTGCTGACTACCTGTGATAGCAAACCGATGAAACGTCATACACTGACTTGAAACTTTGTATATTAACTTTATTACTCACAACAACAACTAGCCACAAGAACTAAATTTTAAAAATCCCGTTGTTAAATCTAACAATAACAGAATTTCGGTTCAGATTCTGGCCTGATCTTGCATTTGCTTGTAACATTTCAGAGAACTATCTAACAATGATCATTTACATAGAGGAAACAATTACACATGTATAATGTTTACATAGTTTGAACGTAACGTCAACGACGTTATGTTTGGTCGTTGTTTACGTTAGGTTAAAACATGTAAACAGTATTATTTTTTATCTACGTAAATTCTCCTGCTGCCGTGACGGTGCGCGTTCGCTACCAGCTAGAGAAACTATCATTTGAAATCCACAGTAGCGCTATTTTTGCAGTGTGGCGGCCGTAAAAAGGCTCCCCGTACATTAAGTCAGTACTGTTATCAGTAAATCGACCCGTTACCGATCGTTCCGTAGTGATCGTTCCGTATATCCGGGCAATCCGACCAACGTTTTTGGCGTTGTCCTGGTAAGCTTAGTTGGTTGCGTCGCAGGAATTGCAGGGCTAATCGCTGTCGCCGTGACGGAGCGGGTTCGCTCCCAGCTAGAGGCTCTTTCATTTGAAATTGACAGTAGCGCTATTTGTGCAATGTGGCGGCCGTAAAAAGTCTCCCCGTATATCCGTATATTTAGTCAGTATTGGTATCAATAAATCGACCCGTTACCGATGACATGCAGTGATTGTTACGTATATCAGGGCTATCCGATGAACGTTTTTGGCGTTGTCCCGGTTAGCTCAGTTGGTTGCGTCGCAGGATTTGCAGAGCTAGGCGCTGTCGCCGTGACGGTGCGGGTTCGCTCCCAGCTAGGGACACTATCACTTGTAAAAAGGGTGGGGGTTTATACCTGTGAAACCTCGAATAAAATGTGTGTGTTTGAGAACTGTGGTTCGAAACTTGTTTCTTTCGAAATGTATCTAACAATGGTTTTCCAATTATTGCCTTGATAGACCGGGAGGGTAAATATTAATGTATAATACAACTAAATGTTCGCTGTGGACCACTTAGTGAAGCTGTTTCGAAAAGTCATATCTATTTAAATACACAGCTCTTCTTTCTGTAAGATAGGTAATTCATTTAAGTAGTTTCATAATTGAAATACTATTGTTTGCCAATGACAAGTTTGATAGAGCTTGAGTATTTTCCTGAAAATGCACTTGTAACACTCACAACATTAGTTGTTTAAGAATCTTCAATTGCACATTAAGTACACCACAATTTTCTTTGCTCAAGGTTATTAAACTGAGCATGAAAATCATTCTTAAATCTCAAGCATCTGGTTGGCTGAAATGGCGACCAGTTGCCATTTCAGCCAATTAGATGCTTGAGATTTGAAAATGCTTTCCATTCTAAGTTTTATAACCCTCCACCCTTATCTTTAAGATATGCACACAGCAAAGCAAGGAAGTTAAATAAAGTGTGTATGATGCCCTTTAATTTATTATGTTGTAAGAATATCATCTCGCTGTGACTTACACATTTGAATGTGGATACTCAGAATTAATTAACTATTGCAAAACGTTATTACACTTCCTGTTACAGTAATCATTAAAAACAATTCTTGTTTTGAACTTGTTTAGTTATGCGAGGAAATCGCCAACATTTAATACGATTAACGCTATTACTTTACAACAAATAGGGGAGTTTTCTCACCAGTTAAGCCTTGAATAACTTACCTGGTTGCGCAACCGAGTAAAGACAGAGGCTTCAATATTTCTTCTGTGTAGTCTATGTGGGTTTAGCAGTGAGAAACAAAACACATTTAATTGATGTTGACCAGTTACGCCGTATTTATGAAACTAATAAGAATTAAGTAGTGGTCCACTTTTAATAATAACAGTGTATATTAAGTATACGTGCTTGGTATGGTTTATTACCAACATTCGAATACATTTTTATTGTTCTCTTAATTGATTTATCTTTACTGTACATGATCTTCTTAAGTGCGGCTTTCGCCTACTTTCCATGCGGAGACACATTGATTGAGAAATATATTATACTGTACAGGTCCATTAGTAAGCATTAGTTTGCATAATCATTTCAGTAAAACATGTTTTACTTTGACATCAGAAGTAAAGAACATTCTCTTGAACCAATAACATAATACTCAAAATTTGATAGGGATCGCTTTTTATTTCTTATATCTCTTGAATGGTAAAATCAATATGAGTGATTTTTTGTACACTTAGATTATTCTAATGACATACCTGGCACAAAGCTGATGCCAAATAAACACATTTTCAGAATCGCAGCAAATATTTTAACGTTTCAAACTTCTGTGAGAAATAAATTCAATCTTATAAGTGGTCCTTATCAAATTTTGAGTAGTATACTTAAATTTGTATTGCAGACAAACGTTTGTAAAATCGTTAGATTTCTGTACTAAATAGATTATTTTGTTGCTAATGCCGAGTTGTTGTTTCGATTTTGATGATAATGCTGCTGCTGCTGATGATGATGATGATGACAGTATTCGTACTAATTTTACGAGGATAATATATACTTAACCACTGTTCTAACTTCACCGATCATAACATTTTCATATCTACGCATGGAAATGGAATACACTCTTCGAATTGAAACATAATGCATGAAAAGATGCATCATTTCTAAATTGTTTGTAAAAAAACCCATTAAAATCACCTCGTGCTTAAATATACCAACTGAAGGAAATTTAACAGAGGTGAGGGTAAAAACAAAAGTCACACAATCGGTCTTATTTTTTTCTAGAGAGGATACATGTACACTGAAATCGGTGAATACTGCTGAAAAATCTTCTGTATAAAAGCAAAGCAACCGCAAGGAAAACACATTGAAACACTGATCGACAAAGACAACATATTACTGAAGAAAAGTGTTTGAATAAAGTCTCCAAGGAAAGTTGTGACATTCTCTGTGATCAGAAGTTTAAAACTTTTCACCTTATTTTCAGTGTGGCGTAGCTTGATTAAAAGGCAAGTGCAAGCATATACATGAACTTCATTTCGAGGACAGGCACCCACACAAAAAAATAAGATTGTGCGCAAGAATTTGTTACGTATACCCAGAGCTGTTATTGGCCCCCTGAGCCGTTACTGGTCCCCTCTGCCCTCGCATCACTAGTCCGTTCTTAACGTTTATTTTTTCTCAATTCTGCGCACTTGCGAAGCTACGCTCATGAGAGTTACCAAAGAACTCATCAAACAAAAATAAATATATAAGCAAACTTCCCGGTAAAAAATGATTTTCCGAAAAGCCCTTGGTAACAATTTCGTAATATAAACAGCCGAGGAAAAGTACTCTCAGTGGTTATATTTCTTTAAGTTAAAATGATCCGTTTTAAAATTGTCCGCCACTAAGTGAAGTGGGTAAAGTGTATTTTTCTAGTGTAATTATTTTGTATCATGTGCGTCTCATTCAAATCTTAATTGTTCTTAAATGTTTTCCTTGTTACTAGATTGCTTGCTTCTTACTAACATTCTGAATTGAATTTCGGTGGTTTTGAACAAAGGTCACTTAAAAGCACTTATACCACTCATGGCATAAATTTATGTTGTCCAGCAAAAATTACTAACACTCACAGCTTATCATTGAAATTCACAAGTTCTAGTCCAGTTGAACAATGATATTTTAAGAATATCATCCTTCTGTGAATTAACGTTGACAAGTTAGAATTAAGTGGTCACTTCAAGCACTTCAAACTTTGAAAAACTATCTTGTTTGGATAATTTAGTTAGGAATGTATTTCAAAGTATAGTTCTGATAAGCGTTTTTTCATTAGAAAGAGTTTCATTGAACCCGCTTTTTAAGTCTTCCATTGTTATTTCAGGGCTTTAATTTATCTGTTGAATTCTTCAAAATGAATCTCGCTATGTAAGATTTTTGGAAGACGATCTTTCATCGGAAATGCATACATGTATATAATCGATGCCTAAAGTAAAATGTTTGACTTAGAATGGACATTTTTATTTCTGCGTCAATTTTTATGACGCAATCAGTTGTGATGTTTAATGCCACATTAATGTCTTGAAAAAAGTAATTGTTGGCACGCTGTTAGGATCGACATTGGTCTAACATATTAGCTATTGTGGTCCCCCGTTGCTCGTCGCTAAATATTACAAAGTGAGAAAATATGCAGCATGAGTGCCTTACAAACCTGGTTTTAACCCCCAGTGGCAATTTGTGTTTGGTTGTAAGTAGAATTTCAGGTACTTTTAGATCTTTTTATGTAACTTTTAGATCTAGATAAATATATTTCTTGTATATTCTAATATTTCTTAACGTATGTTAATTAAGTATATACTAATAAAATTTATTTGTGCAGTTTTACTGAACTGCATTTTGATGACCGTTCCAAGGCGGTAACCCCTCGGGTTTTCACTTTCGTTAATTGTTTGTGGCGTTCATTATGAAACTGATTATTGTAATATCATGCTCTATTTTCCTCTCTGCATTTTGGCTGAGTGGGGAGGCTGTGTCTGCTGGATGTGGCCATTCCTGATATACATATTTCACTTTTTTAAACGAATAATGATTATCTTTATTGAAAAATATAGTCGATGGTGAGGATGATAACGTTTGAAAAAATAATATTATTCATTCTAGCGATACGGGTGCCACTACTATCCTACGGTATATCCACCTTTTTACACAGTCATTCGCCGATTACCTTAGAAACCAAAGGTGTTCAGTAAAGTTACAGTGATAGTACAGATATCCAACTTGGCAAATGCATTGGGTGAGCAGACCGCCCGTACATAACTGAGACATTGTTTATATATTGATGTAAAACACCATTACGCTATACGCCATGGGATGTGGCTTTCATTTAATAGGCGACCCGTGTAGATCCAGATCAACCGGCACAACCGAACCTTCTTGTAATCAGGACACATCTAAGCACGGTACAGTATATTGTCGACTTTCGAGAAGCGTATTTATAGAGTAAACAGTGTACGGTTGATCTAAATTTACACTAGAGGCCCATCTTAAAATAAGAGTATCCATGGATCATAATGTCAAACCACCACCAACAAATCAACATAATGCTCTCCATGGAGCAAAAGGACAAACCACCACCAACAAATCAAGATAATGCTCTCCATGGAGCATAAGGACAAACCAGCACCAACAAATCAACACAATGCTCTCCATGGAGCAAAATGACAAACCACCAACAAATCAACATAATGCTCTCCATGGAGCAAAAGGACAAACCAGCACCAACAAATCAACATAATGCTCTCCATGGAGCATAAGGACAAACCAGCACCAACAAATCATCATAATGCTCTCCATGAAGCCAAAGGACAAACCAGCACCAACAAATCAACATAATGCTCAAGGGATATGTTACATAAAGTCATCAAGGAAAGTGTAACAATAGGACAAACCAGCACCAACAAATCAACATAATGCTCAAGGGATATGTTAAATAAAGTAATCAAGGAAAGCCGTTGCATGGTCTGAAGTTTTTAGTCTCAATGATCACTTTATAGTCAGTAGCTTGAGGTTAGGGTTAGCTTGATGAAAGGCCCAATGAGGGCGTATAATTCTCTAATGGTGAAGGATTTTGGAGCAGTCGCCCCCGGAAAATAAATGTATTTCTGATAAATGTATTTCCTTTCTGTCAATTTTGCCGTGAACAAAATCAAACGACAATGTCAGCAAACTTCTGGGTAGAGAATGATTTTCCCAGAAGCCCTTGATAACACTTTGAGCCGAGGACAAAGGCTGGGAGTGGTTATATATATATATTTGTGGTTATTAAAAGTTACTAATTAGCCACTTATTAAAGTAGCTACGGAAATGTCTTCTTATCTATTGTTATACACATGTTTTAACTTCTTGTATCAATGGTGGTACATTAAAGTGTGAATTGATTCTTGAATATTCTATCATTCTGCAGGGGATTGTAGATCTGTAGAAGTTCACGTAGAACGCTCACAGCAGACGACATTCACTTAAGCAGTCCAGTTATCGTTTAATTGTTTATTTTCTATTATAATTTAGCATTAGCTTTATTTCTACGTACACATCTGGATGGCGACCCTTCCGTTATAAAGAACGCGCCTGTGTGTTATTTACGCCATCATTTGTTAAAAAGAATAATATTATAATGTAAATGCCTTTCTGAGCTTAAATGAAGATATCAATATAGGTTTTTCGAAGATGATATTTCAGTTAAAGTCGATACCGGATCCATATTAGCGTTGTACCTCGAAGAGTCTAGTTATATTTTAGGGTTCTGGAGAATAGTACAAGATGCCTGGCCTGAAATCCGGCCAGGATATTAATTTCTAAAGCCCCGTTCCATTTTTGATGAAGGTATTACACAACAGTAAGTGATACAACATGTCATATAGCTTACTAATGTAACATACTGCAGTAAGTGATACAACATGGCATATAGCTTACTGCTTAAGATGAAGGTATTACACAACAGTAAGTGAGACAACATGTCATATAGCTTACTGCTCAAGATGAAGGTATTACACAACAGTAAGTGATACAACATGTCTTATAGCTTACTGATGTAACATACTGCAGACAGTGATAAAACATGTCATATAGCTTACTGCTTAAGATGAAGGTATTACACAACAGTAAGTGATACAACATGTCATATAGCATACTGCTTAAGATGAAGGTATTACACAACAGTAAGTGATACAACATGTAATATAGCTTTCTAATGTAACATTATGCAGTAAGTGATACAACATGTCATATAGCTTACTGCTTAAGATGAAGGTATTACACAACAGTAAGTGATACAACATGTCATATAGCATACTGCTTAAGATGAAGGTATTACACAACAGTAAGTGATACAACATGTCATATAGCTTACTGATGTAACATACTGCAGTAAGTGATACAACATGTCATATAGCTTACTGCTTAAGATGAAGGTATTACACAACAGTAAGTGATACAACATGTCATATAGCTTACTGCTTAAGATGAAGGTATTTCACAGCAGTAAGTGATACAACATGTCATATAGCTTACTGATGTAACATACTGCAGTAAGTGATACAACATGTCATATAGCTTACTGCTTAAGATGAAGGTATTACACAGCAGTAAGTGATACAACATGTCATATAGCTTACTGATGTAACATACTGCAGTAAGTGATACAACATGTCATATAGCTTACTGCTTACGATGTAACATACTGCATAAGATGTTACATACTGCAGCAGATGTAACATACTGCAGCAGATGTAACATAATGCAACAGATGTAACATAATGCAGCAAATGTAACATACTGCAGCAATGAAACATAATGCAGCAGATGTAACATAATGCAGCAGATGTAACAAAATGCAGCAGATGTAACATAATGCAGCAGATATAACACAATGCAGCAGATTTAAAATAATGCAGCAGATGTAACATAATGCAGCAGATGTAACATAATGCAGCAGATGTAAAATAATGCAGCAAATGTAACATAATGCAGCAATGTAACATAATGCAACAGATGTAACATAATGCAGCAGATGTAACATAATGCAGCAGATATAACATAATGCAGCAGATGAAACATAATGCAGCAGATGTAACATAATGCAGCAGATGTAACATAATGCAGCAGATGTAAAATAATGCAACAGATGTAACATAATGCAACAGATGTAACATAATGCAGCAAATGTAACATAATGCAGCAATGTAACATAATGCAACAGATGTAACATAATGCAGCAGATGTAACATAATGCAGCAGATGTAACATAATGCAGCAGATGTAACATAATGCAGCAGATGTAACATAATGCAACAGATGTAACATAATGCAGCAAATGTAACATAATGCAGCAATGTAACATAATGCAGCAGATGTATCATAATGCATCAGATGTAACTTAATGCAGCAGATGTTACATAATGCAGCAGATGTAACAATAATCAGCAGATGTAACATACAGCAGCAGATGTAACATAATGCAACAGATGTAACATAATGCAGCAAATGTAACATACTGCAGCAATGAAACATAATGCAACAGATGTAACATAATGCAGCAGATGTAACATAAAGCAACAGATGTAACAATAATCAGCAGATTTAACATACTTCAGCAAATGTAACATACTGCAGCTTAATACAGAAAATATAGCTTACTGCAGCAGATGTAGTTATTTTAATAGATATAGCATAATGCAGCAGATGTAACTTACTGCAGCAGATGTAGTATACTACAGCAGATGTGGTTTACTACAGCGTATTGAACTTTTTGCAACAGATATAGCATACTACAGCAAATGAAGCTTACTGCAGATGTTGTAGCTTACTGCAGTAAGTGCAGTGTACTGCTGCAGATGTTGTTGACTACTGTAACAACAGATGTAGTTTACTGCAGCAGAAGTACGTTACTGCAGCAGATGTAGGATACTGCAGCAGATGCAGCTTATAAGAGAAGATATAGAATAATGCAGCAAATATAGCTTACTGCAGCAGATTTACATTACTGCAGCAGATTTATTATATTGCAGTATTTTAGTTTTATACAGCAGATGTAGCTTATTGCAACAGAAGTAGCATACTGCAGCATATGTAGTATTCTGTATGAGATGCAGCTTATTGCAGCAGATGTAACTTACTCGAGTAGATTAAGCTTACTGCAGCATAGGAAGCATTCTACAACAGATGTGGCTTACTGCAGCAGATGTAGCTTTTAGCAGAAGGTGAAGCTTACTGCAGAAAATGTAACTTACTGCAGTAAATTTAGCATAATGCAGCAACCTTATACGGTGCTCTACCCGCTTCACATTGTCCCAATGCATGACCCGGTGCGTACCGGTAATTTAAAGCAGGCGGAGCAGGATGAACTGAGAAGATTCGAAGAGCCTTGTGCCGGTATAAAGCCCCGGTATAAAGCCCCGGTGCGTCCCGGTTTGTAAACCGCGGCCAATCAGGACCACAACCGTATTAACACCTGGACATGTGCTTACTGCTATACATGTTCAGATCAAATTTACTACAAGTCATTTAACACGTTATCTCCGTGTACAAAATGTTCTACACGTACGCCAATTACTTGTAGATTGCTGCTAATTTATTTATTTAAATATCAGGAAATAACTTTGGCCATTGTTAGTAATTAAAATTTCTTTGTTCCTTTGTGTTGTATAAAGATTGGACGAATTCAACGTTGGCTATTTCCAAAAAGTAAAAGTTAAGCTGCCCCTGAGTTAGATCAAGTTCCTAATCAATATAAGATAAACTTATGGTTACTATAAAAATGTACCATATAACAACAACAAAATAAGGAAAAGAATCATGCTTAAGAGTTCTTACTATCATTGGCAAGAAGTGTGTTTTTTTACATGCCGTTGGAGATGTAAGACGGGTACGCCTACTGGTACGTGTAGCAAAAATCATGTGGGTACTACCTCATCAAGGTATGCGTTTCTTAAACACAGTACAAGTCATTGTACAACATAACAACGTAAAAGGTAGTTTCTACACGGATTTATAAAACGTGTAATATTCACTGCCTTTCAGATAATGACTGCACTACAACGCTGAGTCACCTCACCTAAATATTGTGATAATTATATTTCTTGACAACTCTTTATTCTAATCACCAAATTACAAATACATAATCCATTTTGTACTGTAAATTCGATACTTGTTCATTGAATTTATCTAGCTAAGTAAGATTATCTTTTTAAAATGTTAGATAGCCATTGATAAAAATTGATATTTATGAAAACATTTCCTGCAATTAACATTGAATAATGAAAATTGGTCTATTATTAAAACCCAAATATATAAGAAAGATCTGATTATTATTTCCGTTCAATCATATCAAGTTATAATGCATCTTTACCGTTCCTGAATAACACGTATTTTTCTGTATTCATGTACTAAACAATTTTGAATATTCTGTTAGCGTCAAACATGGTTAAGACGAAACTTTACCTTACCTTAATAAGAATTTGCGAAGTAAAATGTTTGTATGATCATATTTGCTCTCTAAATATTTAATCAAAAGTTAGGCCAGAGAAAATAAATTATTAGATTCTCATCCGGATTTTGTGAAAAAAAGGGGCGGTTGTACACTTTTTAATTTTTATTTTTTATTACCGAAATACATGAGAACACAATTAAAAACTAACTTAAAAATGGCATTTATAGTTACCAGGACCTTTATTATTATCAGCAATGTTTTTTTCATATCCAGGATGGTCTAAAACCCGTTCTGTATGGAACAGAATATGTTCTGATTTTTTTACAAATAATTTTTTTGGGGGCGGGTGGTTTTGGACAAGGGCAGGCGGGGATGAGAATCTAAAATATTTTTGTTCTATTGCCTTAATGAGTAAACCACTACATTATAAATATAACTAGGACAGATTTTATGGCAGTGAGAGACGAATTCAATATTTTCCAGCGGTCAATAGATACATTATTGAAGCTGACTGTACATGTACTACCTCCGCTTCAATACATATATTTACCACTTACACTTTCTGAATATAAAACAGACCTATTAAAACACACAGCTATATATAATGATAGTGCCTCTAGCTAGGAGCGAACCCGCACCGTCACGGCGACAGCGCCTAGCCCTGCAATTCCTGCCACGTAACCAATTGAGCTAACCGGGACAACCCCAAAAAAGGTTGATCGGTTAGCCCTGATATACGTAGTAATCACTGCATGATAGTTTATGATCTCTTTCGTTACACCAGTAAGCCTATAAAAACACTCATACACAGGTATTGAACTACTTTGTCACATAAACCTATCTGGTACGACTAGCAGTTTGGTTAAGCTTAAATTTGTTTAGCACGTTGGTTAATTGACGAGTTGACCCTTACACAGTCGTTATCTGTGAAGTACGGACATGCGCAGTGTAAAACTCTAATTTACAAGAGGCGGGGTTTCCTTAAAAACATGCGCAGTGTCTTAACTATATAGTAGCAATGATATAATGTGCGCACCATCATTGATCATTATAGAATATTGAAAATATAAAAACTCAGGGAAAAAAGAAGACAGACAGTTACAAGTGTTTGTGTTGGTTTTTTTTGTGATAAGCAGGGAACGGGAATACATTACTTGTGCAAAACAAGGACAACAGTTAATATGTAAGGTTTCTGACATGTTTGATCCACAGATGACTTATTATTTGATAAAAATGCATAACAGAACTGTGTGATGGATTGTTTATTTACATAGTTTTTTATTCAACTCGAAGAATAACATCCCTTCGGCGCAGCATTTTATCATCGGTACGTATATATCTATATATCATTTGATACTGTATGTTCTGAAATTAAACAAGAAGCGGATCCCCAATAGGTCCAATTGAACGAAGAGACCTAGAGATGAGGGCACGGTAAACGTAAACTTTCGATGTCTCTTTTGGAAATCTTTGTAAAGGGATGCTATGCTAAGCATTTCAGGTTTTAATTCGTAATTAAATTTGTGATAAAAGGTCTATAACCACCGAGTAACAAATAACTATATGCCTGGTTGTTGAACCAGTACACGCACAGTATTATAGCCGTAACGATTTCAAAAAACTTGTTATTAAGTAAATGTATTTCTCAAAATGATCATAGGAGGTGACAGTGTTAATTTTGCTAGGAAAAAAGATCAGTACATAACTGTTGTTAAGTCCTGAATTACAAAAGCATTGGTAAGTTGGTTTCGAATGTGATTATTATATCATTGTCATAAACATTCTGACTAAGTTTGGTGAAGATTGGTGAAATGAAGTATCGCTTAAAGTATAGAGCAGACAATGTATGTGTATGCCACCCGCCCTGCGACCGCTCGGTTTTCTTGTTTCATCCAACGAATCATATATGAAATGCTGATCAACAGGATAGTCAGAGAAACCATCATTGCATGTTTCATATTCATAATATCAAATTTGGTTCTTTTAACTCTGAATAGTAAAAAAGTGTGGAGCATATGGAAATAAACTGACACCAAAAAGAAACTCTGCATTGTTCATTCCGTAGTATTTCTGTATGTACTCAAGCTAGATAAGTACATCGTATACATATTAAAACCCATACACTCAGGAGTACATTGCACTTATCTATCCGATATTTTACCATTCGCACGCCCAATATATCGACCGAATGGTGTTACGCAACATTCCACACGTGCACCATCATGCCGATGTTCAAGGGTTTTTTTTATTATTGACCGTTTAGCAGAACCATTACAAAGTATAAAATCACTTTGGATTTTCAGTTTTAATAGTTTTCAAGATACTTCGACTTAGAGAAAAAGAGAGATTTCAAGCGCTTATACTGCGCTCAACCAGATAAGCCGTGTGTTACGACGGTACGTCAAGACCGTTTTATGACGCTTACGCATTTACGTCAGCGGTCATAAACTTCAACAAGCTCGGCATTACAGAATGGTATTTCTAGATAAACGGTACTGAACTGTACAGAACCGTTTTCTAGCGAACACAAACCCCATTCGTTTTAGTGGGCCGGGGCAGATTATCAACCAAAGAAATCGACACATTCGACATCTCTAGGATCAACATCACTTACGCTGGACATGTGCAAATTTCCAGAGTTCTTTTTAGCAACGAATCTCATTTTAAGCTTAGCATTGCTGACGGCAGGGTTCGTGTATTGCGTTGTAGAGGTGGAGATTCGCTGGCAATTGTTTATAAGAGCGGGACTGATTTGGCGCTGGCAGTGTCATGATATGGGGCGGAGTAATGTGTAGTAGGAAGACATATATGTTAGTTATTCGTGGTAATTTGAATGCCCGAAGCTAAATTGGTGAAGTTCTGCATCCAGTTGTCCCGTTCCTTCGCCAAAATCCCGGTATGCTTATGAATGAAAATGCCCTAATACATACGGTTCGGGTTACTGTGAATTATCTGGCTCGGCATGACGTTAACGTGATACCATGGCCAGCGTGTTCTCCTGGCATGAACCCATTAAAGCACCTCTGGGACTTACTAGGGCGGAGAGCAAGGCGGAGTCACGCTATCAACAAAATCCGATACTTGACAGATGCCCTCATTCATGAGTGGAACGCGATGATAACGTAGTCTGATGTTACGTCAGGTCAATGAGGTCACGCGTATAACAGGTGGCCGTACACGATATTACACACTTTTCAGAAATGAATCGATGGAAAGTAAGAAACGTTGCTAAGCAATCATAAATCTCAACATTGTGAGTTTTACGATTTACCCATATGTCATCTGAGCTAAATCTTCTCTAAATGCGAAGTTTTTTATCTTTTCATTTTGAAGACAATAACAATCCTGGATTTTAATATCAAAGTTATCCTGATTTTGTCAAAGATATGGAACACTTATTGTAAACCCCAGTGCTCAGTTTCTTTCAGTGTCATTAAAGTTATAAAATTACAATTCTCTTCTTAAACCAGTATATTGTGTGTTTGTTTTGGTTTATAAAATGTGAAATTTATGGAAATAGTACAATATAAATCTTTTTTTTCTAAACAGTTTAATAAATTGTAAGTGTTGTCTTAAAAAAGTTTCTTGTTTTAAAGTGAAAAAGTGAAATTGTGTTGGCAATTCAAAAACAAAACCTATTGTTATTAAGGGCCGTCTACAGTGGTCATTACACTGTCATCGATCAATACAACATCTCTCTAGGGCAGGAAAATGCAATCCAATAAATCTTTCACAAAGATATGTTATTATATACATTTGCATTTATTTTGTTGACATAAGTTGGGAAAAGTTAGAACTGTAAATAAAACATATTTACAAATACCAAATGTCTTCTATTGTATACGTTTATTAGACAAAAGGAAACAACATACTGTTATCAGTATTATAAATAACTTATGTGGGCATTTAAAATATAATGTTTAGTTTTGTGTTTGGTTGTAAGTAGAATTTCAGGTATTTTTAGATCTTTTTATGTCACTTTTAGATCTAGATAAATATATTTCTTGTATGTTCTAATATTTCTTAACGTATGTTAATTAAGTATATACTAATAATATTGTGTAATATTTTACCAACAATCGGGACGCTACTTTTGATTAAACCTTCTAAATAATATCAAAATAATTATATTATGTCATTACCAATAAAATCTTTAGAGTTACTTGAAATTTATTCTGATGCATCACATTGTAAACATTAAGATAAATATTTCAGTGCTGCATCTCTAAAGTCCGTCAGTATATATTTGTGTGCTTTTGCATGCAACATTGTTGAGTTGATGGGTTGGCTGAAGTTAATTCATTAAGACAACTTATACGTGCTTTTTTATATAAGAACATGTTGGGGAAAGCTTCCGGTCTGTGCACTCTAGAACCTGGTTGTAGATTGCACGTGTGCATTTGTATTATGTGCATTTCCAAATGGTTTGGTTTTGACTTTAAAGTAATGATGTACGATCTGCGCATGTGGGCTTAGTTCTTAACGGACTTTGTCAAACTGTTTAATATCTTTATAGACTTTCAGCAGAAGCAGATAGAGCTGCTGTATGGCATGGATGGTGTTTTCTACAAAGACCACAACAGTGTGCACAAATTTGTGGTATGTCATTAGAATTGTACATTTTTACTTAAAAGATAAATAGATAAAAAGGAAAGTTTGAAAGCCACCAAACAAGGCAAATATGAACAAATTGCAGGCTTGGTTTGACTGAGTATTTTATGGGCAGTAATAGAGATTCATAAAAATACACATGCCTCGTAGCCACTTAGAATTTACACAAGCAAACAGTACCAATGGTTGATCTATCTCAAACGATGGTGTGCGCATGACGGTCAATATATGCTTATAGTAACGTTTTATCATGCTGCTATCATATTTTATTACATACGAATCTTTACCTTTATAGTTGAACAAGACAGGTTTCTAAAACAACAAGGCAACCTTCTAATTGCGAAACCGCTTGGTGGTCATGCTATACTGAATTTCAGAAAGCTGTATTTAACATGTTAATCATTATCGGTTTTCGTCTTTTTCTTTCTATTTCACGTTGGAGCTAGACAAAGAAAGAAAGACAGTAATTCAGGTTCAACACAGCCTACTTTACCACAATATAGATGGCAACCGCGCTCGACCCAGCTCTATCAACGAAATCTTTCAACAATTGGCTTAAAGGGGCCTTGGCGGTCCTTTTTGCCAGAGAAGGGTTGAAAGAGTTTGTTCAAAACGAGATCTCAGACTTCCAAAAAGACTTGCTACAATCCATCTTCACGAAGAACGGGATCCCTTTAGGTACAACATGCTGTTCTTGCACGACAGCAAATATGTTAAAATGTCCAACACAAGAGTTCTGTGACAAGAGAGGAAAATGTAAATTACACGATCCAAACGTGCCGAATAAAATCCCCAACCAGAAGTGTCCAAACAACATTTGTCACAATATAAAGGATGCCATACTCAAACACCATAGATTCCAAGGACCTACCTGGCAAATCACAGATGCTACGAGATGGTGCTCAGATGCCTTTCAGATCGCCAAGTGTTACTTACCTCCCAAAGGGTATGATAACAAGGGTTCTTTTGACGAGATCGACTTCAATGGTACATTGGGAGTCATAATTAACAACACGAGGTTCCAAAACCTAATGACGACGACACAAATGAATAGTTGTTCAAAGGTAAATTTTGCACATTAACCAGTCCAGATAATTACTGTGTAAAATCAATTCATTATAAAATTTTATAAAACAGCAGGCACTATTTGTATAGTATTGATTATATACTTACAATCTTTATTTGCTCCGCCTACATAATATATCTAAGAGGTAAAAATAAACTATTGATTTTTTCTCCTTACTACTCCAAAGTCATACATGTACACAACATTTTGGACGAATTTTTGTAACCAAAAATATACAGCTCGTTAAACTGAAACCGAAACTGGTTATATGATATTTTCCAACTTTCGTACTAAAATCCCCATGAAAATTAAATACTGCTACCAACAAAGGGATTTAAGCAACCCCTGAACCTCTTCAGGATCAACCAACCGCTGAGATGCAATAGTGTGCACATGTTTTAACAATTAACGAATTATCTTACTATGTTTTATGAAAACAACAAATTATCAGGGTTACATGTATAATGTGTCGAGGATGTTTGATTTTGAATTAACGTACCGGTATCATTAAACCGTTTAATCCTAAATGATTTACACGTCTTAATATTAAATTATAGTGAACATGGTTAAGAGTAGCAACATACACAATGATAGGCGGTTCGATCTAAACCTTTAAAACCAATTAACTCTTTAATTAAACAGGTTCGAGACATGATCAATGAAGATATCCGTCACTCAGCAAGTTACGGGCTGTCGGACATACAACTGGCTCGGTGTATCGATGCCCTCCGAGATCTGCTGAAGGACTCGAAGTTCCTTCTTCATGACCAGCACGCTCAAGATGCCGTCAACAAGCTTAACCAGGTAATGTTGGTGTCGAAATCGATTTTAGATAGTCTATGTGTGGTCAATCGCTATTTTAAATTTTTATTGACTGGCGACAGTTGCCGGTATTTGTGATCAGTTCGATTTGTTTTCATATGTTTTAACCGATATGGGAATTATCGCATTTTTCGATTTCTTATATGTATGACTGGTTTAAAATGTATGGCATTGTTGCTTGCAGTACACATTGCTAAAATACTAATATTTAATTCTGTTATTGGCGAAAGATGACGTGCACATAGCTGAAGTGTAATAAATTGCAAGGTCTAGATCATTTAAATGTTTTTCGTTAACGTAAGATCATTGCAAGCGGTTTTTTTTCACAGGTGCTTTGGAAACGGTCCTTGTTTTTCTCCCAACTTTTTATGAGTCTGATGAGTGCTTTAAAATCAATATTAGTATTTTAGGGGCTACACTTGACAAGAACATCGTTAGCGTTTTTTTTTTTTTTTTTTCATGGACTGTATGTAAACACTGTAATTTCTGTCAAAATAGCATGTTCTCTAAAATCCGCAGTTTATACATATGTTTTTTCTAGCAATTCAACTTTATTAATATCTTTGTATTTTATAGAAAAAAGTTCTTTATCGGGTCAGGTCATTATGTCAGTAATTGATTTTCGGCGATTTTAACACGTTTCATACTTATTAGATATAAATAAGTCACACTAAACACTGTGCACTGTAAACACACTAGTTCATACTGCTGTAAGAGGTCTAAAAGCAAGATAATGCGTATTGTTTGCTCTGCTTATTCAATGTTTGCTTATACTACTACTACTACTACTACTACTACTACTACTACTACTACTACTACTACTACTACTACTACTAAAAATAATAATAATTATCATCATCATCATCATCATAATCATAATGATAATAACACAACTTTATTTAATGAGAGAACTCATGTCTACAGATGCAGTCTAACACATTGGTTATCACAGCGGGTGATATAACTAAAGTCCTTGACGAAGATATCAGTAAACGTATTAGCGAGCAGCAACAAGAAGCTATTCAGTCTATACTGGGCCATCTAGCCAAGGTCCAGGAAGCATCAGTGGAAAGTTTTGGAGAAATCACAGATGCGAGAGATAAAGCGATCGAAACCATTCAGCAAGAAGCCGAACAACAAATGAAGACTGTCAGGAAAGTTGTCGCCGAAACGGACGACGTCCTTTTCAAAGGTAATAGCTAAATTTCGTAAAAAATAAATTATTTAATCATGTTTCATGTAGATTAGAGGCCAGAACATCAACAGATACTAAGCTTCTTAGGCCCATTGGAATACTAGCTTACATGGTGGAGGAAGACCCCAGGTGCCACTCCGGACAATTTTCAGGCCCGAGCGGGCACCTGGGTAAAACCACCGACGTTCCGCAAGTCAGCTGCAAGCTTCCTCACATGAAAGATCTTAACCCTAGTAGGTCTCGAACTCACATTATATATACATGTAATATAAACCCTAACTCTCCTGCACACTGTAGATGTTTTTTGCCACGGAAACTCACTCGCTGATGAAAGCTGAAATACAAATGTATAAGAAAACTTTAGTCTACCTTTTAAACCAAATCATGTGTTGTTTATACAGCCGAAGTTAGTTTTAGGGCCGAGCGGCGGAAAACAAAAGTAGGAAACAATGCTTCCTACGTTTCGTTTGCAGCATTCTGTCTTTTAACCTGCCGCAATTATTTGTCCTGTTACAGTTATTCCTGTAGTCAATACAGCTTCCTACGTTTCGCTTGCAGCATTTTGTCATTTAACCTGCCGCAATTATTTGTCCTGTTACAGTAATTCCTGTAGTCAACACAGAACCCACGCAGTAAAAATCCCGACTGCTATATGACATTGTGCAAAATGTGGTTGATACGATCAAATGAAATTGACACTAACATTTGTCGAATTTTGTTAAAACAATATATTCCTCCGCGAAATCCAGCATGCTCTGTGATAAAAGCAACTGTGTTGTTGGTACACATCAAAAGTAATATTACATGAGCAGGATCTTTCAATTATCGTGTATGAAACTATTTAGAATCTTCAGTAATCTCCAAAAATGCCAATTTTAAACAACAATATCAACAACATTTTGCCGATAGGCCAATATGTTTTCGCCAAGTCCAATTATCTGGTTTAGTTTGCTTGAATAGTGTGCGTAATATGTGATATGTGATATTTAAGATTAATTCATCTGATTGTAAGTTTAAACCGAGGAATATGCAATTGAGAAAAAACAAAAATAACAACGGATAAGCTAGATGATCGAGAATTATAATAATATCCTCTCAAATTGTATTTTCAAAAAATAGAGTCCTACATCTTGGCAATGAGTTGATGTAATATCGGTGGTTTTATTAGAGCTTTTAACAACACATCGAGGTACCTTGATGATTTATTAAATATAGATAATAACCATTTTCCATTACTGGTTAATAAGATTTATCCTAAAGAACTACAGCTTAATAAAGCGAACACTTCAGAAAAGCAAGCAAACTTTCTTGATTTAAATCTATCCATTGACAATGGTTACGTCACTACTAAAATTTATGATAAAAGAGATGATTTTAATTTTAATATAGTAAATTTTCCGTTTCTAGACGGCGATGTTCCTCGTGCGACTTCTTACGGGGTTTATATCTCACAGCTTGTTCGCTTTTCAAGAGCTTGCAACGATGTGAATGATTTCAATGAACGTAATCTTTGCATTACAGAAAAACTTTTAAAACAAGGTTATATGTATCACAAATTAAGGAAAACCTTTTGCAAGTTTTATCGCCGATATCCAGATCTAATTCATAAATACAGGTGCAGTTTAAAATCACTATTGCAACAAGGTATTTCACAACCAGTTTTTTATGGAGATTTAATTTATAAACTTAAGAAGATAAAAGGCGATGTTAATTTCTCCCGGTTATTCGTAAAAACCATCTGTAAATTTAAAAAGAAAGGTTACCAACATGATGTTTTACAGCGCTCTGCAGGCCTGGTGATTAACCCATCTACAGTTGATCATTATGCTTACCTCTTTGGTTGCACGACGGTGGCAGGGGTTTAAGAGTTTATGAAAGTTTATGGGGAAATCTTTTCTAAAAAGAACCTAGAAGCTCGATTTGTTTCTTTTATCCCTGTCATCGTGTTCTTGCTGATTTTACTCCAGGTGCTCTGGTCTCTGTAAGATCATTGAGTACCCCTCCTTTGGCTTTGCAATGCTATTAAATTCTTATGTTTATATGTTTGTATGCTTTTGCATGCAACATTGTTGAGCTGATGGGTGGGTTGGAGTTATTTCACCAAAACAATTTGTACTTGTTTTGTGATACGAGAACCTGTTGGGGCAAGTGTGAGGTTGGTGCATCCTAGAACCTGGTTTAAACCCCCAGTGGCAATTTGTTTTGCCACTGACCGTTCCAAGGCGGTAACCCCTCCGGTTCTCACTTCCGTTATTTGTTTGTGGCGTCCATTTTGAAACTGATTTTTGTAATACCATGCTCTCTTTTCCTCTCTACTTTTTGGCTGTGTGGGGAGGCTGTGTATGCTGGATGTGGCCATTCCTGATATGCATATTTCATTTTTTTACAATCACAGTAGTTTTGTTTGTGCTGTGTGGCGGCCGTAAAACGTCTCCCCGTACATTCAATCAATACTGTTATCTTTTCATCCCTCAGGGATTGCTGTTTACGTTCACTTTTCACACCCCTCCCCAACCACCCAAATTCTCTCATTTACCACATTGAAGGTTACATGTTCACCGACTTTTTGTTATGTTTAAATTTAGATTATCTTGTATATTATCTGGAACCAGTTATGGTCCTTTTGGCATACTCGATTTCTATTTTTACAGTCCCACAACTTTGGGATCAGTGTTTCATTACGTTATTAATATTGGAATTGTCCTGTGTGCTATTTTTAGAATAATTCCTATTCTGAAGGCGCGCAGGACATATGACGATGTTATGACGTTATGACGTCACTCGATAATTTTCAATATAATTCAAAGTCGCTTTTCATGTAATGGTATTTTCTCAACACATAAATCATGGCGAACAAAATTAAAACAAATATTTTAAATCCAAGGCTATGCTCTGCGTCTTCTGTTCATATTCCAGCTAAATTAAATACTTTTACATACCTGCAACCGTCAGTTCGTTTATCTACAATTAATCTATCGTCGGCCACTTCCGTCAATTTGACTGGTTTGCAGAGTGCACATTGCACTAATTTATTTAAAAATAATTTAAAAATAAAATTGTCACCTATAAAATCACATATACTTCAAAAATATAACATTTCCACACCTTTTAAAATTATCAACGGAAGACGCAGATCGTAACCATTTATATACAAGTGCGATTTAAAGAGGTGCAAGTGCTGCAGTTTTTTAAAATGTAGTTCAACAATTAAATCTACAGTCAATGGTAGAACTTTTTCAGTTAACATCGATTCAGACATTGACTGACAATCAGACAATATTATTTATGTTTTAACTTGAAATGCTTTAAATTGTGGGATTCAATATGTTGGACAAACTGGGCGCCCTTTGAAAACACGTTTTAGTCAGCACTGTTCGAAAATAAGAAACAATAATAAAATCAATACATTTTTATATAAACATTTCAAACGATCAGGCCACACTTTAGAACATGTTAATATTCAACCTGTTGAAAAAGTTATATTTGATAGCAGTGCTTCTAGAGCATTTAAAATTAGAGCTAGACTTATATCGGAGCAAAAATGGATACAAAAACTCCAAACACCCTATCCACTTGGATTAAATGATAATATTTATCAAGAAGGCAACATTTCGAATAATCCTGATTTTGACATTTTTGATTTGCTAGAATTACGAAAACGAAAATCGAGGTCACACGGGATAAGGATTAATGGTAACATCAAAAGAAAATCACGTATTCATTGTTCTATTCATGACCTTCAAAATATTTTAAAACATTCTGGTAGACATGCTATGCTGTCGCGTTTAGCTTCTATTTCTATTTCTAGTTTACAAAAAGTGGATAAGGAAGCCGATGATATTGTTATTAGAACTCATCCACTTTATGAAGTTGCAAGCCTTACTCAGTGATACACTCGGCATGTTCTTAGACCACACATTGACTTGGAATCTGATCACCAAAGACATTTTCTTAAAATTTCATTTTTAAATAAAGGCATAGATTTTATTGACCTTCCAAGTATATTTAAAGATAAAACTGTTGAATCGGCTATACCTAATTATTTCAAGAATACTGAAACACCCATCGTTTGTTATAAATATAACAAGCCTATTAGAAACACAATTTTCAATTACAACAAAATTACCTCGGATTTACAGATTGTTGAAAACACACCATCATCTTGAGACTGTTCTAATTCAAAATTTTGCTATCAGCCTGCCGGTCATATCGTTACAGGGGATCTAAATGTTATCAAAGACTTTAGAATCCGCAATTTAATTTCAAAAGGTCCAAAATACAGAATTCCATCGGACATCGACTTTAATACCTGTCGTGCGGAAATTGCAGAGTCTTTAAACTCTTTTTGCAATAAATGGTGTAAACGAGAACATGCTGATGCTCTTTCAAACTGGAAAAAACAAATATTCAAAATAATTGACACTCGTATATACTTCTATAAAAGAAACATAGCTTTACTACCACCTCGATCTCGTTTTAACTTTCGTCATTTGAAAAAGGGTATTCAAGATTTTCACAACAAATTTGTTTTAACACCTGCTGATAAGGCTTCAAATAATGTTATTATAGTGTGACGTATACACTATATAAATGTTCAAACTGAAGAGCTTAATAGCACTAATGCTTATACACTGACTTCTTCATCTGAGAGTGATATTGTTACTGCACAAACTCTACAAATTACAAAATTTAGAATCAGTGTTGAGCCGAAACAAGACAAAGTACCTACTATGTATTGGTTGCCTAAAATGCACAAAACACCGTACAAAACAAGATTTATCGCTAACTCTAGTTCTTGTACAACTACAAAGTTATCCGTGCTCTTAACATCTTGTCTTACAGCTATAAAAGAACATGTAATTAGGTATTGCGAAAAAGTTTTTGAAACTACTGGCAAAAATTTATTTTGGTCTATAAAAAATTCAAATGACGTTTTGAAGAAACTTAAATCAAATAATTTTCAGGCGTTCTGTTTGTCTACATATGATTTTTCTACCTTGTATACTTCTCTCCCTCATAATTTAATAAGAGACAAGCTAACCAGTCTCATTGAAAAAAACTTTTGCTAGAGAAAATAAAACATTTATTGCTTGTAATGAACATAGGGCATTCTTTACAGATGGTTCTTATGATAATTATACTTCATGGACCTGTCAAGACCTTATACAGGCGCTCACATTTTTATTGGATAATATTTATTTGAGATTTGGTACCTCTATTTATAAACAAGTAATAGGCATTCCAATGGGTACTAATTGTGCACCCCTTGTTGCTGATCTGTTTTTATACTGTTATGAAATAGATGAAAAGGGAACTTTGAAAGCCACCGAACACGACAAATATGAAAATACTGCAGGCTCGGCTTGATTGAGCCTGTTCATGGGCAGTAATGGAAATGCTTATTACTGCCCACGCCGCCTAGCCCCGGGTTGAGCGCAACTCAGTAATTACACCATTAAATAGTACAATTTCGATCCATCCCAAACGATGGTATGCATATGGCGGTGAACATGGAACCTTCAATGAGGTATTTTCAGATTAATACCATTCCATGTTCAGCGGCGTATGGTCCCCAGATAAAAGAATGGGTTTGCCCTAAACGAGAAAACAATGGGCGGAACTAAACAGAATAGAATTTTGACAGGGGATCTTAGAATATAAATCCTGCATATCACAGACTACGCCAAAGGCAAAATTTAAAAACCAGGAAGTATATTCTTGGGGGTGAATGGACAATATCCAAATCTATATTGGCTGGGATATTGAAACCACCTATCTATAAACTGGCCGAAATATTAAAACAAAAGGAATTTTAGAAGTACCATAAACATAGTACATAAGTATCGTGCTCAGCCGACCTTTAAAGGACGTAACTGATAACAGCACTGATTGAATGTACGGGGAGACTTTTTACAGCCGCCACACGGCACAAACAACGCTACTGTGATATTGAAATAGATGAAAAGGGAACTTTGAAAGCCACCGAACACGACAAATATGAAAGAGATTTTATGTTATCTCTTTCTACCGAACATCAAGATGATATTATTACAACTTTTAACAACACATCGAGGTATTATTAAATATAGATAATAACCATTTTCCATTACTGGTTAATAAGATTTATCCTAAAGAACTACAGCTTAATAAAGCGAACACTTCAGAAAAGCAAGCAAACTTTCTTAATTTAAATCTATCCATTGACAATGGTTACGTCACTACTAAAATTTATGATAAAAGAGATGATTTTAATTTTAATATAGTAAATTTTCCGTTTCTAGACGGCGATGTTCCTCGTGCGACTTCTTACGGGGTTTATATCTCACAGCTTGTTCGCTTTTCAAGAGCTTGCAACGATGTGAATGATTTCAATGAACGTAATCTTTGCATTACAGAAAAACTTTTAAAACAAGGTTATAGGTATCACAAATTAAGGAAAACCTTTTGCAAGTTTTATCGCCGATATCCAGATCTAATTCATAAATACAGGTGCAGTTTAAAATCACTATTGCAACAAGGTATTTCACAGCCAGTTTTTTATGGAGATTTAATTTATAAACTTAAGAAGATAAAAGGCGATGTTAATTTCTCCCGGTTTTTCGTAAAAACCATCTGTAAATTTAAAAAGAAAGGTTACCAACATGATGTTTTACAGCGCTCTGCAGGCCTGGTGATTAACCCATCTACAGTTGATCATTATGCTTACCTCTTTGGTTGCACGACGGTGGCAGGGGTTTAAGAGTTTATGAAAGTTTATGGGGAAATCTTTTCTAAAAAGAACCTAGAAGCTCGATTTGTTTCTTTTATCCCTGTCATCGTGTTCTTGCTGATTTTACTCCAGGTGCTCTGGTCTCTGTAAGATCATTGAGTACCCGCCCTTTGGCTTTGCAATGCTATTAAATTCTTATGTTTATATGTTTGTATGCTTTTGCATGCAACATTGTTGAGCTGATGGGTGGGTTGGAGTTATTTCACCAAAACAATTTGTACTTGTTTTGTGATACGAGAACCTGTTGGGGCAAGTGTGAGGTTGGTGCACCCTAGAACCTGGTTTAAACCCCCAGTGGCAATTTGTTTTGCCACTGACCGTTCCAAGGCGGTAACCCCTCCGGTTCTCACTTCCGTTATTTGTTTGTGGCGTCCATTTTGAAACTGATTTTTGTAATACCATGCTCTCTTTTCCTCTCTACTTTTTGGCTGTGTGGGGAGGCTGTGTATGCTGGATGTGGCCATTCCTGATATGCATATTTCATTTTTTTTACTCTACAACATGCCTTTAGATCGGAGACCAGTCCCGAAACTCGAGAATGTGAATTGGTTAATTGCTTTAAATCAGAGACCGATCTCAAAACTCCGTATTTTGATCGGTTAATTGCTTCAGATCAGAGACCGATCTCGAAACTCCAGCCTGTAACTAGTAAATTGTGGCAGATCGGAGGCAAGTCTTGAAACTTCAGCTTATGATTGGTTGGTTGCTTAGGGTCGGTGACCGGTCTCAAATATGCATGTTGTGATTGGTTAGTTTCTATAGATCAACGACCAGTCAGGAAAATTCAACTTGTTAGTGATTAGTTGCTTCAGATCGTTTCAAAACTCAAGCCTGTGATTGGTTATTTGAGTCAGATTTAAGACACGTAGTAAAACTCTATCTTGTGATTAGTTAGTCGCGTTAGAGTGAAGACTGGTATCAACATTTTAGACATTTATTCGTTAATTACCAGAGCTTGTGGTTGGTTAGTTGCTTCAGATCGGAGACCAGTCGCGAAATTCCAGTCTGTCATTAGTTAGTTGCTGCAGATTGGAGACCAGTCTCGAAACGTCAGCTTGTGATTGGTTTGTAAGGCTAGTTACTTTATATCTGAAACAAGCCTCCAGTCTGTGATTGGTAAGTTGCAGCAGATGTGATACAAGTCTAGAAACTCCAGTCTGTAATTAGTTAGTTGCAGCAGATCGGATGTCAATCTTGAAACTTTAGCTTGTGAATAGTCACATGATTTTTCAATCATTACCTACCATTAACTTGTACCTTTTCCCGATCTTACGCTTAGAAATCTTCTTTGTTTTGGATGCGTCGTCTCAAATGTTTACTTTGACAGCCATGATGCTTCCGAACGGTTCCGGTCAGTTTACGGAATTCGACGATATCAAATTTTGTAACGATTTCTTCCATTGGCTGGTAATCTGAAATGCCAGTGAATCGGAATAACAATTGCAAAATATGACATCGTCGAATTCCGTAAACTGACCGAAACCATTCGGAAGCATCATGGCTGTCAAAGTACTTATATTTATAAAAAAAATTCTTTATTGGAATTTAAGTTTTCAACAATGAAACGGACACCTGTGGTGAATGGTTAGTTGCTGCAGATCGGATGTCAATCTTGAAACTTTAGCTTGTGAATGGTTAGTTGCTGCAGATCGGATGTCAACCTTGAAACTTAAGCTTGTAAATGGTTAGTTGCTGCAGATCGAAACCTAGTCTGGGGAATCGAGCTTGTGATTACAGGTCGGCGATCAGTCTCAAAACTCCAGCTTACTAGTTGGTTGCTTTAGATTGGAAAACAGGTCTTAAACCTCGTGCTTTTTAATATATATTACTAAATTATGCGAAAAAAGAAAAACAAAAACACAGTTTTATGATAACCGATCCCGAAAACGGAAAAATATTGTAAGATAAACATGTCATTAAATAAAACTGAATCGTTATTTCGATGTTTTTTTTTAAATTCACAAATCCTCACTTCAAGTGAAAGCATCGTAAAAAGGGTGTTTGGATCAATCGATAGAAAACTCAAGAGATGTTAAGCTATTTTTAAAGTTTCTTATGAGATGATTAAACAACACTAGGCTCTATCTATCCTAGCGCGCATTAAAAAAATTGAATTTAATTTTATTCCGTAGATATTATTGAATCACAAATGATTTAAGTTTCCTAAACATGATGATTGATTTTGTTGAAACGTGAATATGGCGTCTGTATTCATTTGAACGATTTTTTTCAATAGATTTGCCAAAGTATTCATTTCATAGAAGTAACCCGAATGTTATCGAACAGTACGACACTAACACATTTACGACGGTCTTTGGACTACAAAGCAAGTCGGCGGCTACACCTTTTATTACAAAATGTTATTCTTATAATCAATTAGATGTTACCCAAACGTTAACTTGTTAACATAGCTGGCGTAATACCCGTGTAAAACATATTTTAAATATACCCGGTTTGTATAAGTAGAACTTGTTTCTACAAAGTAACGTAAAAATACTTGCATACTTCCACTCTGACTGTAGTATTTCATATATTTATCACCCTCTTTTCAGTTTGTCAATAGCTCACCTGTCACAAAGTGACAGGGTGAGCTTTTGTGATCACCCTTCGTCCGGCGTCCGGCGTCCGTCCGTCCGTCGTCCGTCCGTCCGTCGTCCGTTCACAATTGTTGTCCGCACTCTAGCGGCCATAATTTTTATCCGATCTTCTTCAAACTTGATCAGAATGTTTACCTCAATTATATCTAGATCAAGTTTGAAACTGGTTCATGTGACTTTGAAATCTAGGTCACTAGGTCAAATTATAGAAAAAGCTTGTCCGCACTCTAGCAGTCTCAATTTTGGTGTGATCTTCTTTAAACTTGGTCAGAATGTTTATCTCAATGATATCTAGATCAAGTTTGTACCTGGGTCATGTGACCCTTAAAATTAGGTCAGTAGGTCAAATTAAAGAAAAAGCTTGTCTGCACTGTAGAGGTCTTAATTTTGGTCCGATCTTTCTGAAACTTTGTCGGAATGTTTATCTCCATGATATCTAGATCAAGTTTGAAACTGGGTCATGTGACCTTGAAATCTAGGTCACTAGGTCAAATTAAAAAAAAACGTGTACGCACTCTAGCGATCTTCATTTTGGTGAAATCTTCTTTAAACTTGGTCAGAATGTTTATCTCAATGATATCTAGATCAAGTTTGTAACTGGGTCATGTGACCCTTAAAACTAGGTCAGTAGGTCAAATTAAAGAAAAAGCTTGTCTGGACTCTAGAGGTCTTAATATTGGTTGGATCTTCTTCAAGCTTGGTCAGAAAGTATATCTTGATGATATCTAGGTCAAGTTTGAAACTGGGTCATGTGACCTTGAAATCTAGGTCACTAAGTCAAATTATATGAAAATCTTGTCTGCACTCTAGCGATCTTAATTTTGGTCTAATCTTTTTCAAACTTGGTCAGAATGTTTATTTCAATGATATCTAGGTCAAGTTTGACAGGTGAGCGTTATAGGGCCAATTGGCCCTCTTGTTTCATTTTATTACAGATAATTTTTGGTTTGTTATTTGTTACTTTGGTTATTTAAATACAATATATTCAACGAAATCTGAGATAATTTGCGATTCGTATTAAAGAACTAAATCATCAATCTAGTGTGCTCACGTTGATGTCATCTTTTGCGATAACGTCATTTTTTACCATAACGGAAGTTTCTATCTAGCGGCCCTCACATAATTTTTAACTTAGGTGGTGTTTACACGACACAAACTTAAGATATCTAATTTTTATGTATGTGTTTACACTTGGCAATAAGAGCGATCGCGATTGAACTTATAAACTAGATCGTTTTTAGTTATATTCAATTGCATGTTTCAAAATAGTTCCATCAGACCTCAATGGCGTTTTAATGCGAGAGATCCAAAGTTTATTAATCTGATTATCACCACACTTGCTCAGAACTTCGTGCAGTAAAACCCCTATTAAGGACCACCTGGAAAGACCACCTCAATAATATGGCCACTGTTTCAATGTCCCATTTTACAGTTACATTTTACACTATTTTCTGCCCGAAATTAAGACCACACCACTATTAAGACAAATTGTACCCAGTCCCAGAGGCGGCCTTAATAGCGGAGGTTTACTGTATTTAAAATATTTACCAGGGGTAATCAGGATAACTTGATTGTGCTCTGCTGCACGATACATGAACGATATAATAAGCTAAGACTGAAGAACAGTCCTACATCCCGGCAATCCGATTGGTTCATTAAACACAGTCTAAAAATTGACCAATTGGAAGTTTGAGATCTTAGACTGGTTTACATACTCAGTTTTAGCATCTTGGAACCAGGGCCAAGTTTCACAAACACACTCAATTATAATTATATTGCTCTAGTCGGGGGAAGCGTTTCTAGAAAAATATCAGACTCACAAACAATCCTATTCTTTGGGTTGGGTTATATCTTTATTCGAGACTGGTAGTGATGTTACTGAACGCTGCGTAAATAATCTCAAATATGACAGGTACTAGTCGACCCCGTCTTTTTAACTCAGCTAAGTAATTTTTAAGTTGATTTGTACAACTCTCTCACAAGCTATCGCTCATGAGATTTTGAAGTTGCCGAGTTGTGTTAGCGAGAAATTACTTGAGTTAGTTCCCGAAACTTTATCCAGATTTCTATTCCAGTTATTATTACGTATACAGTAAAACCCCTTATAAAGACCACCCAAACATGAAGACCACCTCGATAATAAGATCACCATTTAATATCATTTTAAATCTTCTTTTCACTAGTTTTTATCTCAAAATCAAGACCACCTCGATACTACGACCACTATTTAATATCATTTTAAACCTTCTATGCACTAGTTTCTACCTCAAAATTAAGACCTCCTCGATACTGCGACCACTATTTAATATCATTTTAAACCTTCTATGCACTAGTTTCTACCTCAAAATTAAGACCACCTCGATACTACGACCACAATTTAATATCGTTAAAATATCTTACTGAAATTACTAAGTACGAAATTCCAGCACATCGAAATGACAAAACTTGAAATGACGCCCTGATTTATTTATTCCGGGCGGACATAAATTTGTATTCCGTCTGAACAACAAGAAATTAAATTTTGTAAATATTCCGTCTCCGGTTCATTTCCAGGCGGAAAAAAAGGAATTCCTGCTAAAAAAACAGCAGGACTTCGTCTACTTTCAGGTTCATCCGTCCGTGCCTTACTAATTGCTATCCTTTAAATATGTACGGTATATGTTCTGTGCACATTGTTATCAATGCTTTAGACTTGAGACTTTGCAATACTAAACACCCACCATCTTTTATATATTTGAAATATAAAGGGATCGTCCAAATAAAATTGTAAGCTAACGGATGCCGGTATTGGATTCTAGCATAAATGTTTTGGGATTTTAAAACGGTCTCGATACTCCTTATTTATTATTGTTTTGTTGTTAAAAGCCTGTATTTGGTTTCGGTTGTTTCAAATGGGAAACCAATCTCAAACCTCCAGCTTGTGATTGTGATTGGATGGTTGCTTTGGATTGGATACCAGTCTCAAAAATGCAGCTTGTGATTGGTTAGTTGCTTTGGATTGGATACCAGTCTCAAAAATGCAGCTTGTGATTGGTTAGTTGCTTTGGATTGGATACCAGTCTCGAAACTGCAGCTTGTGATTGGTTAGTTGCTTTGGATTGGATACCAGTCTCGAATCTTCAGCTAGTGATGTGTTTGTTGTATTGGATTTGATACTAATCTCGAAACTGCAGCTTGCAATTGGTTAGTTGCTTTGGATCGGGTTCCAATCTCGAAACTGCAGCTTGTGATTGGTTAGTTGCTTTGGATTGGATACCAGTCTCGAAACTGCAGCTTGTGATTGATTGGTTAGTTGCTTTGGATTGAATACCAGTCTCGAAACTGCAGCTTGTGATTGGTTAGTTGCTTTGGATTGAATACCAGTCTCGAAACTGCAGCTTGTGATTGGTTAGTTGATTTGGATAAGATACCAATCTCAAAACTGCAGCTTGTGATTGGTTAGTTTCTTTGAATTGGATACCGATCTAGAAACTGCAGCTTGTGTTGGGTTAGTTTTTTTGGGATCGGGTACCAATCTCGAAACTGCAGCTTGTGTTGGGTTAGTTTTTTGGGGATCGGGTACCAATCTCGAAACTGCAGCTGGTGATTGGTAAGTCGCTTTAGATGGGAGAACAGTCTCGAAACTCCAGCTTGAGATTATTTGCTTCAGATTGGCGACCAAATTCGAAATTCAAGCTTGTGCTTGGTTATTTGCTTTATATCAGAGAATAGTCTTGAAACTTCTGCTTGTAATTTGATATTTACTGCAGATCGAAGACCAGTCTCGAAACTCCATCTTATGATAAGATCAGAGTCCATTCTTGAAAAGCAAGCTTGACGCGTGGAGAAGAGTTTATAATTATTAATAAATTAGTTTGGTATATATTAGGAGGTATTTGATACTCAAACTAATGCTTGTGTAAACTGAAAATTTTTGAAAGTGTGTGTACTTCTTAAAAATAGTTATGTATCTATAGGTATGCACATTCAAATATGTTTTTATTCTATTTATTCAAATGATTTTAAACAACATTAATGGATGCAAATCAAGGCTTTTTACCAGCCTCTCACCTCTCACCTTTGCGTTCTGTATACAAAACATAGGCGGATCCAGGATTTGTAGTTACGGGGGGCGGAAAATAAACAATCCGACTGGCCAGGGGTCCAGGGGGCCGGCGGCCCCCGGAAGCTCCTGTGTTTTAGTCATTTCTAAGTGATTCATGCACATTTCAAGAACCTCAAATATACTTTCCCAGGGTATACAATACAATGTACGAGAGCTCTAATCTACCGTGTGCTTAAGGTATGAATCACACGGAGACAAAAATAAGATCTTTTGCACAATATATATTTTGAATGTTTGCGTGTTTCCCACTTGGTGCATCCATGTTTGTTGACTCACTTTACTCAAAGGAAAAATATAAATGGAAGTAAGTGAAAGCAGGAATATTTAGAATACAGAAACGTATTTTACTATGAACATGTAAAGTGAATTCAAAGCGGGAGGAAAAATATAGCTAACACGTAAACTTAAGTATCACAATCGCATTTTGGGTTAGGCAGGGGACGTAAATTATTAAAATGATGATATTGATGATGATATTTTCGTGCTGCAGCTCTGCTAAAAAAAACTCTTCAACATCTTCTGACGTTTCGGCGCGTCCATTGTTGTTGACAATTCTAATCAACCCAAAGATAGAATAAAATACGGAAAATTCAAAGGAAAAAGTTGAATCGCAAAGTTTGAAGGTCGAATCAATTTCAGTAGATTGTAGATTAGATCACGATGTTTTGCATAGCATCTAAATATATCATATAATTTTTTAAACAGCCGTTGGATCATGTTAAAATCTTACAAAAAATGAGAAGGAATTGTTTGTGAATTGTTCGTTATGTCATTGTATTAGTGTACTCCTAGTCTCGAAACTTATTGCACGCGTAGCTTGCGAAACTTTTTTGACATTTATATATATTTTCCTATATATCATATTTCATTACAGAGAAAAAAAACTTTGCTTGGGCAATTTTAGGGGGGGGGGGGCGTACGCCGGGTCCGCCCCCCCCCCCCCCCCCCTGGATCCGCCTATGCAGAATATGACATTTACTTAAAATACAAAGAGTTATTGTATGTTTATAAGTAAGGGAAAAGCATTTAATCATGTTGTTAAGTGATTCCATTGACTTTCTTCAATTGTTGAGAAAACTATTGTTGCTGTCTGGGAGGGATTGGCTGTCGGAATGCCAGAAAACTAAGATTGAAGACCAGTCTTAAAACATACTTTTGATTGGTTCATTTCGTCAACGTAATTGCAGAGTGTCGTAAGTCATGTTTGACAATATTGAGTGATTAGTACCGTTGTGTTCGTTGTTTAAGATCTACACGACTGTAAGAGTTATATCTGTGTGGAACTTTTCTATACAATCAAAAAATTAATTCCACGAAGACGTAAGTCATGCATAATTATTGGTGTCCTAATCTTCAAATGTTTATTTTTTCTCGAAAGTATGAAAATGCTTCATACGTGGTTTGGATAATGTCAGTCAATTTTAAATTACATTCTTAGATTTGAAATCGGTCTTTCCAGTCTGAGTTTTAGGATATTGGCCCAGAATTTAGTGGCAGATGTTATATAAGTATTGTTTTCATTGAAACTTTGTATTTTAAATATAATCTACGATTACCTGTGCAAAGTTCTGACATGCTACGAAAAACACAAGGCTTGTACGCTATCCCCGTTTTATTTTAGTGCGATAGCGCCAGTTATGCAAATTATGAAATTGTGTAGGCTAGGCTGGTGCGTATCTTTCCATAGTAAAACGGATAAATTGGTTTCCCACCCATGCTAGGAAAAATTGTAGTATATTCAATACTTTGTGTTTGTTCTAAATACAGGTAAAGCAATTATAATGATTATCGCGAACAGAGTAAAGCCTGATCGAACTGTATGAATTTAAAATGTGATCTAGGTCAAAATGTACATGTATGTGGCAAAAGTACTGAACTATCATTTAATTTCGCGTTGTCAAATTTTCGCGCAGATGCCGCGAGTCACATTTTCACGCGAGCATTATATAATATTCGCGCACTTGTATTACAAAGTTATATTCCGCTCGGATTTCGCGCATTTTCCATAATAAGCTAAAACCCAAGCGAAATGTAATAACACCACAGTAATAACAGCTGTAACACGTATGTGTAGTTTTGTGCGATAATCGCATTCGACCAGCATAATGTACAAAAAACCAACGAACTTTTTTTCGAACGCATTTAAGGATTGAATCGATATTTGATGGTTTCCATTTGGGTATGGAAAACACGTGGGTTGTTTAAAGTGTGTGAAGCCCGAAGGGCTTCACGCGTACTTTAAACAATCCAACTGTTTTTCATACCCAAATGAAAACTATCAAATATCGATTCAATCCTTATATTTACACTCATTAATAATCTCATTAATACAGAAATAACTAGAAGAATTAGTGATATTACGGCTTTTTCGAATGGCTGTTGGAACAGCTAGATTGACGACAAAGTGAATGACGGCACGCTTTTTCGCAGCAACTCGTGCCAAAAGTTGCGTGCACGGCGACGTCACACGTCAAGACATCGTGCAACGTCCAATGAATTGTGAACGGCTCTACAGTAGCCACGCCTTTTAAACTATTACGTCACACTGTTTACCATTGGAAATTATGATTCGTTAGGTGGATAAGAATTATCGTAGAGAATGAAGTTGAAGTGTAAATATTTTGTGTTAAAATCCAAGCAGTAGAATTTGTTGTTTGAGTTAACCCTTTACATACACGGTTTTTATCTCATGTGCGAATAATGTAGATTTAGATCGGCCGCCACAGCCGTGCCATCTGACCTGGATCTACACTGGTCGCCTCCTGGTCAAAAACAACCCAGTAATATTAAACGTGCGCGAATACGACAGAGATGTGCCGGCTGATATAGATCTAAACTGTTCGCACTGGAAAACAGCCATTATAGTGTTAAGGCATCGCCACACTCCTCCCAATCCTATTCATCGATAAAATAAAAATCATCAAATCTCAGTAATGACAAAATGCCATTCAATGAAACTTTGCACAAATGAAGGTTACTAATGTATCTTTTGTATTTTGCATACAGTAAGACAAAATAGAAAAGTAAAGAAAAAAAGCTAGACCTAAAAATTCCTTGAATTCTATTTACATAAATTCACAAAAACTAGGCGATGCAGAACATAACTTTAAATTCCCTCGTGAGCGCAATGATACTGACATGAAAATGTTGTGCATTTTGTAAAAAACGTTCAACTATTAAAAGAGAAATCAGTGATTGTCATCAGTTTACGCGACCAGGAAATTGAAGGTCAAACACACTTTTACTAATATCTCGTAAAGTTTACAAAAGTAAATAATGAGGACACAATAAATTGCTGTCAGTATCATATTACTCATGTGGGCATTTAAAATGATGTTTTGTGTTCTTTAGTTTTTGTGAATTTATGTAAATAGAAGTTGAAGGAATTTTTAGATCTCGCTATTTTTCTTTACTTTTCTAATATGTCTTACCATCTGTAAAATAAAGATACATTAATAACATACACTTGTGCAAAGTTTCATTTAACAGCATTTGCCGTTATTGAGATTTTGGTAATTTTCTTTTTATCGATGGATAGAATTGGGAGGAGTGTGGAAGGCCCTTAAGCCCATAAACAGAAACCGAAATAATTTTGTACCGGTGAACATACCAGCATTTAAATTTTTTCAAGCAGATAATTTTTTTGTGTGAAAATATCCGATAATTATTTGAAGTTTGCACTTACAAGAAGTGGACACTATTAATACAGAAACTGAAGGAACGGCCAGAACCGTGAGTGAAACTTACTCAAGCGTACATTTTTAGAGAGTATGTTTCTGAATAATGATTAAATAACATTATTATTTATACTTACAGAATTTAAAGAAGAACTCGTTCGTCTCTACAATGAGAAAGAGTCCATGATTCCGGCCTCACCTCTAGAAGAAGACCATGCTGTCCCTTTAATTAAACTGTACGTACAGCCCCCGATGTCGGCGTTTAACAAACCGAATGCCTTTGGACATGGAAAGAAATCTCCTGAAAAGACGTCAGTCTCTTCGTACAGGAAGTTATTCCTCAATGACGATAACGTTCCATATAAAAATATATACGTGGAGGCAAATGCCGGCTACGGGAAGACGTCCTTTACCCAGAAAGTTGCAGTAACGTGGTGTCTTGCTCAAAATCCCTCCAACTCAACTATCAGCAAAGATCAACAGGAGGACGTCGATACACTAAAACGCTTCGACTTACTGTTCCTGTTACACTTACGAGATTTCCACGGTGACGACACGTGCCTTCTTGATGACCTCGTACACAAGTTTGTGTCGAAGAATTTGCCAAGCAAAGAAAGATTTTCAAAAGAGTTTATAGGAAAAATGTTACAGAATAAAACTTGTCTAGCCATCTTGGACGGGCTAGACGAGTGGGTGCATCCCGAGACGTGTCGACTAACACCCGGAATACCACACAACAACTATCGTGAACGCTGTACCCAGTTAACAACAACGCGACCGTGGAAGCTGAGTACGACAGGGCTGACACCAAACCTAATTGACAGACAAATAGAGATATCCACGCTCGATGACAAAACTTCTCAAGAACTGAAATCAAATGCCGTTAAACTCCTGAGCGAAAACAGTGGCGAAAGGGAGCCTGACCTGAACGACTTTGACAGAAAAGTGTCTTCGGTAAAACTCGGAGAAATCCGTTTAATTCCGTACATCTTACTACAGCTTATTTGCATCTGGTTTGATGGTCTTAGCATCGGCAAGTCGAAATGTGAAACGTACAGTAACACTATTGAATTAACTCTTCAGCGGGGTTTGAACAAGAAAAATGCACCGACCCTTCCTACTGGAAACGCGGAACGTAATGTTACAGTCCCAGAATGTTTGAGACATAACGTGTTGTGTAATCAGTATATGAACTTACTTTTAAAGGTCGGGAAGTTAGCGTTCTATGCATTATTTCAGAAAATAAAAGAATCCAGCCTGGTGATTGACAGCACAACTGTGTTGAAATTTCTAACAGAGCAAGAACTCGAGTTTTGTCTGAAAATCGGACTGTTGAGTCAAAGCAAGGACAGAAGTAAAGTCTCAGTAAAGCGCTATCAAGTTTTCTTTCAACATAAATCTATACAGGAATTTATGGCTGCCTTGTACATTGTGTCTGAATGGAACGATGGAACTATAAAATCAACTATTCTTGAAGTTTGTTCATCGCTTTCAAGCATATTGGAAATGGAAAATCTTTTTGTTTTTGTATGTGGTATTAATCCAGAAGTATATACATGTATTTCCGGTGAGCTGCAGACGATCGTTGACCTTGACAGCTCTGTATGCCAATTTAGGACAGACATGTATATTGATTGGTTTGATGACGCTTGGAAATCAATGAAATCTTACCAGTCAATGCAGTTAGAGTGTCTACAAGAAAGTTTGAGAAATGGAAATGACAGCTGTCAAATCCCTCTTTATTTCGTGCTTGATAAACACAGCCTAACATATGATGTAAAAGCTTTGAAATCAATAATGCAAGGTAATGAAACTATCGGGAAATCTCCACAAGTATCATTAAACGAGAAGATTGTAGCCTCCGTGTTGTCCGATGATCCTCCCTTTGTGTTCATGCAGTCGCTGGATCCTGGTGTGTTCACCTCCCTGGAGACATTGAGAGTAGAAGACTGTGACAAGGAACCAGTATGGCTGGCTGACATCCTCACTGAATCAGCCCGTACATTGAAATGTCTGACACTAACAGAAAAGTATATCTCTCTATCAGCACCATATCCAGGTAGTATCTCTCTGTCCGCTATCAGTATAACGGCGCTCACAGGACTGACATGCTTACAATCATTGTATCTTCGTAACGTTCACATGACTCACAGTAACCTTAAATGTCTCTATGCTTATATCAGCCAGACCACAACACTGACACAGCTCAAGCTGGAGATGATAAACTGCTCGGGCCACAGGCCTCAGTACCGTGATTGTGACGTCACCTTGGACCTACATCGTCACAATGAGCTGAAGATGCTGCATCTTGTCGTGGTATCATGTAGAGAGCTACACGTGAATCCAGCATGTCTGGAGAAGCTCCAGTTCCAGCCACGGGGAGAGAAGATGACAGCCAGAGCCAGCGCCACATTGTGGCAAGATCTACGTGCAGCACCGGTCCTATCATCATTAACGTTATCCAACATAACATCCTGCCAGGAGATGATACAAACCATTCCTACATTAACTCAGCTACAGCATCTCAAGCTTAGGATGATCGATATGGGCGACGTCATACCGCGTGTATCACCTGAAATGTCTCATCTAGAACATGTGGAGCTATTCTCCATCAGAATGTCGTCTGCAGCGTGGCAGACACTTTTCTTCAGTATCGGTCAGCTACCACGGAGTATCACCGTTAAACTCGAGTGGATTACAATGACATCCCAGGAGTGGAGAGAACTGTTGATCAGTGTCGGCGGGCTGCAACATCCGGTCACGGTGGAGTTATACTCATGTGAGGGACCATCCGAGGAGCAATGGAGGACGATTGTGAACGTGATCAAGACAACGCCGACATTATCACTATTACAAGATTTAAGTATACAGAACTGGTTTGGTGATGATCGTGCATCGCTGACTCTGAAAAATCAATAATGTAATTATCAAAGCAAACTAGATTTACATTCAACCCTGAACTTTATGCGAAATATAAAAAGGATACATGTACACAAAAAGACAAAGAACTTTTGATTTGTTTTAATCTAATTTTATTAGAACAAAGTTGGTGATATTTCGAATGATTTACAAGTATTTATCTGACTATACGCGTACATGTACATACAAACGGATCTTTGGACATATTTAAATTAACTACAAATAGTTCCAAACATTTCAAGTTATTATTTAGTTACATACATGTACACTTGTTTATTTATGAATATTTAATAACAAAGTAACAATTAAAAAATCTAACTTTCTAAGGATGTTTCATTGATATATTGAATGTACATGTATATAGTAAAAGTGCAAGTGTATTATATTGATTTAATTGTACATACTGACATGATTTTACAAGTGTTTATGATGATTATACATGTACATTGTAAATATACTCGAGTACAAAAGAAACGTCTCAGCTAAGAATAAATAGAAATCATTACCTCCAAGTAAGCAGTGAATTTATTTATAATCTATTCTTTGAGTCAGAAGACAAACATTTCATGGTATAATGCACACACACAAACTGCTTTTATCATTGAATCTTATAAGGAATGAATGTCCTAACACAGCAAGTATCCTGTCATGTTTAGCAATTTAGAGAAAAATGCTGAAATTATGTACACTAGGCATTTGTTTGGTGCTCGAGTATATATCAATTGTAAAATATGAATGTACCTTTATATATTGATTGAACATATTTTAGTATATGTATTGATTTTATTATTATATTGATTTAACATGTTTACAAAAAATGATTTTAAATTATCTTGATTAATATTACTACATTTACCTATAGGTAAAATTTATAAATAAATGGCATAAAACTTTCTAGATTTTTATCAATTTCTTTAAGATTAAACAAACAATACAGCAGGTATCCGATATATCTGTGCCAGAAGTAGGATGCTAATATAAAGCTGGAAGCATTGCGGTCTGAAGACATTAACTGGCCCTGAAAATTAAGTCATAGTTAGTATTTATCAAGTGAAGTTTTAACAAATAAGAAACCGTAAGATAATGGAGCCTAGCTAAGTGACTGGTTTTCTTAATTGTTAAAACATGACTTACTAAACACTAACATACTTAGTGTCAGCTGGCACATCAGTCACGTCTGATATGGATCTACAGTTTTGCTTCTTGGTCAGAAAAACAAACTTAATGAATCAAATGTGAACAGTATAGATCCTGATCAGACTGAATGGATGTGCCGACTGATCTGGATCTATACTAGTCACCCATGGGATAAAATCCATATTCAGTGAAGTCAAGGGACAACAAACAATAAATTATGAACACTTCATTCCATATAACCTACGTTGTTCACCATTCTGTCATAGAAACGTTATTGTTGCATCCAGAAAACAGAACAGTTTGACATGGTAGAAAAAAGTGACCAAATCCACATTTATCACAAAATTCCTTTGGCATACTAGTTTTATCAAGCTAATTAACTAGAATGCAGTTCAGTGTCAAGTTGGAGCATACACGTCCATTTTAGAATTTGCCCGAACCATGCTAATCCATGAACAAGGTAGAACTACAACACCAGTTCAAAATCAAAGGTTTTATTGTTTTGTGACCAGTGTAGATCTAGATCAGCTGACACATCCATGCCGTGTGATCTGGATCAACACTGGTTGCTTCTTGGTTACAAATAACCTAATCTTAGAAATTAATCAAAGAAAAGTTTAGTTAATGTGTCTGCAGTCTGATGAATTTTTAAAACAGTATGTCTATCGTCTTGGTCCTGAATCAAAGAAGAAGGTCATAAGACTTGACAATTAAAAGTTCCCAGGCCCTCCAGGTCGCCCAAACATAGAAGTGTAGACCGATGAGACACTTGTAATCCTGTGCCTTGTGGCAGAATGGTGTCCGGGTGCCTCTCGCTCAAATATAGAAGTGTAGACCGATGAGACACTTGTAATCCTGTGCCTTGTGGCAGAATGGTGTCCGGGTGACTGAAATACAAAATGTGGAATAGTATATAAAAAACGTAACACATGTCATCTTATTTCACTAGTTCTCAATCATACAAGTGTTGATCAAATATGTGGCATGTTTGATCCAGTTAGTAGAATGAGATGGTAAGACACCATTCAGTAATCTTAAGTCAACTTAAAGAAGACATAAAAAGACATATAAAAAGGATGGCAAATTATAGACTGCGTAATCAGTCACTGATATTACACAATATCAGCAATGCTTACCCATCCGTTATTGGCAATGTAGTGTGCTCAGAGTTATGTGGCTAGGCACCATTGCGGTGCTGGTTCTATCCCTGGTCTAAGCTTGTTTCATTTAATGAGAAGTTATGTTCAGAACAGCTATGATTTTCTCTTAATTCTGCTGGTTTGTGTATTTTATTAAATTGAATATACAAATAGATAAAAAGGGAACTTTGAAAGCCACTTAATACAACAAATATGAAAATATTGCAGGCTCTGTTTGATTTAGCCTGTTCGTGGGCAGTTATGGAAATACATATTACTGTCCACGCCGCATAGCCCCGGGTTGAGCGCAACTCAATATTTACACTAATAAACAGTACAATTTTGATGTATCCCACGTTTGGGTGGTTGTTGAGGAAAGGTCTGACCTAGTACAGCTTAGCAAACATTGAGAAATTATATTTCACATGACTCAGTGGGACAGCAAGTTCAGTTGGCCAGGTTTACAGTCATGGTTCGAATATTTACAGACTTTATTCTTGGTCTGAAATGAAGATACAGTAAAACCTCTGATAACGACCACCCTAAAGTTAAAATCTCCTGGATAACAAGACCTCTCTATCAACCGCCATATGCATACCATCGTTTGGGATGGATCGAAATCGTACTATTTAATGGTGTAATTACTGAGTTGCGCTCAACCCGGGGCTAGGCGGCGTGGGCAGTAATAAGCATTCCCATTACTGCCCATGAACAGGCTCAATCAAACCGAGCCTGCAGTATTTTCATATTTGTCGTGTTCGGTGGCTTTCAAAGTTCCCTTTTCATCTATTTGAATAGTTTTGCACTATTTTCTAACCTGGAATTAAGACCACCCCGCTATTAGGAACACTCTAGAGGGGGTCTAAATACAGGGGTTTTACTGTATGTCTCAGTGTGATGTCAGCATAACCTTCAACAACTCAATTTGACGCAGGTTTGCAACTTATCTCTCTACAACATTGTACAAGACAGTCTGACCAAGACATCTAATACTGCCACAGAATACGCTTGTCGGAGATCGGAAACTTGGCCATGTTTAGACAACTAAAGGGCCATAACTCCAGGAAGGTAGGGGAGGCAAATATGTCTGGTTACCAGATATGTTGAGATCTAACGTCAACAAATCTAAAGCAAATCAAAGTGACATGTTTTGCGAACTTCTTTCATTATCCAGAATAAGAATTTTAAAAATCTTCTTTAATTTTTTGTCTGCATTATCAATGCATAAATACAACATTGCACTCATGTGAATAAAACCTCTTACTATTTCATCTTTTTGGGGTATTTCGTATTAAACACTTAATATAGACAGTGGAACCTTTTGTCAGCCTTCAAAAACACAACCACCGTACCACAGTCATCTCACTTCAGACCTGAAATGTTGAAGGTATCTATTTACTTCCTTTTCTGTGCTCAAAGTAAGACAGAATAAAACATTTAGAAAATGACTATTGTCGGCTTATACAGAAAACTTATACAGAAAACAACTATCCTGTGTCTTGAACATGTCCTATTAGCATCCTCTTGCCCGCAGAAGATAGTCAGTTTTATTACACTGATGCTATATTTTTTATCTAAAGAGTCTATGCTGGTGTACAAAACTGCTCTCTGATAAAAATGACAACTTCTTCACCCTTTACTACACAAATACGATTTCATCACATGGTCAATTAGTGTAGATGCAGATCAGTGTTCACATCTGTGGATCTACACTGTTCACTCATCTAGTTGTATTCTTATTAAGATGTAAAAGGCAATATCTAATGTGACGAAGATGGCTGAAATATATTGCCGTTCAAAAGACTCTTCTTAAGGTAATTACTGTCTTACCCAAATGCAGTAGTAGATTTATTTCATATATTTATAATCCTACTGACAAATAAAGACAATAACGTTCCAATGTAATTTGTTTAATTTAACGAAGTTTTTTTGTACAGCATTTTGTTTTTGTTCTGTATTTAAGAGCATACTTTGTTCCACAAATAAACCTTTATGAGATTGTCTAGAATTTGTTTTAAAGAACAAATCTGACAAAATGAGCATAGAAACATTTAAGATTACCTGGTAGTATTAAAATCTGGGAATTATTATTTAAACAGTGCAATAGTCAGGCAAGTGATAAGGATCACCACAGACATTTAAAACAGTGCAATAGTCAGGCAAGTGATAAGGATCACCACAGACATTTAAAACAGTGCAATAGTCAGGCAAGTCATAAGGATCACCACAGACATTTAAAACAGTGCAATAGTCAGGCAAGTGATAAGGATCACCACAGACATTTAAAACAGTGCAATAGTCAGGCAAGCGATAAGGATCACCACAGACATTTAAAACAGTGCAATAGTCAGGCAAGTGATAAGGATCACCACAGACATTTAAAACAGTGCAATAGTCAGGCAAGTCATAAGGATCACCACAGACATTTAAAACAGTGCAATAGTCAGGCAAGTGATAAGGATCACCACTGACATTTAAAACAGTGCAATAGTCAGGCAAGTCATAAGGATCACCACAGACATTTAAAACAGTGCAATAGTCAGGCAAGTCATAAGGATCACTACAGACATTTAAAACAGTTCAATAGTTAGGCAAGTCATAAGGATCACCACAGACATTTAAAACAGTGCAATAGTCAGGCAAGTGATAACGATCACCACAGACATTTAAAACAGTGCAATACTCAGGCAAGTCATAAGGATCACCACAGACATTTAAAACAGTGCAATAGTCTGGCAAGCGATAAGTATCACCACAGACATTTAAAACTAACTATTTAAATATCCTGCTTGATCATCTGTGCAAGTTTGAAAGAAATCCGCCTTATAGTTTATGAGGAGTTGCTGCCACAAGATTTTGGGACGTACAGACATACAGACGGACGAATGCAACTCTATATGCCTCCAATCAAACACAACAATTATGCAGGTTCGGTTTGATTGAGCCTGTTCATAGGCAGTAATGAAAATGCATATTAATGCTCACACCGCCTACACCCTGGTTGAGCGCAACTCAATAATTACAGTAAACAGTACCAACAGATATTCTGCCACAGATATCTCTAATATTTTAACTCGTGTCATTCACATCTAAAACTGCTTTCTCCTTTACGATCACCCCTGGTGGTAGACTTCACTTTTAGATCCCTTATAAAATTGTAGTGAATCAACAGTCTAAAATTCTGACCTCACACACCTGAAAAAAGAAAAGGCTATTTTCTAACATTCGTAGTATTTAATACTAGTATTTAATACAAGTCCAGACCAGATTCAGCAAAATTTCAAAGATGCGACCAGTGTAAATCCAGATCAGATGGCACATTTTCCTCTTACGTAATCATAAAAAGCTGAAAAGGAAATACTTTTAATAATTGTAATATATTTAATTTGTAGACTACAAAATAATGTATTTCTTCATTACACCACCACTTGCAAAATGCTAATTCCGGAGCTCTTTAATGACTCATATTTTTATCTTATTACTGTTAGTAAGTTTCTACAATGTTGCAAGCTGGTCTCAATTCATGACAAGACATTTTTCAATTTTCATAACAATGGAGTGACAGGTGCTCAGTTACTGTCTGCTATTTTTTAATTCTTGCAATGTAATGATCTAGGGTTATAGAATTCAGAACATATAGAATCCAGATCTCAAGTTTCCCATTGGTCGGTTGTGAGACTGTTCTCAATTTCACCCAATCAGATTTCTGACATCTGAGAATAGTCTTCATTCTCAATGTTATAACCTCGGAAGCCAATCTGGCTGTTTAACAAACTTGAACTTGACATTGTGCGAATTATATTCACAGTTTCAAAGTTTCATAAAGACTGAATAATGCCTCCTATTCCAGTTACTTGACAGCTTTTTAATTGCCATTCACCAGAGTGGATGCTTGTTGTGAGCTCCTTAATTGTGAGTCATTACCTGCATGTACCTTTGCTGTGACAATAAATCCAAGCAACTGTGCCAGGCAAACTTTCTTAAGGCCGTTGTGCATCATGAACAAGTATGGCTTGAGTGCCTCGTCTTTATTCATGTCCTACAATCAAAGTGAAAGACATGGTTACCACTTCTAGGATACAAGATGACTTAAATCATAAACATTAATGCTTGCAAGGAGAGTATGAAAACTGGAGAACAATTACATCAATCACAACTGACTCTGATGTTAGGCATAGGTTAACAAGAGAATACACCAAATATTATACTCTGTTAGAGGCCCTGACAATGTGATAAGGATTCAAGCAGTTTCAGATACTGAAACATTTTATTTGCCCTTATAATGAAGTGATTCAAATAAAAGAATACAATAAAAGGGAGACAACTCCAATAAAAAAGGCAAAATTTAAAGTGATCAAAGTTTGTATGTGATTTTAGTAGACCTAACAATGCTTGGGAAAAACTTGCAGGTTGGTGCAACCTAGAACATGGTTTTAACCTCCAGTATTGCTTTGCTTCTGACTGTTCCAATGTGACAGTAATGTGCATTTCCATTACTGCCCATGAACAGGCTCAATCAAACCGAGCCTGCAATATTTTCATATTTGTCGTGTTCGTCGGCTTTCAAAGTTCCCTTTTCATCTATTTGATGCAGTAAATTGTTTGTGTTGAATGTTTTACATCTGGCGTATATTTACAGTGTTTAGTACCTTCAGGATCTTGTAGCCAACATTTGTTAACAGCTTCTGTAATCTCAGATTGTGTTGTCTGGTCAACTCTGAAATTACTGAAATTTTTAATTCAATGTAATCATGTGCATTTAGATTGGTGACAAATTTGTCTGAAACTTGCTCATGTTCAATAATGCCTGGTGTTTTTGGAATAAGTGAACTCTGTTACTGACTGTTGTTTGCCTAACCCTAACCCACATTATGCTTCGTGTACAGCTAAGCTTTGGAAATTGCTACCTTCAGAATAGTGTTTCTGTAATTAATAACCATTTAGCCATGTCTAAAACTTTAATTTTAGGCCTAGTGAAAAACTCAAACACTTCAGAAGCAGATGACCAGTTTCTGTGCTTCATAATAAATTAATATGAAAGTGTTATAAACTGACAGCCAATATACCGTATAATTGGTTATTTTCGCGATCGAAAATTTTCGCGATTTTGCCATAAATTAAATTTTCCCGGATGTAATTTTAGCGAATTTGTGCCTGTAGAAATTAATTTTCGCGTTTTAACTGTTCCAGTGCATTCATATTGCATTTTTGTAATCCTGTGCCAGCAGATGTACAGGTGTAAAAAAATAAGTATTATTAGAAGAAGTGTTTGCTATGGTGTAAAAGCTGTGCATGTAACAGTGGTATTTTATCAAACTATTATAAATCAAATTGTATGTAGCATAATGGACATCCATTTTAATAACAAGGTGATAATGTTTTTATCGACGGAATAATGACAATGACCACCGGAGATATAGATTATGAAGCGATAATTAACCTTTAGGGACGATTACAAAGCCTTTACAAACAGACCATTAAGTATCGCTCATCAGCATTGCACTTCACGAAAATAAAATTGGGAATTTTTGGCGTTTATACTTTTAGCGAATTCACGAAGATCGCGAAAATAGCAAAAATATTATGCTCGCTAAAATAAACCATTATACGGTATTTGGTCAAGCTTCGTGATTTTGTTTTAGTGAAATCTGTTTCTAACTGACTGAAATTTCATGTTTTATCATATTTAAATTAAGCAATTTTCCTACCAGTTAAAACTCCTTAAATGTTTGTGCGAGTTTTGACAACTGACTATTTCTACAATTTTGCCATACCTTCATATTGTCAGAGATTCTAGCCACCATCTGTTCAACATATTCTGCACATTCAAGATTCATCTTGTCTGCTCGTCATATTATTAGAGATCTGAAAATGATAAAAGTTTGAGTTTTGAATGTTAACATACAAGATTTTTAACTGTCCTACATGCAATTTGAAAAGATTATTTTCTGGACTTCAAGAATTTACAGTTTCTTGTACTAACATGTCAGTGAAAGCTTAATTTCATCAAGACAACCTTTTTACTCTTAATCAGCGGTGCAACAAAATTCAGTTAGCAAGGAGCACAGTTAGGGCCATAATCTGGATCCATTCACAGACCATAACAGAATACTAGACCCCAAGTGATGGATCGAACGATTTGCTTTGGCTATTCATTAGTTTAGAATTGTTATTTCACATGGAAATTGTCTGTTGGTTACCAGTATTAACGTGTGTCACCCATTTTCACGACCTCTATTTGGACATTATACCTTCGACCTTTTTCTAAATTGTCTGTGCAAACTATCAAATAACATTTATTAAACTTTCTCAGTGGAAAATTGATATCAATCACTTTATTGTGTCTAACAGTTACATCCAAACTTATTCTGGTTGGTGACGACTGACTTGATAAAATAAAAGGTGTCGGTGTACAAATGACTTGCATAGCAGTGAATCCCTTGATTTTGTCAGCAATACAATGTAGTTTGAAATCATTAAAAATGAAATAATGTCAACGAATTATATTATTTATTATTTTTATAGAGAATGAGTTAATAAAGTAATAATTAACAGTTTCCACATGTACTAGTAAACTTGTGATTTTATTAGAGGTACATGAAAAATCGTGTAAATAAACGAAAACATCAATGATTATATTTAAAAGCTTTTTCCCACCTATATGTCCACAAGAAGAGAAACTTTGGCAATTAATTTATTTTCAAAAATTGTGTGGCTATTATCTGAAAACAGCTGAGTACTAACTATGTTACCTTCAACAACTCAGTTTGAAGATGTGATTAACAAACAGGTCTGTAACTGGTGCTCTCTTCCACCATGGTATTGTACTAGAGTGCTAAAACTGCAACGAAATACACTCGTCAGGGAGTGGACAGAGCCAATTTGGTCCAGACATCCCGAAATTTGCCAGATCGAAGGACCTGACCGGTGAAATTTGAGTCGGTCAGATGTGATTTCTTATGTTACCAGAACGAATGTCAGAAATAAATTTGAACTCCTAATACTTGCTAAAACTTTTAACATGTTTCGGTCTGACATAATTTGTTTTGATCAGACAGATTTTTTACACCTTGTCTGACCAAATGTCTGACACATTTTTAAACTTTCGAGAAGTCTTTAAAATTGGTAAGGTTTAGACAATTATAGGGCCATAACTCCAGAATGATGTGGGGGTGGGGTTGAAGATTGGAGAGGAGAGGTTCAATCTGGCTGGTTCCCAAACATAGTCAAGATCTAATGCCAATAAATGCTATTGTCCATAGTGAGAATCGAACCCGTACCTTACGCTGACAGCACCTAGAAATGTGCACTCTACCTTCTGAGCTAATTCGGACAACCCCCAAAAAGGTTGTGTGGCTGTACAAAAAGTGGTCATCATTACATGACATTGGTAATCGATTTCTTACTGATAACAGTACTGACTACATATAAGCAATCCGATTAAGTTTTAGTGATAGTAGATAATGGTTTTCCATAATACATGTAGATGTAAAATATTTGCGGTTATTTTCATAACTCAAGAGCCAGAAGAGCAATCTGGCTGGTTATTAAATTTAACAACATACATGTATATTAAGTACTCTGAACAAGATTGGTTAAAATTGGTTTTAAAGTTTTTTTTAAGAGAGTAAGTGTTAATTTGTTTAATTATATACCATAAAGGGCCGTAACTCTTCTCCCAGGTCCGAGAAGCAATTTGGCTAATAATTAAATTTAAAAACATGAACGTCGCAGGATTTCCAAGACGTCCAGTTTCAAATGGGATATATTATATAAACAAAATGTTAGCATTGAGCACTTCTGATAAAATATCTAATAGTGTCAAGGTTAACCAGCACGGAAAATAGAAATTGTGTACTTTGCGCTGATCAAAGTGACAGGTTTTACAGACTTCTTTAATTATCCAGAAAAAGATTTTAAACATCTTGTTTGATTTCTTGTCTGCAGCATTGATCATTGCTTTAAAACCTCTTACCAGTTCAGCTTTTTTCCTGTATTTCATATCATCAGCATAACCTGTGGTACATTCTTTCAGTCTTCAAATACGACACCTTCGTACCATAGTCATCTCACTTCGAGCCCGAAATGTTGAAGAAATCTATCAACTCCCTTGTGGAAGCATAAAGTAAAACAAATTAAACCACTTAGAAAATTGCTTTGTCAGCTTATACTAAATACAGCTATCATGTGTCTTGAAAATGTCCTTCTAGCATTCTTAACTAGCCCGAAGAAGATAATGCCCGTTTTGTTATACTGATGCTAGATTGCTTCCTTATAGTATCTCTGCTGGTATACAAACTGCTCTTTTTTTCTCCCTTTTCAACATGAATACACATTTTATCACATGGGCAATCAGTGTAGATCCAGATCAGCGGTCACATATGTGGATTAACAGCAGGGCTGGAAAAATACAGTAGCCCGACGTCCCGGACTAGTCAAAATGCCAACTCGGGCTACTGAAAGATTGTCTGAAATCTAGTCCCGGACAAGTCATTAATTGATATCCGGACAAGTGACAAATACACAGATTCTCAGTGTCAAAAGCTTGTTAGTATTAAACAGCTGATTAGCCTAATAAACAGCATGTGCGCACCTCAAACGTCCTGACTGACCCCCCGTGGAGGCAATTAATTGTTGCATCAATTGCTTCTATACTCTAATAAACTGTCTAGAATATTGGTACAGTAGTTATTACTATTATATACAGATGATCTAATAATTAAATATAAAACCAAAAATTACGCAAAACATCGTAAGTTTATACAGTATTTCGCTTGTCACATATTTAAGAATTTGCCGGTATCACTCGTTTTAAACAAAGTACTCTTTGCTAGAAGCATTCATATTCGAAAAGGAAACTTTTTTACACAAAAGACAACTTGATTACATTGATTTAAGCCACAGAAAACTGGAACATTTGATAAATTATGAAAACTTGCTCACTTTTGGATGGAAATTGTAGGATTTTTTCACCAATGTTTCTGTTATCTAGTGAGTTGGATTTGAATACCTATAATGTCTTAAAACTGCTAAAATTACATGGGAATCTTAAGGAAACATGTTGTTCACTTGATTAAAATTCATTTTCAACATGTACAATCTGCATTTGACTGGAAATCACCACCGGTGAAAGTGTATGCATTTTCGGACGGCAATAATTTCGGATACGTTATGTTTTCCTCAACCGTTCTGACGTTTTAATTATTTTTGTAAGTAACTTACAAATTTTGACTATCATAATCATCAGCTAAAAACTTAAATTCATTATCACATAGACACATATGGTTGTGTGTGTGGGTGGCGGCAGAGTTGCACACAAATTGCTAGCAAAACATCATAAAGTTTAATGTAATGCATACTTTTAAATAAGAATAAAACTCAAGCAAATTTAATGCAGTTCAATGCATATTAGCATAGATAAATTACTCACATGTGTACTAGCAATCAGAATGTTAAGTGTGAAACGAGTGAACCGCATTGCAGGACAGGTCATCCAATTTTCCGGACAAGTCATTTTTGGTAAGATGACTAGTCCTGGACAAGTGACTTTTAAAAATATTTTTCCAGCCCTGTAACAGTGTTGGTAAGAAATCACATAATACACTTGAAACCAAACATTGTTGATCCACATCAGTAGGCATTACGAGCATGCTGTTCTGGATATACACTGGTCATCCATGGGATCTGATAAAAGCCATATACCGTGAAGTGTTAAATTACTAAAAGTTATAAATATAATAATTGCCTTGCTTTCATGCAATAAATCAAACATCTAAACCATTTCGTTTAACATGTTCTGACCATGCTGATTCTGATAAGAAGGCATGAATGTGCCAGCTGATCTGAATCTACACCAGTGACACAAACGTAAAATGTGAATATTTGGAGAAAAGGGTTAACTACATACTGAATAATACAGTTTTCATCATATCCATAATCCTTCTGTACAGAACATACACCCGGTGGCTTAAAACTTGCCATAGAACTGATGCTGCAACATTCAAACAAACCTGAAAAATACAAATTATAAAATTTAAATTGAAATTAATTAGAAAGTATAGACTTTCAATCACGTTGGCAAAAAGTTAGTCTATTTTGTACAGTCTGATCTGGATCTACACAGTTTGCATGTCACACAACTTCATATATATGAATGCTAAAATACATTCAAAGAAAGATAACTCTAAAATGTTTCAGCTTTGAGTTAAAACCCTTATCTCACAACTGTACATACCGATAAACATTCCTGTAAGTTTTCATGACTTTTTCTATAATACAATTGGAGATTGTGCGACACAAATTTCAAACAGACAGAAGACGGAATAATAGACTGAAATCTGCTAAGTACCAAATTATATTTGCCTAAATGTAAATCACATTTTACTTCAGATAATTGCTTGTTTGTCCCAAATACCAAACAAACCAACATTCGTCCGCTTCTGTTCAGACACAGACATTTTCAAGGGGAATCACTGTGAGTAGTTTTTCAATAAATCGCCCTAGAAACATCACAGTTCACATAAAACTTAAAGCGGAAAGTAGTCCAATTAAAACCCAATTATGAAATGTAAACTGGGAACAGTGTGACAATGGGTCCACTTGGTTTTCTGTACTAAAATACAGGTAGTAAGTTGACACTAAAGTCCTGTGCCTTATTGCGAAAATTAGATGATCCAAGATGACAGTTAAGTTTTATTTTCGTGCTTTATTCATGAGAATTGGTCAGTTTCCAGTTAAATAAAAGTATTTGTTTGGATAATATTAGGGATGGCAACGAATAGCAAAATTGGCATTCGAATATTTCGTTGATCAAGTATTTGAATATTATATAGTTACATGTATTTTGTTTATTTGCGATCTCTTTGCTCAAAGTATGCTGGAGTTTGCTGTGCGAGTCAGTAAATCTTTTGTATGACAATCATCGGATGCGGCTTATTTTTGCTTCATCCAAGGATTATTGTTTTGAATTTTAATTAAAATATTCACACGCATTATTAATTTCGCACCTCTTGTGCAGAATTCTTTATGAAATGCCGATCGGTATTGTTCTCAAGAATCGATGATAATTGACGTTAACGGGTCACTCAAACTGCCAATGGCTGTTTATTGGGGGCCAATATATTGACTTTGACACGTCTTATAATAACATCAGGTGTTTCTGTTAATTTCACATCGAATTTAGCAAGTTTAGGGGAAAAACAAAAAGTCCTTACACGAAATAATTTAAATTTATTTGATTTTCTGTATATGTCATTTTACAAAATTTATTATTCGAATATTAAAAAATGTATTTGAATGTCCCGTTGGCATTCGAATATTCATTGCCATTCCTAGTTAATTTGAATAATATTCATATACGATGTTGTTAAATTGTTATATGGTGGACAACGTCAATATCATTAAAAACTTTTAATTTGCACAAAAAGTTGAAAACAGTACATGTATTTTTAACTACATACTGCTATTCATGAAAAACAACCTTTGATTTCTTTAACCTGTCAGTGTTACTGGCATCCAATAAAAAACCCGAATAAAAGAGAAAGACCTTGAAATATGACAATCAGCATGGTTAAGTAATTCAAGTGAGATTTTCTGTAAAAATTCAGATTTCTCAAAGATCTTTTTGTTTGCATGGTAATGTGTAAAGTTATGTATAGCTTAATGGTTTGTTCTAAATACGAATATATAAATAATGTTACCTTTTATCTGTTTGATATATTCTATAATCTATCTATAAGAAATAAGGGTACCGAACTGACGAGATCACAGCATAAATCATGGTAGGTTCTAATCAGGTGAACCGACGAGAACGCAGCATAAATCATGGTAGGTTCTAATCAGGTGAACCGACGAGAACGCAGCATAAATCATGGTAGGTTCTAATCAGGTGAACAGGGTCGGATGCCATACTTCAGAAAGGAGGTTTGTTTAGGGCAGTCTTAGGGTAGTTACATGATATCAGATAATTTTAAACTTTCTCACCTAAAATAATAAATCAATGTGAAAATAAAATATTGCTGCCCAAACTGGGGGTTTGAGCAACCCAACTGAACCTCAGGAGCCGCCCTATTGTTGTGCCCGCTTTACTGTCATCCAGTGCAATTATGGAAAGAATTATTTTATGATGGCAGCTACCTTCACAAAGTTTAATTATAGACAGCATGCAGAAAATCTCCCTCATTTGATAGAGAGGTCTTAGTAATGCTGGTGCATACGATACGATAATGTCAACAAATTAATGTAGCTACACCATTTCGGACGGTTCGGATAACCCAAAATCTTTCAACAGGAATCATCGATCCAGGTGACTTGACCAGGAACAAAATGATATCAGACATTTTAAATAACGATTTTGCACACTAGCTATGTGAGTCTGCAATCTATTTTACCACATGAAAGGTATTAAATGCCGTAAAATACTTGACTTCTGCTCTTCTCCGCGCTTTTAAAAACATTGGGTGCGTTCAGGGTTCTCCCAGCTGGTAACCAGTTACAAACCGTAGGCAACCAATGGTTACCGATGGTAACCAAATATATCATTGGCAACCAAGTTACTCTGAACGATTATAGGTACTAATTGGCAAACAACATGGCGGAAGAACGCATGAGAAGAGTAAGACGGGCTATACCTGCGGTTGTAATGCATCAAAAACAAAACTATGTTCTTTCATCATGGATGGTTAATTCAAGTCTGTCAAACAGCGACGTGTTCCTAATAAAACAGAGGAGATATTTTGTACTACTACTATGAACAAATTATCTCCCTGTTATCTGTATTCATAGGATGACAAAGAGACACGTCAGGCTCTCTCGTGGCTCTTTCCAAACACTATTATTGGATGTGGAAAATGCCCTGACATTCAGTCGAGCTAATGGCCCATGAGTTAATACTGTAAAGGAGCTGCTTATGTTTTTCTGGTATATTTGTATGTACCAACTGCTACTGATTATTACCGATGGTACCATTTCCTCACTCAAAACGAGGCTGCCAAAGCTACCCTACTCGTAGAGACGCGGGAGTATTTTCTGCCAACAGCAATACCATCGGTAAGTATACTGTTACCAATGGCTACCAACGGCTACCAATTTTTACCGAAGGTACCATTTCATACTGATGGGAGAACCCTGAACGCACCCATTGAAGAGTTATTAAGGGGACGTCAATTCAGGTCAACACGGCCCGTGAACGCCTGACAGGTTGACTTCTGCGCTGTACATGTCCCTGCTTCAGTACATATAATTAGATAGAAGATACAAGATACAAACTTTTATTTAAAATCGATATTGTATATAAAGGTTAACATCAGCTATTCATAGCTATTGACCGACAATATTATATACATATTGTCATGTCAGTTGTAAGCTAAGATGACACTGCATTCATTTACCGAACAAACCGAAGGAAGGAGAAGAAGAAGAATCTATTCGCAAAATGTACAACATCGGATGTCTTTTGTCCTGCTGCAGTGATTCAGACGAGGTCTTGTTTGGGACCTATACTCTGTGTCTGTGTTAGCGCGACCTTTGATCAAAATTACAAATATTTACACCTTTATTTCCACTGCTTCAATATCGTTTACCGGACGAAGTTCAATCTTCAATGAACACCGTTAGCCTTATCACCGCGCAACATTCAGGGTCGGATGTAAACTCGTACCGGTCTATCCTGGTAAAGGAATGCCCTGTTGACGTCATGAAATCCCCGCTATTTTTATAATTGTTGCTAATTTTAGATAGCTCTTCCTGGAATGTTGCTAGTTTTAGATTAATTTTATTTTTAGTTGCTTTTATACCCCTCAAACCGGAAGTAAACAAGTTTACTTATATGACATCAAATCCAGTTGTTTCTTTCGTTTCGTGTTCCTGTTTTATGTTATATCTGGGGCTACCGCCCCCGAACCCCCGTTTTTATGTTTTAAGCGAGAAAGAAAATGGCCGCCAAAAATCCGATTCAGTCAGGGTCGGATGTAAACTCGTACCGTTCCATTTTCTAGAATTATCATTGGTTGAAAATTTAACGCTTTAGTCTTTTCTAACTTCCCGCCAAAACAACGGTTTTTACTTGGACTATCATTTACTCGCATAGATAGTACTTGCTGTGATACAAATTTGATGTTTGTTGTGAAATATTAGGTTTTTCTGTATATAAATGTTTGAAAAAACGGATGAATGTGTTCAATAAACATGGAACTATTTTTGGTCGTAGTATGATTTTTTTATTTGAGTAAATAGGCGGACCAGTCCAAATGCCAAACCCGGGGTAAGAAATGTTTTAAACAACATTTCGAAACTAGTAAAAAGTATATATTTTATATTAAATTTAGAAACAAAATGATAAAATGAGGTGTAAATATAAGGAATAAATTTCGTGTTTAAGTGTCTACAGTCACGGATCCGCTTGAGCAATGATCTGTTACAGTAAATGAAATCCCTGAATTGTGAGAATTGGTCTCAGTTAATTGGTAAAGATTTGTATATTTCATTAATTTTCTTTGCAACACATTCTCGTTTTTATTAATATCAAATGTAAAATGTATTATTAAAATAGATGACCAATCATGCTTAGTAGCTCAATAGACCTAATTTAAATAAGCACAATAGCGTATTAACCTGCTAAGCGTGACCGACCATTTTAGATATCATTATGTGCACCCACGTAGTCTGATCAGGGTCTATATATGATAATACTGTACAACACCCCTAAGGTCACTGAATGGACTGGCTAAATAAGGAAGAAATGCAGGTCCATTGCACAACAACTGCAATAGCATAAGTTCGTAGAACAGAACAAAAATTATGAAACATTATGGATCATATTCTGATAGTTCGGACCACACCGCAATTTATACTTAAAATAACATAAGGAAGAACCGTTTTGAACAAGGTGAATCCGGAGAACGGGTTAAAAAATAACAACAAGCAATATAATCACAGTGTGAGCATTTCCATTGCATTAAAATAATCGTAGAAAATAAGTCATAACATATATCCCAGACTTAGTCTAGCGTAATGCATATTAGAGCGTTGGTGTGTTTTTAACAAAGGAAATTACTCCTACTTTAACTTCATCTACGAAAGATGAAATATTCCGAAAAATCTCTGCATATTTAAGACATTTAAATATTTAAACAATTACTACATATACCGGTAATATTACAGTAACTAAATAAATATGGGTCTTGTTGCGCGTGTGACCAGTGTAGATACAGATCAGTCAGCGCATCCGTGCCATTTGTATGGGATCTACAATATTCGCTTTTTGATTCTATAGATAATTTCTGACAATGTAGCAAACAGTGTAGATGTGTAGATCTTGATCAGGCGGAACGGATGTGCCGGTTGATCTAGATCTACACTGTTCTCACAATCATTCCACAGAATGCATTTTTTCCACCAGACTTGTACCATGTTCTCTTCATAAGACAATAAACGGAATACATAAGCCTCTCATACAAGTATAGTATGTTACCGATAACAAGACAATCCCGTGACAGACAATTACATTTAAATATGGTTTATCGGAATTCGATTTTAGTTTTGATATTGCCATGTCTTTTTGATGTGTATAGATTTCTGTAAGTATTGAATTCGCCCAATCTACTGTAACATCATTGTTTGTTGTATAAACCAACGACATATATAGTAAATGTGTAATATATAGGTTTTAATATATAAAAAGTATCATGTGACTGTCTACATATCCGTTATCAGTTATAATCACCCAAACTCACCTGTACTTGTTCAATATACTGAAAAATTCTCTCGAAGAATTCTGAATATATGTTCCACATGTGAAAAGTTCGGGAGGGAAAATCCGGCCCCAGAAAAGAGTTGTTGTCATAACTTGTCATAGACCAGTTTCCGCCTCAGAACAAACCGAAACATACGTGACGGACATTTTCTTTCACACAGTATATTTATTACATTTTTTATTTCGAAACTTATTTTCGTATTAGCGAAAGAATCTATTTCTCATTCATGATTTTGCAAATATGTAACGGAGCGTGATTGGTTTGATACGGCGACTGGTGAAATCTGTTATGCAAGAATTCAATTACCAAACTAACATGTACAGCTTTGTTATATCAGAACTCAAATGTTAAAAATTGGGTTTCAATATATGCGGTATTCGGCAAAGTATGCATACGCATATCCCCACCCTCAGAAAACACGTATAACAATGGATCGAAGTTTGGTAAGCTCGCAACTTATCATGTAAGTGAATGGGACCAACTTTACCTCTGCTTAGTTAACTCCATGTTTGAGGGCATGACTGATTGTAGAAATTGGTTTCGAGTTGTAGAACAAATGTTTATGAAAGCAAAATACAAATTATCAATGTTTTCAACTGACCAACGCCAAAGATTGAATCAAAAGTCTATAAAATAAAAAAATATAAATTTATAAAGATATTTTATCTGAGTGATATTTTGTCTACACGTATATATATAGCGCACAAAAACCGTAGAGCGTTTTTGGAAATTTTGATTTAGGATAAAATATTTGGGAAAATTAAACACATACAGTATCTACCTGTTTACATTAATTGCTAACGTTCAGCTTAACCGAAATACAACACAGTCAATTTGAGTCTAACGAATCTATTCCGGCGTCAAGTTGACCGATAAGCAGGACTGGTGTGCTTCAAATTAATATTTCATATTCCAAAGATGATAATATTACCCATTGAAGATACGCATTGTGATATGTCATATCAGACTATGAAATGTCATATTCTGGCAGGAAGAGTGGGGAGGGGACAGCATTTATTTTTAAATAGATTAAGCGATTTTAAGACGGTCAAAAGAGCCTATAAAAATATGGCCAGAGAGAAACCGAAGTAATGACGTAACGGTCGTGACGTCATATTGACTTGAAAGTTGAGGTCAACTGACTATTGACGGTCAGACAGACAGCTGGTTTTGGCTATGGTTTTGTATATTAATTATTGACAGAACAGTCTAAAATGTCAAATGTATTTTTGATTCATGTTCTGCGAAATTGGAAAGTACCGTATAACGGCGTTGAAAATATATCTCGTGATAAGTAAATCATTTGTCATATTTTAGGTTAATTAATTTGGCGCGCGTAACAGTGAAAGGTGTCGTCTGTAATATTTTTTAGAAATTCTAGTTGTTACTATATTTAGAATGAACTTACAATTACAATAATTTACAATTGCTAAACGTCTTATTCCTCGGGAACGTTAAAACGGCATTACTTTAATTTAACCCGCTCTTGTATGAAATATTTATTACATGTATTTGGAACTATAGACACAAATTTGCAGCATTAGTGCGGGCTAATAAATGTTTTATTTACTTAAATAAATTTGGTCCGCGCGACTAAAAGCGAAAGTAGGATTTCCGAAACGTCACAGAAATCGAGATCACGCATGAAGTGGTCTCTTCGTCGGTGCTTAATATAGCTTTATTATATTTAGCTTCTTAAAAGTTCGTTAACGCTATTTAACAATATCATTGAAAATCCCGTCTATAAGAAAGAATTCAATCGGACCTTTTGTGTTCTGTTAGAGAGTTAATAAATTGTAGTCTATATGGACAAATATGATTTTTCAATAGTATATTCTTACTTAAGTTTAGGGCTGGGGCTTTAAGTTCGAAACATTGCAGTTTGACTGTTTTTGTCCATAACTTGTTTGTGATTATATTACATATTTTGACTATAAACATGTAGTCCTAATAAACGCAAATCGCATAATAAGCCTTGCCGTTTGCTCAACTTAATGACGTAATTTCAAGGAATGGCAGAGTTAGGTTTATATTTTTTTATTTCGTCTGCTCTTTAAATTGTGTTGTTTTCTTAAGAAAGATTTCATATTTTATTTTGAATTTTCTCAGTAGAATTATTAAACTATCCTTGGTTATAAAGTTGTTTTATGTCATGCTTTATATTAATGAAATAACGCATGAAACATGACAGCAGAATAATAATCATGTAGGCTTTATATTTTGAAAAACTTTCATCTCAAATACTTCAAGATGTCGCCGTGACGGTGCGGGTTCGCTCCCAGCTAGAGACACTATCATTTGAAATTCACAGTAGCGCTATTTGTGCAGTGTGGCGGCCGTAAAAAGTCTCCCCGTATATTTAGTCAGTACTGTTATCAGTAAATTAACCCGTTACCGATGTCATGCAGTGATTGTTACGTATATCAGGGCTATCCGATCAACGTTTTTTGGCGTTGTCCCGGTTGGCTCAGTTGGTTACGTCGCAGGAATCGCATGGCTAGGCGCTGTCGCCGTGACGGTGCGGGTTCGCTCCCAGCTAGAGACACTATCATTTCAAATAACCAGACTATTTGGCTTCTAAAACTTCATTTCTAGCTCCACCGTGCCCGATCGTTACCTTGCGAAAACGGCAAAGTCGCGTCGGATCCCAGAATTTCCGGTTAGTATTTTGTTGATTTTTGTTAGAAAATTTTTGTTTTTATATACTTGTTTTCAGAGAAAACAACATAGTGCGGGTGATCTCTTAGGAATCGGCTATAATGCTCATTAATCGATTTCCCCCACTTTTCTATCGTTTTCTCTATCATTCGGTAAAATCTGCGAAGTGTGCTGAAAAAGTCGACAGTAGGTCCCGGAGGGGGGGGGGGGGGGCGAACTCATGTTTTTAACATCTTCGCATACATGTATTCGCCTTTCCATGTATTAATCGAGTACATTGTAACTGATCTCTGCTGTACCCCATACAAAACTTGTTTAACATTTCGGAAGTCTTGGCTGGTAGATGGAGGTTATTTTGGGGTAGCGTGTTACCATAAGAGACAGATATGTTGCGGGGGTGGGAGTAGGGGGTGGGAAAAAGGGGGAGGTTCTACTGTAACTGAAGGTCTGTGGTTCTACCTAGGTTCTTGAAACAATGCCTGAGGTATTTCGCCAACAGTAAAATCTGGAAGTACACACACAGATATGCATTTGAAGGTGGCGGTACGCGAATCAATAGGAAAGAAAAGGAGGACCTCTAAGTACCGGGTATCCCATTTCACTGCTTTAAATTTTTTGAGATTCGTCATTCAAATTATAAGGGGGAAGTGAGGGTGGGGTGGGGCACTTGTTCTTGATGCAATACATACATTAGCCACACAAAATCAAACTGTTTATCTAACACACGTCATGACCAAAACAGGCAGTAGTCCTGAAGTAAAATGGAATTAGAATGATGTGCACTAGACCTGGAATTGTAGTCTTGTGGAATTTAAGTTATACTATATACAGTTTTGGAAATATCTGAGATGTATATACGTCGTTGTTCTTATTTTTGTTTCAATTTTAGAGGCCCGTGCAAACATCGCTGAGTTTGTCGCATTGGAGAAAGCTTTCATCTAATTGTTTAAACAATTCTTGTACAGGTTGAAGTGCACCTTAACGTATACTGTGGTATCATTATATTTCGCGAGGGTAAATGCCGCATTTTCCTCCCTTTGAAAGTGTGCGAAATCAAACCCCACCGAGATCAAACAATCAATATCACCTTTTAAGAGAATAATACAACTGCGCGAATTTATGCCCGCGCGAAAATGCATTAAGCCTTTGTTTTATGCGCGAAATTTGATCCCGGCGAAATGATACCACCGTATTTCCTGTTCCTTGAATCCCACTCTACTTCTTTGAGTATGTCTTTAAGAATAATAATTTTCATAAATCTTTGTCACATAATTTAAGATGGAAAAATATCGATAAGGCCTGAAAATAGTTCGGGCTTCACACACTTTAAATAACCCACATGTTTTCCATACCCACAAGTCTACTAAGAAGTAAGCAATTATGGCATTATGGTCATGCTACGGACAGGTCTGTATTAGGAAATGATGAATTCAGCCTCTTCTAACAACGAACACCAGCACAATTAGCAGACTGTCATAAGACATGTTAACATGAGGATTCAATTTGAAGATTTTTTACAAACATGAAGCCTGAGCAAAATATTTCCCCATAAATAATAACTTATTAACCGTTTACTCCATGGGATATGGCTGTTATACCACGGGCAAATAGTGTAGATCCAGAACTACCGGCACATCCGTTCTCACTGATCAAGATCTACCATGTTCGCTTTAGATTCATGAGGTTATTTCTGACCAAGAAGCAACCAGTATAGATCCAGAACTACCGGCACATCCGTTCTCACTGATCAAGATCTACCATGTTCGCTTTAGATTCATGAGGTTATTTCTGACCAAGACGCGACCAGTATAGATCTAGATCTACCGGCACTTCCGTTCTCACTGATCAGGATCTACGCTGTTCGCTTTATATTCATTAGGTTATTTCTGACCAAGAAGCAACCAGTAAAGATCTAGATCTACCGGCACTTCCGTTCTCACTGATCAGGATCTACGCTGTTCGCTTTATATTCATTAGGTTATTTCTGACCAAAGCCGCAGGAGCTTGATTTTTTTTCAAATTTATTTATTGTATTTGTGTCTACATTAATTTTCACCATTAAACCAAATACATAATATTCTGACGCCGCCGAAAACTGAAGGCAGTTACAAAACGATTGTGATTATAATATTTCCTTTATAGAAAGTCAGAGATTTCATATCTTCATACGGCACAAATGACAAAATTCCAGGCTTTGTATAAGGCGTTTTACTGTAATCAAATGCAATAATTGATTTGCACTGAACATTAATATTTTCTTTTATAAAAGTTTCTTAATTTTTCTGAAACATGAAACTGTGGTTGCAAACTCTTTAAGTGCCGAAGTAGAGTATAGCCTTTTAAGACTGGTTCACACTGTCCCGGTATACAGCTCCGATGCGTTCCGGTTCCGACACCGGGGCAAACCGGACCACAACCGTAGCGACGCCGGGAAGAACCGCATTGAATCTATCTATCTATCTTCCAGTAATGTCGAACCCCTGATGGAGACCTAGACATATTGCGCGTCTGCTGGGAGACTGTTAGTAAAGAATAAAGATTAAGAAGGGATAGGGTTTAAAAGAAATGTAAAAAATGAAAGATAGAGGGGTTATGTTAAAAGTAAAAGTGTACTATGTTAGCTTATGGGGAGACATGTCCAACACAGCCTACAGCTTTGTTGAACTGCTCAATCGTCTGACATGAGACAATGTCTGGTGGTAGATTGTTCCAATGGAATATTGCTTGAGGGAAAAAAGAGTATTTGTAATAATCTACAATATCTAATATGATAGCTACCATGTTTAGACAGTTCTACGGAAAAAAGCATACTAAAAATTTACCCGGTACGAGCGATCAAACATTGGTCTGGCATACGTATACTTTGTTTAGTTTCAGTTTTTCAACATTCGAGAAGAGCATAGTGAACCTGAGTTCTCATTCTAGCATCATGGCAGCATAAATCAATTATCGTCTGTTATCAATATTAGAATAGTATGTCTTGAAATGATGATTATCGAGATAAAACTAGTACTTTTCTGGCGACTATAAGTACGCATCCAAAAATTAAAAAATAATCCCTTTTTATGAGATTTTAAAAAAAAATGACCTCAAATGACATTATTTTCATAAAATATATACATTAAATCAATTGTATACAGATTACTCATTTTGTCCTTTTTTTCAAAATTTAAGTTTTGTGGTTATTTTCAAAATATTTTAAAGCAAGATATAAAAAAAATCGTTTTTCAATGATATGTCCGTTTAAAGATCACGTTCTAACATCATATCCATCGAGCCTTAAACTTCACGCTGCCCGACTGTTAGGCTGATAACTTAACGTTGTCATGTTGACAGGCTGCTAACTTAATGCTGCCAGGCTGTTATGATGCTAACTTCACATTGACAAGTTGACGGGCTGCTAACTTCACGCTGCCAGGCTGCCAATTTCACGAATATCCGTCCATCACAAGTTGCGTTTGTTACTGAGCGGTTTATTTGGAAGCCATATTTATTTGAACCTTGAATAAAATAAAATAAAAATATCTTATTTTGGCCAAGCTTAAATTGTATAATTTTGATCTATTTATAACTTGATTTGATGGTGATCAGCATGTGGAATGCAGCCAGTGTCAACGATTGGAGACAAGTATACAAACTCTACTTTCTGATTGGTCAGTTGTTGATCCTGGATCAGTTTTAACCAATCAGCTGCTTGGGATTTGAGACTGGTTTCTAGCCTCCTGTGATCGGTTCGACATAATTATTAAAGATTGCAGGAACGTTACGAGAAAAGCGAATTGTGCTGTATCTTAATAATGAATATTTCACCTTCACCGATCTGTAATGCATATTATAATTTTAGTTTTGAACTAATATGTAAATCTTTGTTGTCCCAGTGTCTCTATAATTCCAACAATGTAAACATGCCGCATTTCCACTATTCTGGCAACGGACATTGATACAGTGACAAATGTCGACTCAAGGGTATCATGTATTGTACAAAATTGATTTGGTTGATTATTATAATTGAATCAACACTTGTTAGGGTTTATATTTGGTTGATCTCAAATGCTAAAATCTGGGTTTCAATATATGCGGTATTCGGCAAAGTATACATACGCTTATCCCCACTAACCCCAGAAAACATGTATTCACGTTTATTACACGTATAATAATCTATCGAAGCTTGCCTCACAACACTTACCGTATGCTATTGTGTCATCGAATGGGATTGACTTGATCTCTGTACAATCAACTTGAACCATCATTTTGGGGAGCATGACTGATCGTAGAAATTGGTTTCGAGCAGTATAAAATGTTCGATGAAAGCAAATTCAACGCAAGACGAACCTTTTATCTTGGAAATATGCTATCTGAGCAGGAGTAAGGCAACAATCATCTTGCTAGATGAATATTGTTTTCACCGCCAAAGACGAACAAAACATCTATAAACTATAAAAAAAAAGTACATGCATTTAGGAAAGATACTCTAGCCGAGTGATATTTCATCCACATGTACAACGGGTCGAATAACATAGCTTTTTTGAAAATTGTGATCCATGTTAAAATATTTGCGAAAAGAAAACGCACACATACAATGTACCTATTTTTGGTTTCTAACATTCAGCTTAACGTCTGGAACGCAGCCGACGTGTTTAACGAATATATTTCAATGTAAAGATTACCGTTAAGCAGGCATGCTTCTTCAAATTAATATCTGATATCTTTAGTACCAAAGATGATATCACCTATTGAAGTTAGGCTCTATGATATCTCTTATCAGAAGTTGAAGAGTGATAACATCGTATTAAATATGTGACATCACCAATGCGTATTATAGTACGCGGTATTATTTGATGTGATGACTTTGTTTTGTGAAGTTCGTTTCAGTAGGAGTTAAATGTGAAAACTGGTTAGAAACCTTCGGATACTAGTAAATTGGGGGCTTGGGAATCGTATAGATCGCAATTGAGGCAGTTCTTGAGTTCATATTATATCACGTTAAGGTCTGACCATCCTAATGGGCACTATTAAGAATCCAACATCTGATTATTTCTTCATCAACTGCTTCATACCACTGACTTGTATGCAAAATTTTAATGATTTTCACCGTGTAGTTTTTGAGATTTTTAGCTTTTTTATTTAAAAAAAGTGAGAAAAAACGTGAAAGTATCCAAATTCTTTAATCGGTGACAAAATTTTTTGTTTTTGATAAATTCAACCCTAATTTTTTACAGTTTATCCAAAATATGTTATATTTTACTAAACCAATTTAAGATATAATATATAAATACAGAATTTATCTTAAAATGACATTTTTTGACCAAATAAATTTAAAAAATGCATTTTTTTATATTTCACGAGACTAAATTAATGAAAATTGTGCAAAATCCTGATTGGTGCAATATACAAAAATTTACCATTTTTTAACTATATACCTTAAACAAAATTTAAACAAAATTTCAGAGAAGTTTACCGTCCAGTTTTAGAAATTTTCAAATTGATGACTTGAATAAACACTATTCTGATAGCGAAAACCCCTTTAATCTTGATTATTTTGCTTATTTTAGTTTAGATCATGAGAATTTTATATTCAATGACAGAATTACACAGGAAAAAAAAGAAATATGCCAATTATTTAAGCTCTAGGCTTACAAAAAAAAATAGCTTCCAGTGGGATTTGAACCCTGGTCCTCTTGCATGACAGAACTCTAAGCTAATTTACTACTATAGTTACCTCCCTTGGATACTCTTCTTGATATAGGTAATCATTAGGATGGTCATACCTTAAGAAATTGTAATATAAATAAACTTAAAAAAATATCCGTCGTAAACGAGCCAGATTTTGCCATACCACGACATAGATTACTATGACGTGATGCCGAAATCTGACGTCATTTGAGACAGAAATGTTATGATTGCAAAGACGCAGGGGTGGGGGAGTGAAACTGGTGGGGATTCGTCTTGAAATGGCTTAAGCGTTTTTCAGACGGTTGAGAGAGCCTACAAAAAGAGGGCCTGGGATAAACCAAAAGTACGGCGTAACGGTCGTGACGTCAAGGGCTTTGCGTCAACTTAAGGAATAAATTTCGTGTTTGATAAGTTCACCGAGTCTTGAACGTCATTAGGGCTGGTTAAAGTGTGTGGACTCCACGCGTGCTTTAACCATTAGGGCTGGTTAAAGTGTGTGGAGTCCGAAGGACTCCATGCGTGCTTTAACCAGCCCTAATGACGTTCAAGACTCGGTGAACTTATCAAACACGAAATTTATTACTTATATTTACACCTCATTTTATCATTTTGTTTCTAAATTTAATATAAAATATATACTATTTACTAATTTCGAAATGTTGTTTAAAACATTTCTTACCCCGGGTTTGGCATTTGGACTAGTCCGCCTATTTACTCAAATCAAAAAAATCATACTACGACCAAAAATAGTTCCATGTTTATTGAACACATTCATCCGTTTTTTTCAAACATTTATATACAGAAAAACCTAATATTTCACAACAATCATCAAATTTGTATCACAGCAAGTACTATCTATGCGAGTAAATGATAGTCTAAGTAAAAACCGTTATTTTGGCGGGAAGTTAGAAAAGGCTAATGCGTTATTTTCAACCAATGATAATTCTAGAAAATGGAACGTGCTTATTGATGATGTCATATCAGTAAACTTGTTTACTTCCGGTTTGAGGGGTATAAAAGCAACTAAAAATAAAAGTAATCTAAAAATAGCAACATTCCAGGAAGAGCTATCTAAAATAAGCAACAATTATAAAAATAGCGGGGATTTCATGACGTCACCAGGGCATTCCTTTACCATTGCGCGGTGATAAGGCTAACGGTGTTCTATGGAACGCCGTTGCTGCCTCGTGATGATGGTTCTTAGAACATGATGCCACTCTTTCATTATGTTATGTCCCCACACTGGAATGATATGTTCACCCATATTTACGTTATATCATCAAGACATGTTGTTATGTATGTGCATCGTGTTGTTATGTTTGTGCATCATTACTTTATGAAAGGCATTATTACATTATGTCTGTTTAACATTACGTTATGTGCATTGATCATTACGTCATGAATTAACATCATTACGTTATGTCTTTACACAATTACATTGTGTCTACACATTGTTACGTTATGTCTTTATACCATTACGTTATGTTTATACAACAATATGAAATGTATATAGATCATAACTTTATCTGAATGCATCATTATGTTATGATGTCCGTCATTCCATTATGCGTAGGCACCATTGCCTTATGCTTATACAGGATTACGTTTTGTGTTTACACCATTACGTTTTGTGTAAACAATATTATGATATGTGTATGCGTCATTACGTTATGTTTGTGCACCATTTCGTTATTTGTACACATCATTACATTATGTCTGTTTAACATTACGGTATGGTAATGAATCATTACAGTATGCACATGAACCATTACATTATGATCAAGCATCATTACGTTATGTCATTAACCATTACGCTATGCATGTGCATCATTTCGTTATGCTACTTCGTCTTTACGTTATGTCGGGATTATTTACGCGGGAATGTATTTCAATTGCCACCTTCAGAAGCAGACGACAAAATGGCGGAAGAAATTTTGAAAGAGATTGGTCTTTCAAACCTGTATCCGAATTTTGTTCGGGAAAAAATACTTGAAATTGATATTTGTTGTTCGCTGAATGAAACTGACCTGCAAAGATTAGGGTTAACAACAATTGGAGACAGAGCATGATTTAAAGAAGTGTGTCGGCGGAAATCAAACGGTAAGCAGGGTTGTCGCTCGTTGAAGTAAAGGTTCCACTAACATTGCAACACAGGTACTTGAAACAAACTATTTTTAATGTTCTATATGGGCTATATACTGTAATATAGTCTTATTACAGTATATAGCCCATATAGAACATTAAAAATAGTTTGTTTCAAGTACCTGTGCATTGCAAGTGGCGAAACCTGGTTAATAGGATGCTAGTTGATTTGTGTTGTTTTTATATATAACACAGCTCAACCATTGTAGAGATTTCTTCCATTTCTCAGATTTGAAAAAAAGTTTACTTTCTAGTGCATTTGAAAATAGACTGTGTTCTTGCAGGTTCCCCAAGGGGTATGTGATTTTTTTCAAGACGGTATTGAGTAGCGTGAATATATTAATGCTACTTAGTCTGGATATATATTAACAGTCTTGTTGTATTGTGTCCAAGATAGTTGCGCATGAGCGGTGACGTCATATTGCGATTAAGAACTAAATAAATAACTTTATTGCAGGAATCAAAAACTTTGCATTGCTAATCTTTATAATTTAAAAGAAGTTGCATATAGATTTGTGTTTAACAATTTTATCATTACGAAGAATGAAACATAACTGAATTTACATGCCCCCTAGTGTGGAATATAAAGTAGGTCACCTGACTTGCAGGTTTTGTAAAAAAACGAGTGAACATTGTTAGTGACTGCTGACCTTGTTGCAATCTATCAAAAGTTTGTTTTTAATATTCGATCGGAATGTTTTCCTACTGAGAAAAACATAGTTGTCCATGTAAGTGACATGCTATCTTTGCGTTCCATTGATTCGTTGTGTTAAATCGTTATCTTGGGAAATTGTGAAATCGATACCGGATGTTTACACAATTTAAAATAACTAATAAACTTGGCTGAATTATGGATTTAAAATGGTATTGAAGTACTGATATTCAGTTTGTAAGGATTGATTAAGTGAACATCTTATTGTAAAACAAGATTATATTGAAGCATGGAAATTAACTTGATTGCTAATCAAGAATCTTTGCTGAAAATACTTTCATCCAGATCGAGAATGTTGAAAAAGAGCTGTTTTTTACGTTTTTATATGGACAGTGTCGCTGTGCATATAGGAACATATAAGATAGCAAGTGCATCTTTGTTGTCTGGTCAACAAATTAACATGAAGAAGCAACCTCTTCCGAAAGTGAAGTCACTGCTAGTTGAAGCTTACCCTAGACCAAGTCCATATTGTTTAACACATGAAGTGAGACTGGCTCCTAATCCAAAGGTAGGAAGATTTGTTCGTTATTGGCTAATTTCGTAAAGAGATTGTCACTTACATTTATTTCACTTAGAAAATTCTATAATTCACTGGAAAACATAAAATAAATAGTGGTCTACATCACATACATTGATCTATAGTATAAGATTGTTTTGTGTTTAAGGATTCTGCACTTAAAATTATTATGCCCCCACAAAGTGGGAGGAATACTGGTAGAGTTGCACTTGCTATACAAACGTACGTCCCCAAATCTTGTGGCATAAACTTCTCATAAACAATAAGGCGGATTTCTTTCAAACATGCACAGATGATCAAGCAGGATGTGTAGATGATTGGATTGTTTCCTACGATCATTTTAGTAAAAACTTTTACTAGAGTTATAATAAACCCTTTGTTATTAAACATTAACTTTCAGCAGTGGGGACATAAGTGTCCGAGGACATAAAAAATTTGTGATTACATCAAGAAATAAAATTAATTCTTGATGTATTCAGAAATGTTTTATAATGCATTTTGCCAAAAAAGTAATTTTGTCTTAATAAATTTAATATATTTTATGTTTTGTGAAAAGATGTGTTTAATTTATTTTCCGAACAACTTCAACAAGTCACTTTGAAAATCTGTAATACATATAACTCTATAGTAATTTTTGTATCATGGTCCCAAAACATCTTTTCGTAATACATGTATGTGCAGTTTTATTGACAGTTTCAAGATGTATTTGTATGAGTTTTTGTGTGGCCTGATCTATGGCAAGCGGAATTAATCCGTGGTTGTCGACCCATCTATGGTTATTGGTGATACCTGATGATAACCATAGTTATAATCAAGGGGTGATAATCAGATGGTCACAAGTCATATATTGTTTTCAGTTAACTTATTATTTACAGAATTGCTTAACATATTCATTTAAATTAATTTTCATAATTGAAATAAACATTTGCTTCATATTTAAATTGCAAAAGATATAATATCTCTTTATTCTTGAAAAGTTTGACCACTTTTCCTCAGTTCTTCTGTGTCAAAATGACCCCAAGCTCAGAAATAGGTGGGGTCAAAAGTGGAAAAATTTAAATGTGCTTGCATCAAAAAGCAAGAATCTGCATTAATTGAAATCACTGTAACCACCGTTAATGCCGAGAACAATGGTTTTTGGTCAGTAACTATAGGTTACGTTGATGTCCATTGTAACTTATTGACAATAATTATTACTACAGTTATCGGCCGATAAGGCTCCAATGTTTACACGTGTAAATGGTAACGTTTCGTTTTCGGGCTGTAAACATTAACAGAATCTTGAACTGTTTTTACGAACGGTCACATGATTGTAAAGGCGGCAAAATATTTGCTGAAAAAACGGCAACAATGCACTTTAAATTTATTTTATTTACACCACTAAGTGAAAATATTAATTTTATTTACACCACTAAGTAAACAATTGTATTTTAATATGTAATTCACATTGTTGAGGTATAAAAAACTCTCGCATTGTTATGGGATTCCGCGATGTCCAGGGATTTCAATAGTTTCTGAAAACCAGGGGTCATCTGATCCCTGTTGAGAATGTTCATGGGGTCATTATCAGATTGTCACTAGTCATATCTTGTATTTAGTGAACTTTACTACTTATAAACCTGCTTTAACTTCATAAATTTTAATTTATTTTAAGTGGTTAAATAAGGGTCAACTTCTTTTTTTTAAAATGGAATGTACACAAAAGTTTTCTTTATTCTTGCAAAAGTTGACCACTTTTCTCCTGCATCAAAATGATTCCAAGTTCAGAATGAGAAGGGGTCAAAAGTGGGAAAAACAAATTTCCTTGCATAAAATGCAAGAATCTGCATCAGCTGAAATCCTGGATGTCGTGACCATGTCAGTGAGTGTAGCAAAATGACGGATTCAGAATTTCACAGGATACCCCCGGAAGTTTAGCGATCCAATAAGATCCCGTTTTAATGGAGTTGCATTGTTATTTACAACTTACAAAGTTCAGTGAAACTTGTCACAGTGTTGTCAGGTTTGCATGATATAAACAACCTTTAAACGGCATCGTTTCGTTTTAATATAGTCCATGAAAACGTTTACAAATGTTTGTAAACGTTGGAGCCTTATTGGCCGATATCTAGGATTTTCACCAATAACTATGGTTATTGGACGGTAACCCTAGTTATTGTCAATAGCTACGGTTATCAGATCAATATCTATAGTTGGTCTCTAACCATGGATATGGGATCAATTGTGCAAGCCACTTGCCATAGTGATTTTTGGGTCTCTTAAAATGATGCAACATTAAAGAATGCAGTATGAACTCATCATGAAGTGTTTGTATAATGCATTTTTCATCTCAACAGTGTTTAGATTTCTGTTATGAAAATATTACAAACTCAATCAGATTTTAGCTGCATTTCATTTATTATTTTTAACAGCATTGAAATAAGTAAGGTTATGATTTAAAATGAATTATGAATCGGACCGATATCCATAGTTATTGGTTTATAACTATAGATATTGGATTATATGGGCAAACTGAATGTCAAAGTGAAACAGATATAATGGCAAGACAACAACCTAGGATATTGATTTATATCTAGAGTTTTGTGCCAAGTGCACATTTGATATCCATAGTTTTTAGTGAAAACGATAGATAAATATTGCTCGTTAACCACAGTTTACTCCAAGAACTATGGTTTTCGGTCGGTAACTACAGTTTTTGCCAATATCCATAGTTATTAATCCGACATCCATTGACAATAACTATGGTAATCAGTCGATATTAGTGTTGGGATATGGGTTGCAAATCACAATCAATAATAAGTTTGAATCGGTTGCCACTTCCGATGTGATTTCACTGTTTATAATCGGTTTATAAATCAAATCTGTGTTACATTAAAAAATGGTTTCTGACTTGTAGCTTACATATTATCCCTTGTTTGTGTGTGTTTGCTGCTACTTTCTACATGAAGGTTGGTGTTCCAAGGACAATAATAAAACTGTTCCGATGGTTTTCTTATTTCATATGCACTAAAATAGGATGGATGAACAATGCTTATTAAAGAATACCCAACCCAAAACATGTTGTAAATAGCACTAAATGCCTAAAAGGCCTACAAATATTTTCAGTCATGAATAGTACAAACTATTAATATTGATCAACATAATTATGTCCAATTGTGCAGTATTTTACAGGCAGAGGTGAAGATCAGTTAAAATTGATTATGAGAGAATGACATTGATTATTGGCATTGGGAGGCTTTTAAACATATGTATCAATGTCTTCCAATCATCAGTACATAATCACTAGCCGATATCTAGGGTTTTCACCAATACCTATGGTTATCGGGCGGTAATCCTAGTTATTGTCAATAACTATGGTTATCAGATCGATATCTATAGTAATTGGTAGATAACCATGGATATGGGTTCAATTGTGCAAACTACTTGCCCTACTGATCTCTGAGTCTCTTAATTTGATGCAACATTGATGATTGCAGGATGTACATGTGGCTCATCATGTAGTGTTTTTATGATGCATTTTTCACCTCACCAGTGTTTAGAACTCTGCCATGTTATGAAAATATTACAAACTCAAACGGATTTTTGCTGAATTTCAGTTATTATTTTTTAACAGCATTGAAATAAGCAAGATTATGATTTAAAATGAATTATGAATCGGACCGATATCCGTAGTTATTGGTCGATAACTATAGATATTGGATTATTCGGGCAAACCGCATGTCAAAGTGAAACAGATACAATGGCAAGACAACCTTGGATATTGATTTATATCTAGAGTTTTGTGCCAAGTGCACATTAGATCTGATGTCCATAGTTATTAGTGAAAACTCTAGTTAAATATTGCTCGTTATCCACGGTTAACTCCTAGAACTATGGTTTACAGTCGGTAACTATAGTTTTCGCCACTGTCCATAGTTATTGGTCTGACATCCATTGACAATAAGTATGGTTATCAGCAGATATCTAGGGTTTTCACCAATAACTATGGTTATCGGGTGGTAACCCTAGTTATTGTCAATAACTATGGTTATCTGATCAATATCAGTAGTTATTGGTTGATAACGGTGGGTATGGGATCAATTGTGCAAACCGCTTGCCCTACTGATCTCTGAGTCTCTTAACATGATGCAACATGAAAGAATGCAGGATGTACATGTATGTGTGCTCATCATGTTTTATTTTTATAATGCATTTTTCACCTCACCAGTATTTAGATTTCTATCAATATCACAAACTCAATCAGATTTTAGCTGCATTTTAGTTTTTATTATTAACAGCATTGAAATAAGCAAGGTTATGAAATAAAATGAATTGATAAGCAGCTGATAACTTCCATGTGTTCCATTTTTCAAATTACCTCCCTTTGAAAATGCAAAATTGATACAAAGGTTAATTGTGTTGCTATTATTCGCTCTGAGTACCAACTGCATTGTGGTTTGTGATCGGGATGAGATGCTCGGAGTGTGTTCAATAAATAAAAATGCATTATTTGGAGGTAATTTAGCATGTATTAGTTTTATTATTAAATATTTTTCTTGAAATTCACAATATATAGTGTATTGGATATTTTACATAAATATATGAAACTTTCTGTAAACAAAGAATTATGTTTAAGATTATTTAACAGAATGAAACACACTTTCATGTTTTTGTCCAATCATGAGCTATTCAGTAAGAAATTCCAGAAAATAAGTCTTAAAAAGATTACCCTATCATGAAAAAAAAGGTTCCGAATACTTAAGTTAAGTTCACCTGAACTAGAGGAAGCCTGAATGTCTTCAAGACATAATATCACTTTTGTCAATTCTGTGGTAAAGTAAATTGATATTGTTGTTTTTAAATTATATATTTTGTAAACACTTTTATTACATAAGCATTGGGGAAGAAGTTGTATTCTAAAGGGTATGGTAATTGAAACCCATAGTAGTGGTTAAAAATCATAAAATTCATAGAATATTGAATTGTTCTTCAAAATCAACAAAACATACATGTATCATACTTGATAAGCAAATAACATGTGGTGAGAACACTATTAAAAGTGAAAATAATGAAAATTTGTAAGAACAAGTGTGATATTGATAGGCAAGGTTTGAAATCACGTAAAATTTCGGTTGTTCCGACATGATTTCTTATGTTATCGGACCGAGTGTCCGACAATAATTAGAACTGCTAAATCCTTTTTTTTTAAAATAAGATGTTTAAACTACTAATTTTACACGATGTTTTGGTTTGGAGCTGTTGCTGATGAAAATAAATGATTATATCCAAATGCAATTCTTTACGAATTTGTCATGACAATTCGTACCACCGCCGTTTCCTGTATTCAATTCGCCTATTTCGTACTTTTCGGTACCCTGCAATCAAAATGGCATCTTATTTTATGCTTAAAATATAACAATGGCTACCTTATTTCTGGGGTTATCTTCCCATTATGTACTTAGAGAGAAATGGTTAACCTGTTTCGGCAAGTTGGATATTTCTCAATTTCAACAAAGAGCATTGGCATGAAAGTTTACACACTTACTAACAGTGCACAGGTCATGTCCCAGACAAGTTACATAACTCTGGCTACCTTATTTCCGGAGTTATCTCCCCATATTGCACTTCGGGAAAAGGTTAACTTGTGTCAGCAAGTTGGATATTTTGATTATGTGCATCTAGTAAATACCCACCCCACAATACTTGCATTGCCAGTGTTACTACTAAATGCCTAGGCATTTATTACATTAAATACTGTAAATGTTGCAATTTTGTCTTGAATAATCTTTTATGTTAAATTCTTTTCATGTACAGGTTCTGGCACCAGAAAGTTATTTCCATTATTTAGAACTAATTTTTGATTTAGTTGCTGTTTTAACACTGTGCTGTCATTTTAAATTTGTATCATGACAAATTTCGATACCGCGGGCATTATGTGTGTTCTGAATACAGCTTCTTGTTGATGAACTAGACTATGGTTCCTCATCTGCTTTGTGTTATGATGAGGGTTTTCAGGCAAAACCCACAAGCCAATGTTTTTAAGGACATATTATTTCAGCAAAAATCTTAGAAATCAATGTGCTGCTGCAACAGTTTTATGTTGAAAATAATGACTCTTTACAGCAGACTGTCGTGCAATTTCATTGGTTCATTTTGTATACACCAGCCAATGAAATTCTACCTTACAATACTCCTGGTTTGTGACAACTGATTAGGTAATCAGGTCGAATTTGTTTATTACACGTGTTTGTCAGTGTTTTGTAATTAAGAAGGTTACAACTTAGGGTATTATTGGCGGATGTTTGATTTTCCCTCAGGCAAAAACAACAGGAAATCAAGGGCGAAGTGAATTTCGCTTTTTTAAGCAATTAAAGTGAAGTAAGGCCAGTCTGGGCGACTTCTTTGCCCGAATCGCCTAGATTCGTGATCCCTGCATACCCAAATGAAAACCATCAAACATCGATTCAATCCTTTAATAAAACCATCTTTACAGAAACAAATTAACATTTTTTAGTGAACTCTTGAACACAACTGTCATTAATTAACTTGTGTATATTTTCAGAACCGGCTCCATCAGGTGCATTTGCAAGAGAACTTGGCAATTTGTTTGGACCTTCTAGATCAAGAAGTACATCTCGTGCAAGAAAAGTGAAATCTAAACAACGTACTTGGACTGGTAAATTTTTGTGCTTAGCAGACAAGGACAGTAATTCTTCACCAACTGTGGATGAAAAGATTGTTCTGTTGAAAGCGGGGTTAGGTGTTAAAAAAGTTCAGTTTACCACAGATGATACTGAAGAAAAGGTTAGAAATGTGTTGATGACACATTACCCACTATTAGAAATTTGTGGAGGGTTTGAGCTGTTACGTTGTGGCAGTAATTGCAGAACTCTTCAGATTATTAACGGTAAGTGGGATGTTCTAAATTTGAGGAATATTGTCGGCAGTCAGGCAACAATATATATTCGTCCAGTTCAAAGGCGTATTGAATTTCAGGATAGTAACATAAATGGAAACAATGAAATCAAAGACAAATGCCTCAAATGTCAACAGGAATTCAATGTTTTTGATTTACGTCAAGATGTAGAAGACTGTGTTTCACACGAGCCATCAAATAGTGATATTCTAACTGGTACTATTGTGTCTGAAATCACACCTGAACTTCGTCATGGAAATGAAGTGCACCAGCAAGTAATCGTTACACAGGAACATGTAGTGTCACCATCCTTAAACACATCAGAATATACCCTGCTTGAAATGTTACCCAGCGGTAATGCATATGAAACATCTCAGTCTTTAGAAGATAACAGAGTTGTATTTGATCAGTTTTGGTCGAATAGTCTCTCAGGCTATGTACAAGAAGCTGCACAGACTAGTGGCAGTATTGATAATATAGTGAAAGAAACATGTGACTTTTGTGTGAAAAACAACATTGAAAACCCAGTGGAAATCTTGAGGTTTTACCAAAAGAAAATAGTCTGTGGAAGAAACCTGGAAGTTGAGAATGAGGGAGATATTTTAAGTGGAGAAACAAATTTCATAGTGGTGGACAGAAATAATATTCTGAAAACGGGGTTTGATGAAATAAGTGGCCTCAGTAACCTTAGACTTTGCCTGGAGGTGCAGTTCTATGATGAGGTAAGCAGGCCTTGAAGAATTTTTCTAGGTAACCCTACAAAATTGCTCGCTCTTTACAAAATGCACTTGCCCTACGGACAAAAAATAGTTGAAATAAAAAAAATCAGTCTATATATTGTTAATAATACTTCTTAATCTTATACTTTTAATATATAATCTTCAACATGGCTCGTATACTAACTTTATTCAAATTCTAACGCACTCGGCTTCAACAGATTACAAATCATTAACCCCTCCCCATTCCTTTTCATGAAACTTTGGTCAATGTTCATCTCACTGAGACTATGTGCAGAGCACATGTTACAACTGTGCTGCTCAGGGTCACAAGTGGAGGTCAAAGGTTTCGGCATCAATTGAGCAACAAGCCAAACAAGTGATTTTATATATATATACACAGATCATTTCCTGACATGGATCATACCGTCACTGGTGAGCCCAGTCAGAGTGTTAAAGAGTTTCAATACAAAAATTGAACACTTACATGTAACATTTCGTTTTAAGTCTATAACCTTTTCCCTGATGCGGTGGGAGATATTGCTGTCCTTCAGAGTGCCTTGTTGAATGCACCTAACCAATGACAGTGACTTTTAGCCTGATATATAATAAGGGCCTTTTGGGGCCTCTTGTAACATTGCAGCTTTAAATAAATGATAAATGTAGACTAAATTATAAATTTAGTATGTCAAATCTGTGTTCTGTGTACAGTACAGTACGAAAACTGATTACAGAATCTCTTTCAATACATACTGTTTTTTGTTACATGGAGCTGCAGATCTGGGTGGACCTAGAAAAGAATTCTTCACTTTAGTTTTGCAGAAAATTCATGAAGAATATTTCAGCCAGATTAAGGAGTGGCTTACAGATGAATACGAGCAATTGGAAAGATAATGGGTAACTTAAGGCTTTATTGTGTGCCAATACATGTATTATGTTGCATTTTTGCAGGGCTTTTCATCAGAAAATTGGGCAGAGGCCCTGGCCTTTCCAATTGGGAAATTTATGCGCAATAATTGTTTATTTTGGGAAAACAAAATTAATTGAAACATGGGTTCTACTTTATGAAATTGAATAGTAATAGTTATTTTTAACTTTAAAAATGTAATTTATTATGCACTTTATTTTCCAGATTTTAATTTTCAAACACTCCTCTCAGGAGTTTTAACCATTTTTGGACATCTTACCTAGCAATTTGGGAAGAGTTTCTGCCACAATTGGGAAAAATACTATATTTTTGGATTGGGAAGAGGCCTTTTATAGGCCTCTGTTATATAAGGATGAAAAGCCCTGTTTTGTGTCGCCATTTGTAAGAAAAGGCAATACATAGTGATCATTTTGTCTGTCACGACAAAAACCCAAACACTTTCCAACATCGTGAACTTCATTTCCCCGGAAAATTGCTTTTTTGCAGCCCCAAATCTACTAGACTACTACAGACCTCAGTGTGATGTTTCAAGCTGTTCATTTTCCTGAAAAAACTTATTGGGTAATTTACCATTCAAAATGAAACACACGTCTTCATTGACAAAAATTTCCTATTCATAGTGAGCTTGTTATTGTTAATTGTAATAGTACTATATGAGTGCTGCATATATAATGAGACGACTTTAGGGCCTCATATGATCGCAGAATACAGTTGGTCAAATAAGTTACTTCCCTTGGTAAAATTGTGCCACAAGAAATGAAAACCTAACGAAAATTAATAATATCTAGAAAAATAAGATTTATCGAAATTGCCCACTGTACGTCGCCAATCGCAGGGTTTATTCGTCAGCCCTATATATTCGATTGTCGGCTGATCACTTATGTTTAGGTTTCAAATCCAGACAATTGGATGATACCAGGGCACTGAAATTAAGTGTTATAAAACTTAAACATCTTTATATATTTTACAGCATTAAGCACCCTGCAAAATGGCAGGTTGCCCAGGATACTTGCACCAGATCTGCTTGAGGAAGTATTTGAAAGTGAATCTCCTAGACCATTTGTCCAACGGCTTCGAACTGGCTTGGATGCTTTGGGATTGTTTCAGGTAGAGAAGCTATGTCCTAAAATTTCATTAATGATATAATTTACATTTTAAAGGCATTTTAAATTCACATTAAATTTTTTATTTAAAGGCAGCGATGCCTGCTGTCGTCAGGAAAGCATTAGACAACTTTTGCTCTGTTTTCCAAGTTGCTGCTGATGTGATTAATCAGTTATGACAAGAATTTTATTTTCTAGTCTGTGCATTTTTAGCCCGACTAAAAAAGGCTATCCTACTTGCCCAGTGTCGGTAATATGAAACATTAAATAAATGCCCAACTTCATTGTGAACAAGCTTCAAAACTATTCCAAATTTATTTTTAGTTACATGTACATGTTTTCGTCTATTGATAATATATTGTAAATTAAGTGATTTACTCTACCCCTACAAGTAAATCTGGCAATTTTTATAACGGTTGATTTTCATAAATTACAAACTAGTTTTCAAAAGTTCACTTCTAAAATATAATATATTTTTTCCTCTTTTCGGTTAAATATTTATGGTAAATTCAGATAAAACGTAATTATTTTGTTATTTAAATTTAATTTCTCTTTCATCATTAAATTGTTAAAATTATATTCCTGTTTGCACATAATCAGGGGGTCGGCGTCCCGCTTTGGTTAAAGTTTACGTGCAACCTACCTATATCTTAAAAACTACTATAGCTACAGCTTTTAAACTTGGCACCCTTGTTCGTCATCATGTCCCGAGTGTGTATGCCAAGAACCATAACTCTAACTTTCATTTTGATCAAATTATGGCCCTTTCTTGACTTAGAATTTAAGGTTAAAGTTTGCGTGCAAGCTACTGTACAAACTCATAACTTCAATACTACTTATACTACAGCTTTAAAACTTGGCACACTTGTTCATCATCATGTCCCGAGTGTGTATACCAAGAACCATAACTCTGACTTTCATTTTGTTCAAATTATGGCCCTTTTGCGACTTAGAATTTCAGGTTAAAGTTTGCGTGCAAGCTACTATACAAACTAATAACTTCAATACTACAGCTTTGAAACTTTCAACACTTGTTCATCATCATATCCCAAGTGTGTATGCCAAGAACCATAACTCTAACTCTCATTTTTATCAAATTAAGCCCCTTTTTCGACTTGGAATTTCAGGTTAAAGTTTGCGTGCAAGCTACTGTACAAATCCATAACTTCCATACTACTTATACTACAGCTTTGAAACTTTCAACACTTGTTCATCATCATATTTCAAGTTTGTATGCCAAGAACCATAACTCATTCTTCCATTTTGTTCAAATTATGGCCCTTTTTCGACTTAGAATTTCAGGTTAAAGTTTGCGTGCAAGCTAGTTACTTTCATACTTCTTGTACTATAGCTTTGAAACTTAAGACACTTGTTTACCATCATGACCCTGACTATTTATACCAAGAACCATAACTCTTTCTTTCATTTTTAATCAAATTATGGCCCTTTTTCAACTTAGAATTTCAGGTTAAAGTTTGCGTGCAAGCTAGTTACTTTCATACTTCTTGTACTATAGCTTTGAGACTTAAGACACTTGTTTACCATCATGACCCTGACTATGTATGCCAAGAACCATAACTGTTTCTTTCATTTTTAATCAAATTACGGCCCTTTTTTGACTTAGAATTTCAGGTTAAAGATTGTGTGCAAGCTAGTTACTTTCATACTTCTTGTACTATAGCTTTGAAACTTATTCACCATCATGACCCTGACTATGTATGCCAAGAACCATAACTCTTTGATTTTTTTCAGATTACTGCCCTTTTTAGACTTAAAAATTAAGGTTTAAAACTTTGTATACCTTTATTTTATCTTACATCGGGTTTATTTTCAAAGGCCCATAACTCATCCTTGCTTTTTTTATATTTGATTTTTGCCCATTTTCACTTGAAATTAGAATTAAGACTTGTAAATAATTGTTAAAGTTTCAATGTTAGTGTTTTTCATATGTACAGCTATATAAAAGGTTTAAAGCAGATGTCCTTAACATACTTTGGTTGAAAGTTTTGAGTAATTGTGGGGCGGGTGGGTGCATAGACTATACTATACTACACTACACTACACTACACTACACTACACTACACTACACTACACTAAACTATACCATACCATACCATACCATACCATACCATACCATACCATACCATACCATACCATACCATACCATACCATACCATACCATACCATACCATACCATACCATACCATACCACTGTACTGTACACCCACCACCACCTCCACATACCACCACCACCAACAACAACTACAACAACACTTACACAAACAACAACAACAACACCACCACCAACAACAACAACAACACCAACAACAACACCACCACCACCAACAACACCACCACCACTAACAACAACAACACCACCACCACCAACAACACCATCACCACCACCAACAACATCACCACCACCAACAGCACCACCACCATTAACAACACCAACACCACCACCACCAACAACAACTACAGCACCACCATTAACAACAACAACACCAACACCACCACCAACAACAACAACACCAACACCACCACCAACAACAACACCAACAACAATATCAATACCACCACCACCAACAACACAAACACAAACAACAACACCACCACCACCAACAACAACAACACCGCCACTAACAACAACAACACCATCACCACCACCAACAACACCACCAACAACAACACCACCAACAACAACACCACCTCCAACAACAACAACACCACCACCAACAACACCAACACCACCAACATCAACAACACCACCAACAACAACACCAACACAAACAACTACACCACCACCACCAACAACAACAACACCACCAACAACAACGCCATCAACAACAACACCACCACCAACACCACCACCAACAACACCAACAACAACACCACCACCAACAACAACAACATCATCACCACCACCAACAACACCACTACCAACAACAACACCACCACCAACACCACCACCAACAACACCACCAACAACAACATCAACACCACCAACACTAGCACCGACAACAACACCACCACCACCAGCAACACCAACACCACCACCAACAACAACACCAACAACATCAACACCACCACCAACAACAACATCAATACCACCACCAACAGCAATAACAACCAACACCACCACCACCACCACCAGCAACATCACTTCCACAACCACCACCAACAACACCAACAATGCCAACACCAACAACACCAACAACAGCAACAACACCACCACCACCACCAACAACACCACCACCAACGACAACACCACCACCAACAACAGCAACCAGCATACCATACTGTACTTCACCATGCCACTCAACTATAGGTGGGCAAAGATAGTGGGTTGATGGGTGTGGGATCAGGGGTTTATGGGCTGGGTTGTGTAAACCCTAAAAAAAATCTACAAGAATAAATTAAGTGTTATTTATTGATTTATGGATTAAGAAACTTTTGTTCATGTGTGTTTGTTGGGGGTGTCATAAACTCCTGAATCACTCCCCAGTTTAAATGAAGCCCAGTTACAATGTGCTTAATAATTCTGACTTTTCGAATAGTCGAGCGTGCAGTCGTTTCCGACTGGCTCTTGTTGACTTATGTTTCTAGAGGCCTAAACAAAAAAGTTATTGAATGTATAAACTGAAAGATTGTTTGTTTACAAAGTGAAAATAGAAAATTTTGTGACTTAAAACTGTGTTTTTAGTCAAAATATACCGTTCTTGGACCTATTTTAGCGAAATTATTATCGAGTTTTTTGCATATATTTCTTCACGGCGGCTTTTGCACTTTACATGGGTACTTTATGGCCAATTTTTTATGTTCAAGCACCTTTAATGTTTGGCGTGGAAGTGGTAAGCATGTTTTTGTTCGGTGCAGAATCTGAATAACACACTCATACGCGTTTATATAAGTGAAAGTAAGACACCAGCTGACAAATGTTAAAAATCAAACAAAAAGCCAATATTTACCCAAACACACGGATGTTCCTTTATATCTTCACCCGAAAAATGGCTTTACCGAAACAAGAACTTCATATGTATTTATAATATCAATTAGAATCTACCTACCCATTCTCGTGTTTGTGTGTGTATGTGCGTGTGTGCGCGTATATATAAATCTATACCCCGATATAAATTACTTACCAGTCCAGTCTCCTTTCTTATTCTTAGGTGGAATAATAAGTTGTATCTAGGGTTGCACTGTAGAACCGCAAGTTGATGCGGGATGGGTAAACGTCATTTCACTATGCTTCGTATGACGTTCAAGTCTGATTCTCAGGGCTCTTAACTTATTAAGGGTAACACGCTTTTGTAGCCTCCTTCAGAAAGCAAAATGACTTCCATAATCGTTTTTATTAAAAAAAAAAAATTAAGATGCTTTCTTTTTAACGTACACAAATCTCTAAATATTGTAAATAAAACACAGAATATACCCAAACAACAATGCCGAGCATAGCATTCTGTTATAAGGGAATTCCGAGAAATTTTGGACAGGCTTATAAGTATCTTGCATGACTGTGAGGTGAATATGGGCTTTCTTTATTTAACAGTTCACCTTTCCGATGAAATGAAGCCAGTTATTATGTAAAATATTATACCGCCGAAAAGGGTCTTTTGCTTATCGCTAAATGTCGCAAAACTGCAAACACGCTTCTTGCCAAAAGATAATGGCATTTGACTGTGTATTCGGCGAGCAAATGCCTTGTGGTCGTAATTAAGGGGTCAAAATAAGTGGCAATTGGGCATATAAGACTGTAGAAAGTGGTCGCATTATGGAATATGGAATAGCGGGGTGGTCGTATAATCGATGCGAGCGACCATTGAATTATATAGGAAAAAATTCGTTCTTTCAAAAAGTGCCCGTAACAGCGGGGTGGTCTTGAAATTGAGGTGGTCACAAGGCGGGGGTTTACTTATCAAGAGGTAAAATAATATACAAGTATAATATGTGGTAGATAATTTTGCATAACAAATACGCGATATGTTCGTATTTGGGTAACAAATCGGCTTTTATTTTGATTATTAACATTTGTTATCAGCTCGTGTCTTACTTTCACTTATATTAACGCATACGAGTGTGCAAATCAGATTCTGCACCGAACAAAAACATGCTTACCACTTCCACGCCTAACATTAAAGGTGTTTGAACATACAAAAATTGGCCATAAAGTACCCATGTAAAGTGCAAATGCCGCCGTGAAGAAATATATGCAAAAACTCGATAATAATTTCGCTAAAATAGGTCCAAGAACAGTATATTTTGACTAAAAACACAGTTTTAAGTCACAAAATTTTCTATTTTCACTTTGTAAACAAACAATCTTTCAGTTTATACATTCAATAACTTTTTTGTTTAGGCCTCTAGAAACATAAGTTAAAAAACCGAGTGGAGCTTACACATCTGGCCTCCGGGAAGGCGTATTTATATTACGATAACATTGATATAAATCTACTTACCAGGTCAAAATATCTCCTGAAATGCACCAAAACACACAATTTTCCGCCATTTTGTTCCGCAGAGAACATGTCCCTCACTTTTCCGAAAAAACCAAATACGTTGGACCCCCTGCATAATTATTGTCGTACTCATTTTTTATCATCACGTGAAAAAATGCTATGTTAAAAGTTAATACATGTAAATCAAACAATAATTATTTTAAAAATTGCATTTATTTCAACGTGTACGAATAGAATTGAACGTGTGCTGTCTCAGTGAAATGTTTTGTATGTGATCAACACCAAGTCTAGTTGTGCATATTATCGGAACAGGCACAACTGATTAGAGTCAAGTTCAAGGTCATATTTACTTAAAATATTTATTAGAGAAAAAAAATTTGGCACCAGCAAGCTAAGCTCTTGTTTTTATCCACTGTAATAACAGTTTTCAGTGATATTTCTTACAATATATTTCTGCTGCATGTTCGTTGGTAATAGTAAAATGGTGAGTAGATATGCAGCCAGTTCACGGTTCAAACCAGAACCCCTGGCATACTTGGTGAGTGATATTCCAATCTGGAGCAAGCTAATGAAACTGGTGAAATATTTCCTCAGCACCCATGTAATGCAATGGATGATTTGAACAAATATAGTGTGCATTTCATTTCAGCTTGTGAAGACTCTCCCAAGTGTAAAATACTTATTTACACCACAGTCACAACAAATCACCTTTAGGATGTTAACCGAACTTCTGAAACCCAGTTTTAGTCAGGAAGGTTCTAACAGCAGAAAATTTGAAAATGAAATATACAGTCAATTCATCAAATATATGAGAGAAGTGGCAGGTAAATCCCTAAGTATCTATGATTTGTTTTTATACGCCCGAAAGGATGTATTATGTTGTTGCCTCAATGTCCGTCTGTTTGTCATTTCTGCTCTGTAACTCTAGAACACCTTGAAGGATTTCAAAGAAACCTGAAAAAATGTTTACCACATTGAGACGACGTGCAGAAGCCATGTTCAGGATGGCTCGCTTCAAGGTCAAGGTCAGTCTAAGGGTTAAAAAAGTCATATGACTGTTTCCCTTCTGCTCTGTAACTCTTGAACCCCTTGAAGAATTTCGAATATCAATAACAGCTGTTACCTATCCACTTGGTATTTGGAGGGGATGGGGCATACATGTTCTACAAACATCTCTTGTTCCAGATTTAAAATGGAATTCTGTGTTAATGGCTGAAATGTAGTGGAAGTTGGTATTCACCATCAGCAAAAGCTGATACAGACGTTTTACATGACTGTTTGACATTTGGAATCATGCACTTAAGGTGTATAAAGAGAATTCTAGACCATTTTTCTAGCTATATTCATGAAATGTAGTGGAAAAAAAAGTTTTTTGATCATCATTCAGTAGATATCATTGTGAATGTTTGTTTATTTTTTTTAATCCTGACGTTCATCATTTACAGTGTTAACATTTTTGTTTGCAAAACTTAGTCCCTGGGACTTTATTACATTTCTCTCCATATATTTGCCTTAATAGCATATGCGAACAGTGTAGATCTGGATCCATTTCTTTTCAATAATTTAGAAAATTCT